>VUYV01000161.1:1093-330833 GCA_008711295.1 Anarhynchus alexandrinus
CCCCAGCCCTGAGGGCGGCACCGTGTCCTGCCCTGAGGGGCTCGGCTCTCCCTTGGGGTTAGAAACCCCCCAGCCATCTGCCCCGTGCCCCGTCCAGCCCAGCCTTCCCCCTGTGGTCTGCACTTACCGAACGCCCGAGGCAAAGTGCAGTGGGGCTGCCTGGGGCCATCCCTGGAGATGGCTCCCATTGTGACCTGTCCTCTGTGATGTCATAGCCACCAGAGTGGCATCAGCCAGCCGGCAAGTACCAGTCTTCGTCGCCATTGCCTGGCTCAGAGGGTCCTGGGCATCCCACCAAGTACAATCCTGCTTGGAAGGAGCCAGCTCCCAGGGGCTCTCTTGACATAAGCGGTCAGACACCCCCGAAAACCATGACTGATGTGAAAATGGCATCTGAAGGTGGGTTTCCCTGACTTAGGTAGAGAGGTGCAAAGTTATCTAGGCCAGATCATCTGATTCCCAGGTTGTCTTGAAAAGGAAAGCTACGAGCCCTTGAGTAGAGTCAAAACTCCCCCTCCCTCTTCTCCTCTTGGGTTGCTTCTGCTGGGGCAGGATTTATCCCTGCAAACCCTGACGGTCAAGCCAAACGGAAATTGTGTCCCTGGGGCAAATGGAAATGTTCCTGCATGTCCTGTGTCCGTCTACCAACTTGGCCCCTGCAAGGGGAAGTGAGGGGGCTGGAGAGCCCATGCACAGGCCCTTGGCTCTGGGCCCCCCTTTCTGTGGGGCTGTTTCTCAATGGCTTGAGCCCAGCCTGACCCAGGAGAGGAAGGGCATTTGGAGAAGCACTGGATGCATCATGCCCTTCCCTCTCATGGGACCATGTAGCCAGGGCTCTCTAGCACCAGTCGCTACCCTTCAGGTGGTTCACGGGGAGAGACAGGAGAGACCAGAGGGCTCCCCTCTTCCCTGGGACACTTCCCTCTTTCTGCCTCTGGGGCTTTATCCAGTTCAGCCTTGGGCGAGAGCTCCTTTGATTACTTTGCCCTAATTACACTAAAGCTGCTTGGTGTATACCAAGTACCTCGCAGTGATCCCGGCTGGAGGTATCCCCGCCTTTACAGACCAGGAGACGTAGGAGTTTTGCCTGTATCAAGCCTGATCTCGGCTGCTTGTGAGACGCAGGGAGTGCAGCATTGGGGGTGTAATGCCAGAGGAAAATCAGTAGTTCTGCGCACATGAGCTGTTTCCCAGCAGCCATGGGAGCATGTGATGAGGCAGATGAGCCTCCAGTTGTTAATAAAAATCTAGTAAATGGAAATACAGTAACCTCCACAGGTCTTTGTGGGTTACTTTACTGGATGATCCTCCAAAAAGCAACTGCTTAAGGAGAAGCAGCAAGACCTAGTGATGGAACTGTTGATTTCAGTGGTGACGTGTGAGTACAGAGGGGACTGACTGGGCTGTCCAGAAGGCTGGAAAAAGATAGAAAAAATTCTGTGCAGAAATGTAACCACTGCTAATGTACATTCAACTATGAAGTTAATCTTTTTTATGGAGAAGAGATGGAGGCAATGGAGGGTGAAGAGTAGTTCACGAATACTGGCAAATTAACTGAATGAAATAGGGAAATGAGAATGTGACTGAGTAGACCCTGCAGAAATGTCCCCAGAAACACTAAGGAAGGCAGATCTTTCAGTATTTGTAACTATGGTATCTATGACAGTGTTTTCAGTTCTCTTTGTCGCATGTGGCAAGCACGGAAGTAGCAGGAATTGGTACTGCATAGCTTTGCTTTGGCTGTGTTGGTAGGGCTGTATTATCATCCATGTATACCTAAGAAGTAAAAGATGCAAGGTTATCTTTTAGACAGCCGTGGCTGGAGAAAAGGAAGAGAGAGGAAAAGCAAAGATTAAAGGGGGAAGAAAAAAGGAAATGGAAAGAAATGAGATGAGAAGAGAAGAGAAGAGGAGAGAAAAGGAGAAAAAAGGGAATAGGAAAAATAAAAGGGAGGTGGATGCAATTGAAAGGTATCTCCATCTCCTGACCAGAGAAACTCTGTTCCTTATGGTGAGGATAGATATACCTCCATTTCTGTACCTTTTCTTTTTAAGAGTGATTGCAGTTAACAGATCACTAGTAGTGTAATGTTGTATTTGCATATGTAATGTGTGCATGCACTGTCATGTGCACATGTGGAGGTAACTTTCTGTCTTCATAAAAATCTGGGTTTGGGAGCTGCAAGAAACAAAGGTGAATGAGTTTACCGTGGCCATATTTCCTGTGGTAAATTGTGCTTAAACAGACCATACACCATGAAATGCCCCCTTCACTCTCCCGTAACATGGCAGTTCTTTTAAGTTCATCCAAATGCCCAAGAAAAATCTCAGCTTTCTGGTACACCAACCCAGAAAGCCAGTAGGAGGTCTGCTGGCTGCCTGGGATTGTCCCTTCTTACAGCAGTGCCACAAGAGGAGGTTTTTGCAGCAGAGTTTCTGGGAGTTGATGCTGAGAGTGTTTGTGTTTTCCTGAGAAACCCTCCATCTGCCATACCTACAGCCACTTTGCCGCAGAATGGTTCCTTCCTTCCTTGCACATGTGAACATATCTGAACCTTACCTTTAATGCCCTTGCATTAAAACAAGTTCTATTACACAGAGTAGCTAACAGTTCAGATCTTAATATGATCAGTCAAACAAATGATTTTTAAAAGCTTTTCTGTATAATGTGACCTAGGGAAGTGCATTAGCTGAGGGAATATATTGTTGATTTGTTTTTCCATTAACAATGAGTGATTTCTCTGTAAGTGACCTACAGTACTGCTTTCTGGGAATAAAGCAATATTGATAAAGAGAAGGGAACCTAAAGGAAATATTTTTGTCTTTCAAGAAAACTTGTACACAAAACTGGGGCACTAAGGTTTCTCTGGTTTTATACCCTTTAGAGTGACATGCCTTTGTTGCTTTGTCTTCCTTTATCTCCAGGTCAAAGGAGCCATGCTGCACATTATAGTAGCAGTACTATTTTCATTTTCTCAACATCTATGCTCAGACTATGCCCTTAAAAAAGACAAATTCATCTTGTGACTGTCTGGTCTGTGACATGTTATATAATTTGCAGTATATTTATTTATATCCCTCCATTGCAAAGAATGACAATTTTCACCAAAAGAAAACAAGACGTTCATACTCATTTTTGGGGGGATCCAAGATGTATCTGAGCAAAAAATTTGCCTGCACTGTTTGCTTCAAGACTGAGAAAAGGAAATATAGATCTGAGATGGAGAATGTGACGAAGCATGTGGCACTGGAGCTAATCTCTTATGATCAGGTTGTCCCATGATAGACTGTGCCTGAAATTTTCATGCATTTATGCTTTTCTGATGTGTTAAGAATAGGTATACATCCACTGTAAACTGATATTCAGCAGATTTGTTAGTATGGAGACCTTTGCAAGGTAATCAAGAGAGCACTTAGGAAGTATTGCAATAGTAAATTTCTTAGAGCTGATGTTCCTTAGCAGATTTGGTCTGTGTCATTTCAGTGATAAATTCTTCTGACTTCTTAACCGTTAACTACAGTTACATGTTTACCTTTGGTTGTGAGAAATAAAAGGAACTGATAAGACTTTTATAAAATGATCGTGATTTATCTGGAGGTCACTGAGTTATGATACCGAAAAAAAAAATGCCCCTAAAATTTACCAGTAGGAGGAATAAAGGTTAGAAATTGTGCAAAACTGCTAGTAAAATGATTGCATCTTATATTGTGAATTCTCCAAGTTCATTCTTCAAGTTCTTCTTGCAAAGTATTAAGCCAAAGGTCTAAATCTAACCTTCCTAAGACATATTGCCCCCTGTACAATCTTTATTCAGGTATGGTTTTAGTCTCACAAATGGTTTAAATGTGAGATTCATCTCACATAATTTTAACCTTCTAAAATTAAGGTATATACACCAAAATAGTCATTATGCTGTCTTCCTAATTAGTAGAGAAGACCCATACTAAAGGGAAGATTTATGTAATTCAGATGTCTGTCTTAGCATGGGATGAGTCATGTCTGAAGTTGCTTAACTGTCACGTTTCCTGTGGTCTAGTGGTGGCAGAACTACAGGGTCAGTTTTGGCATTAATCCTAGCCACAAGCTCTGTCCACAAAAAGAAGATTTGTTCCATTTGCTTGGATTCTAATCTACGGTGGGTTCAAAGCCCTTTCTGCCCATGGATGTCCTTGGTGAATAAAATTAGACCTACCTTGATCTTTGAAGTTGTGGGAATTCCATAGCTAAATGCTATTGAGAAAGTAAGCATTATTCTCCTTGTGCCTTTGCCAAGCATAATTTGTAACAATATTCCTCCCACTTTAAGATGAAGCTCAGTAGATTAAGTATTGAGAGATACTTAGAGACTGTTACTATGTATTTACTAGAAAATTAAACAATGTCAGGGAATATTTTTAGCCTCGATGCCAAGTGATATGGTCTGCCCATGATCTTAAGGTTAAACTCTTTCCCTTTTGAACAGAGCAGCAAACTACCTGTTGGAGAAGGTCCTTGCCTTGTGTTAACACCCAACATTTGTTGAGATTTACTTGAGAGACTGTTTGTTGGCCCTGGTCAAAACTATGCTGGAGATGATTTTAATGGCATGGAAAATGGCATTTTCATGTCAAGAATGTTCCCTAGTATAGTTTATTTTACTCATACAGTTGTCTGTGATGATGGAGGACATATAAGTACCTTAATAACAGGAGCTTGTTTATACTTGCCTTGGCAAGTAGGGCTGTGTGAACCTCTTATTTGCAAAATAAAACTCTGAGGAGCATCTTCTAAATGATGCGATATTGATGAAACTCTTTCCTCAGTCTTTACTGTGGCACCAGGAGTCATTAAGCATAGCTTGTAGTGCTCCGCAGTCTGGGAGCTTTTCCACTGTACAACGTGAAGAGAGTCTTTTAAACGGTGGAAAAATAAGCAGAAAGATGTGCAGCGTTACTGCTTCCATCACTCCGGGATGATGATGCACCAATGATGGAGAAAGAGGAGACAGTAGGAAAGTAGGTAGAAAACTGTAGTGTTTTCCAGGCTTCTGTCCCTGTTTAGCTTGGAAGATCTTTGGAGTGAACAAGAGCTGGACTACAGCCATTACAGAGTGGTTGCAGTGATGATGCTAGAAGGATATATAGCTGCCAAGCCATTATTGAAATTATCTAGTCTGCATACCACACTGAGTTGAGCCAATGTGAAATGTATACCTTTTAGTTTTTGTTCTTTCCCAGTAAATGCATATATCAGCAAACTTAGGGCTGGGAAATAGGGTTTCCTTGGGAAAATTCTTTTGAAACCATGGTGGCTATTTGTTAATGATGCTGGAAGAAAGGGATGTGTGTAAGCAGAAGGACAGTGGGGACAAGTTCATATCTGTCCCTTCCTCAGAAGGTATTTAAGACACCCAAGGCTGATAAGAATATAGACATGCCTGAAGTTGTTTAGTGGCTCTTACTGGATTTTTCAAGGTTTCACTCTGAATGAACCTGAAATGCAGTCAGAACTTGTTTGCAATCAAAACCGACAACAAGCCCTGAGCTGCTTCAAACAAACAGCACCAATTTATAGGTTCATAAATACCAGATGCAGTGCTTTGAAAACTGTATTGAGCAGCCCCAAATGCCATGGTAGTAGCTGAGCAAATATTAAAAGAGTAATGGGGGAAAAAAATCCAACTGCTTGTGTTTGTGGGGAAGAATCTCTCAGGCAGCAAAACCAAAAGACAATATAAGCATAGTTTGTCTATAGTACATTAAAGAATATAAACAATTTACCCTACACCTGAACTTCTTTTGTTCTGAGAGAATGAGCTGACTCCCTGATAATAAAGCTCCTTAGAGTTCATGAAATAGAGGAGGCAGCCAACACATTAGGGTGTCAATAAGTACTTATCCCAAGAATGAATATATTTTTCACAGGCTCAGTGCTTATTTTCGGTCTTGTTAATAACACAAGCAATATACCTTATGGTGGTTGTGCAGCAGAGCTGAAAACAGAGCAGATTGTGCATCAAGGCACAATTCAAGGTAGGAGGGGTAGAGGAATGGTTGGGTTGTGCCTATTGTTGAATATTGCTTTAGCAGGCTATGCTTCTATGACTGCTGCTGCTGCTGTCTCTTTGGTGTGGCCTTTTCTTCTGGCTTGATACTTGAGATAGTGGATTAGGGTATCAGAAGACCAGGAAGAGCCTCCTTCCTCTGCTGTGACCATGCTGAATTATAGTTATCTGGCTACTTCCATATCTAACAGCTTTCACATCACAATTTTTGTAGGTAGAAATTTTACAGGCTCATCTAAAAAAGTTTAGAACCTGGAGAGGATTTTTTTTGGCTGCTATAAAGTAGCTACAATTTCATGCAATAATTTTCACTAGTTTTATTGTCTGTGGTTCACTGTAGTTTACATTCTCAATATAAGTGCTTCCCTTTCCAAATAAACACTTTGCAGGTCACATTTAAAGTAGAAGAAGAAGGGAAGGGACAGAGAACTGTGATAAACTGAGAATGTGAAGCCTTTGGGATGCAAATTTCTTTGGCCTCAGGTTAATTTTAAGATGAGTTGTGTATGGGCTTGTAACAGAAGGCTGAACTGAGGTTGGAGTTCAAGGATTTGATTGGGTTCTGATGGGTTTTCCTGAATAGTTCTCAGTACGTTTTTGTGGGGTTTTTTTTTGTTTGTTTTGGTTTTGTTTGGTTTTTAAATTTTATTTGCACGGTAATAAGTCTTGCCCAAGTTTCATAGCTATGCCAGAACTAGGGGGCAGATTTTGGATCTTCAATTTCTGTTAATCCTGAAATCTGAATAACCTCAGATCTAAGGTCTCTACTTACAAATAGTTGTTTCTTTGCATGTGCATGTTTTCTTAAAATTACATTTAGAAGGTAAGGTGCATATATTTGTTGACATTTACGGTACTCTTATACTTGAATCATTCAGGTTATTGGGAATCAACACAGTATCCTGCCACATTGGAAACCGTCATGAAATGGGTTAACTTTAGAGACAGAGACTCTGAGGAAGGGTGAGGTAGAAGCCATGTCCTGTTTTGCAGAGACAGTGGAAGATGCTCTCTGAATTACTTCCCCTGTTAAAGTTCTTCAGTCTGGTGAGATTCATGGGTGTCATAAAGTGAGGTATGCTGCGCTCAGCGTGCCTTCACTCTAGTCTATGGGGCTATTCAGAATGAATAAAGGCAAGTGACTGATTTTGTGTAACTCATAAGCAATTATAGCAGTGAAGGTAAGAGTGGGACTGTAAATAATCAAAGTAAATGAGAAGGCAGAATGCTCTTGAGCTTTTCTCACCTAACAACACAGAAGTGAAGGGCAAGGGTAAAGCAGTTTGCACTACTTGAGGAAACTTATTAACTTATTCATTGAGAAGCAAAAGCAAGTGAAAGGGCACCTTCCACATCAGTATTTGAAGCAGGTTGTAATAGCATTTTTAATGAGGATGAGACCTAGGCAGAAAGAAGGCTTCATCTTTCTTGAGAAATCATCAAGCAGGATTGCATGGCTCATCACATAGTGCAAAGACAGTCCTTCAGGCAGGAGATGGGTTTGCATGACTCCTTGCAAAGATGCAGCACTGGTGCCAGGCACAGCTCTTTGTCACTGTGCTGCCTGTCACTGCGTCCTTTTAATAAGTTGATCTTAATAGGAGGCAATGTTTGCCCATCTAAAGTAGGACTGCTATTTTGGGCAGCACTTAGACCCTGCCCTTGGTCATGTAGTTGTGTCCTAGTCCAGCCTGCCAGCTCTAATGTGTGCCTGCCAATGTCTTACAGTGTGATCCAAGAGCACTTCGGCAACCTGTTTGAGCTCTGAGCTGCCTGGAAAATGTAGATAATATAGCATACCGACTGTACAGTCAGTCATTCATGTTGTTAAAATATTACCTAAATATTGTTAATGGCAGTATATATAGCAAAAGTATGAATAAAAATAATCTCATTATAAGTACCAGTTCCTGTTCTAGTAGTGGTTTCAAACTTCACTATTGTGAATCTGTGTTTGAAGATGTTTGTTTGCATTCCTGTGTGAGTCAGATTTGAGCAAGGGTCAGGGTTTGGCTCAGAAGCTCGTTATTGCCACATGCGTAAACAAGAAAGGATATGAGGAGAAAGAGAGAGTGGGAGATTGTAAGTTAGGAAGATAGCTATCAACACATCACATCAAATGGATAGTTCAGAGGTGCCTAAGCTATGGTGCCTCAGTCACAACTGGATTTTGAGTCAGTTATAAGTATCTCAAAAAAACCCCAACCATGTTGCTTATAGTGTATTTTCAATAAAATTTGATATTACAGCCTCACAGTAGTCTGTGAGGAATTCTGACACATGGCAGTAGTTTGTTACAGAACTGGCCCCTTTTTTGAAATTCCTGGTCTTCTGCAGCTACTCCTTCAAATGATGGACTGGAATGTAAAAGAAATACTGGAGTGAAGATTATGGAAGTAGTGCACTTAAAGAGAAATTTCTTCTTAACAGTAAGCAGTTAAGGCTTTCCCTGAAGTGCAAGTATTTTCATCCCTTTGTTGTTTTCTTCCCATTTGATTTAATTGTGGGTGATTTAATTATGTAATCAAATGCCCAATTTTTCAATATTTTGTTAAGACTAGATACCTGGCTCTAGTAATACCTTCTGAAGAAGAGCTCAGCTGGTTAATTAAATGCACTGGTAAGAAGTGTCTGGGGAATCTTTTGAATTTGCAGAGTGTTTGTCCCAAAATAAACAAAGACTAGGACAAAGTAATGAGCTTGCATTGTATGAGAATTTGGATTTTGCAGTTTAATATTTTGCTTGTAAGCTGACTAAAGTATTTCCAATCAAAAGGCATATAGGTACATATATAAACGAATATGTCTTTAGTGTGTATATATATATGTTTTATAATAAATATATGTATTTATTGTACGTATATATATATGTTTTATGAAGCAGTGTGGGGATTGCTTATGCCAGTCCAAATCTCAGCTATGAAGTGATGTGTGGGACAATGAAGTGAATGCAATACAGAACATGTATAGAGATGGTCTTTGAAGATAATCTTATGAGAAAGAACTAGCAGAGATTGCTTGGTTTGACAGCAAAATTAAGGGTGAAAGGGGACATGATGGTAAATATTTTGGGATTAGGAGAGGAGGTAAATGCAGGAAGGGAGGTGAATTACTTAAAGGGCAAATTTTGGCATTAAATCTATTGAGTCCGAATGATTGTGAATGGTCATTTAGTCTGTAAGTAAGAAAATTTGTAACCATCAGGGAAAGAAAAGCCTGGAACAATAGGGGCAAAAAATATCTAATTATTTTTGAAGATGGGAAGTTATGAGAAAGATTATAGGGTGTGGGTACTTGGGAACTGAGGAGATGGAAGTATGAGGAGATCACTTGTGATTGACTGTTCCTGTATAGTTGTTGGTTAGTTCATTTCAGCTTCTTTAAGTGGCTGAGTGGGAAACAGAACACCTGGAACATCTGGAGCAAATCAACAGACCACCTGTGTTTATACCTTTAAAGCAACTGTTTAAAATGGTGTAACTTTGTGATGCTCTCCTAATTCATGCCAGATGAGAATCTGGCCAAGGGCATCACACTGGATTAATGAAAATAAAGAAATTATTCTATTTGGAAACTCTGACCTGTGAAGCACCCAGTGCAAGTAGCTCCCTGGCAACGAAGAGTGTTCTTATATAGTGCTGCTAACGCTGTGTTTTGTTTTGTTTTATTGTAAAACCTTTGCACAAAACTTCTAACACTCTTAAAAAAAAAGTAAAATAATCAGTATATCTAAAAAGTAACATCTCGCTGCTTCAGGGTACATGAGTGAATTAAAAACCCTCTGTGGCCTCACCTTCACGTCTGCAATTACTTTAAGCTTTTCACTGGTAGTTCACACAGGTCCCAGGAAGAGATTTGTTCAACTTGCCTTTCATGTAAATTTACAGATACAGTGCCCGTCAGGATTCGCAGGCATTTATCATTTCCTGTACACCTTAAGCAAAGATAATGCAACGTTTCTAAGGAGTGTTGATTATACAGCGAGCTTTCCAGCTTGCACTGAGTCAGATTAGCCTATACGGTTTCACTAGATTTCAATCTGGGTTTCTTGCATAAAGAAAAAAAAAATTGCTCAATGAAACAATCCGGTGGTGTACCTGTATACGGATGTCCATGCCCAAATTAATTTCTCATTTAATTCCACTTACATTGTCAGACTCAAACTATGGATGAATTTGGCTTGTTCAGTGTAGCCTGTCACTATTTTTCATGTTCCTTTTAATGGAACTGCCATGATATCATGCTTTGTCTTCTTGCATTATAACTGTGCATGCAAAGAATAAAATACGGGGTTAAACACGTGTATCCAGTGTATGCAGAAAATGTTGGCATTTCACTATGATTGCTTGGGATAATTTGATATCATGTGAGTAACTGCGGGACTTCATTCTTTAGTTGCACATCTGGCTTTTTGTATGATATCATGTAAAAAAAAGTCTTTATTGCAGGAAAAACTTAGGTCTACGGATTTGAGCAAATTTAGAATACAAAAAGGAAAGTCATGCTAATATATATATTTTAACTAAATTTTTTTTCTAGGGACAAAACGTGAAGGGTTGCCAAACTGAGTTCTCTTGATTTTTCTCCCTTTGACTTTAAATCAGAGTTTTTTCCTTTCTCAAAGTTAAATATATAGCATTGGCAAAACTCCGTGACACTCCCACTGTAAGCTCTGCAAAGTAATGTCTCCTATAGATCGCAAGGGCTTGGAGAACAGGAAGAAAACTTCCCGGTGTAGCCTCTTCAGTTTCCCTCAACTCAGGGGTTAGGGGTGAGCTCTGCGCCCAGGCTTGCCTTTCTTGAGTCATTACCCACGCTGTCAACATTTTAGACTCCTTGCAGAGGAGTAAATGGAAGGCAATGAATAATCTGGCCCATTTCCTATTGACTTTAGATCAATATTGGAGTCAGATGGACTACGAATGCCTGTCTCACGGGAACTGGACTTTCATGCCTGTAGGACAGCAACAGCTATTACACAACCACCATTCTCATTCAGTAGCTGGATAATGGTCTCTGCCATTAAAACTGTCCATTTCCTCCCAAACCATCTTTTGAATTTTATTTTCTCAGGTTTGTTCCAGGACCACGTAAACCAGTTTAGCCACAGCAGCTTGCTAGGTAATCAGACGTGGCTGGCAGGCACTTGGTCCAAAAGTGTCTGTCAGTGCAGTCTACTGCTAAGTGCTACAATTTACACTGTATTGGTGAAATACACTTATTAGCTTTAAGACCTTTTTAGTAGAAATTTTATCAGTTGTTTATTTAATTTTTCTTCTATGGAATTCATAAAAATGCTGGCAAAAAGCCAAGGTAGGGCATGAACACAGGAAGGCTAATTTCATTTTTTTGAATTGAGAACTATAGATGTTTTTATGCGGCCATATGTATTATACCATCCTCCTTATGAAAAAGGTGCAATAGTACAGAATGACTAATCACAGAGAAACCAGTGTAACGTCATCATTCTCTCAAGAGGGACCTTATGTGGTCTGTGCAATGCAGCATACAAAACCAAACTATCAGTATTTATTTTCCAGTATCTCACCTGACGACTGAATGAATAACCATCACATGAACAAAGAGCAATCTGTTTGCTTTATAAGCGATGCAGTTTCAGGTACTTATGAAATAATGAAAACTAACACCTAACAGCAATGTTAAATGAATATGACGAGCTAAGTTTTTGAGCAGGAGTGTGAGAAGGGAAAAGTAAACTGTAGATTGCACATCGATTCCTATTGTGAAGTTGAATACTGTTTGTTAAGCAGTGATGATTCATGAGACCCTAGAGTTGTATACACCTGAGATGTGTGACGCTTACACAGAGTTTCTGTACTCCAATTAAATGAGGCATGAGTATTTTTTTTTTCCTGCCTCCTTCCTTTCTCTGCTCCTATGTGTCTGGTCTGTTCTCTGTTAGCTCACCAAGGCAGCTCGCACTGGATGTCATCCTGTGGGCCCAGGTACTGCATGAAATAACACACAGACTCCATTTGTATCAAACTACTTTTTTCTCTCTCTTAAAACAAATACTCACATAGCTACTCCTAAGGCATCTCATCTTTTTTGTGGAGTGATCTTGTTACTGACATGTTGTTGATCTTTCAGAGTCTTCCTTTCAGTAAGTCTTGTGCCTTCCTGTGTTTTTCATGCAGGGTGTTACAGTGCTCATTCCCATTCCTTCCTCCATTGCAACTTCTAAAAATAATCAGCCATAAAAGTAGCTATTGAGCTTTATTGTTACCAGCACAGTGAGATTAATAGTGGTGAATATACTGTACCTCACTGAAAGGGTGCCTTAAATTATTTGACACATCTCCCAGGACAGTCAGGGAGTTCTGAGAAACCCCAGTGTTTCCTGTTACTCCTTCCACGGTAGTATGGGTCTGCATTGATTTTTCCAGTAGTCTGTGCCAAACAGGAACAATTTAGCTTGTAGGGAGGTAATAAAATAATCTCTACAAGCAATGAATATAGTAAAGCGGGTCAGAAACTGGAGTTGTGTTTGTGGGAGAGAGAGGATCTGGTAGTTTAGTATCTTTCAGTGAAATTCTAAATTTAAAAAAAAATCTGATTACTGTGATTTGGGACCACTGAAGAATTTCATTTTTGTTTATCACCTGCTTTCATTTCAAGAAGTTATAATTTATTATTTTAATAAAGTTAAAATATTTCAGTTCAACTTTCTCCTGTGCTTATCTATGATTTTCAATGGAATGCAGCACAGCCTGATATATATTAACAATGAAATCAGCATGAAATATTTTTAACTTTGTCAATATGAAATCATTTCCCATTTCTGGAGTGCTTTGAGAAGGTTGAGATGAATTTTTTTCAACTCCTCTTAAACATGTAATTGAAACAAACCTGTTCTTAGGAAAATTTTCAAAATACTAGTTTTCTCAGTGAAATTAATTTCCAATGGCTGTGATCAATGCTGGAGATTATCCAAGGAATCTAGGTTTTTAAATGTAGCTTCTAGTTCTCAGGCTATAACACTTTTTTTCTCAGGCACAATATTATTCTTAAATTAGGTGCACATGTCATCATAATCTTTTTTGCTCTTAACCTTTGCTTCAGGAAAATGTACATAGAAAAGATGGCATGCATGACCTAGGCTTATATCATCAGTGCTCCAGTGGCTATGTGAGTATCTGCTCTATTTTATTTTATTGGCTTATTGTCGAGAGGAAAATGCATCAAAATTGCCACTAAGTGAAGAACTTGTCTTCTGTTCCAGAGCTGCCTTTTCTTTTTCCTATGTTTGTGAAGGGTCAACGCTTCTAAAAATAATTGTAGGACATTTTAAAATGGAGACTGGTAAGTAAAAAGTGTTGAAGTGAACAATTAATTTTCTAAAAAAATATGAACATAGGAACATCTTCAGACATTAACTAATAAAAGCAAGAAATCTTTCTGTTTGCTCAAGATATGGTTAAAGCTAGTTTTATTGACAGTGATAGCAGTATTATTACAGGATATCTGTGACTTTGCTCTTCATGAGCTCTTTGAGTTGTACTCATTCCTCTGCTGTCATAAAAGTATATTTATATAAGAGAAGACTCCACTGCCTGTGTCAGGGTAATTGTCATGGTCAGATGCAGCGCGACTTTGTGGAACTGAAAAGGAGCAAGACAGTCAGTCAGCTTGAGAAATCTCACTGTGAAGAAGGAACAGACATCAGTCAATTTTCTGTATTTTCTTTTTAATGCCAACAGAAACTACTCTCTGAATGCCATGCCTAGAAAATTGTGTCAAGCCTCCCAAAAGAAAAGTATGTGTGGCATAAATATCTTCACCATATCTTACAACTTATTAAGAGTTTTGAGTATGCAGTTAGCATGGGAGACCCAGTGCAGCCTTCTTCTGAAATGCTTCAGAGTCTC
Organism: Anarhynchus alexandrinus; assembly: GCA_008711295.1. Lineage (NCBI taxonomy): Eukaryota > Metazoa > Chordata > Aves > Charadriiformes > Charadriidae > Anarhynchus > Anarhynchus alexandrinus. Next base: position 15,026 of record VUYV01000161.1, read on the forward strand.
AAAAGGGGAAAAAATTAACACAGAGGAATGGATGTTCTGCACAGAATTTTCCACTGGTTGTTGGTCTCTGTGTAGTTCCTGGGTCATGCCTTCCATGTGTAGCTAATCCTGCTCCAGGGTTATCATTTGCTAGGCTCCCTTCATGGACTTTTAGGGGTTTTGTTTCGTGGGTTTTTTTAGCAAGTTTTTGAGGTTTCTTTAGCAACTTAGTTTATGGGTCCTTCATTGAAAGGATGCATTAGCTTTGTTGCTAAGTTGCATAGCTCTAGACCCAATTACAGCTAGACTGAAAGAGATGGCTGAAAAAGCATACTGTTGTGACTTATTATGAGTCATGTGCTGTTGGAGTGCACTAAATACCTGAACTTTTCAAGTAAATTGAAAAAAAATTTGTAATTTTTTTCAGGAATGGAGGCTATTAAAAGACAAGATATGTGTGAGAGGCAGCTCTCGTACAAACAAATGTCCAGTACAGCTGGCATGCTTTTTTCACCTGAACGCAAAATCCTTCTGTAGCACAAAGCCTTTACAGATCAATTTAGCAGTGGAAAGGACTACGCAAAATCGTTTTACCCCATCTTAGTCTATATCAATCAACTGATTACAGAAAATAGCTGTAATAAGTGTATTAATAAAATAGTGTATTAAGTGATCCGCAGTGTAGAGGCCCAATGCTTACTTAAAATCGGAGCTTCAGCTGGTGTGTGTAGACGTGATCACATTTAATCTACTGAATATGCATCATTTTACTTCAGGAGAGGCCTGTTTCAAGTATCTGTAAGGACACTGGAGCCCGAAGAAGAGGCAGAAAATTGTCATTACTTTTTCTTGCATGAGACATTTTCTGATAATATCGCAGTCTCTGAGACCTATGAAGCCACCAACTGGTAGTTTTTTTACAATGACCTTGTCCATGCTATTCTTACCCTGTTGAAGTCTTGATAAAGCGCTTGGGACAAGTTTTAAAAAGTCTTTTACACTTGTGGGTATTATTGGCTTATGGAAGTAGCAAGGCCTCGAAGGACCTGGTTCATCAAGAATTTCTGTGGAACTGATGGCCCTTCTCAGCTGAAGGGTGAATTCAGTCTGAATACTTCTGAGGAAAAAGAAATTACATTCAAGTCAAATTTTTCCACAGCTAGTTCATGCCCTGCTGAGTTAGGCGGCAGTGATTCATAGGTTGCTGTTGGTGTATGACAGTAAAGTCTATTACACTGCTCAATAGTAAGATAAATGCAAATAAGGATGATGATAGAATTCGCGGATGGCTTTTTATCAGAGCACCTCTATACATTTTGCAAATGTTGCGTCAAGCCTCACAATGAATTAGCTCCATATGAACAAGCTGCAATAAAAGGGAGAGGACACAGGAGGTTGGCAGCATGCCTCACAAGAGCCTTCAGGTGTTTGAACTTCTAGCCCTCATTTCCAAAGTCTCCATCCAATGCTATGACAGCTGGTGGGAAACTTCCCGTATCTCCGGAACTGAGGTGGTACTACAGAGTGATTGCACAACAAGGTCTGCCCTGAGCCTTATTGCTCAAAGGATGGATGTAAAACAAACCTGTCTATGCTTTTGTAAAATATTTTAATACCGTAATATCTTTGTTAAAAAAAAAAGGTGTATATGTGTAAGCAACTGCACACATACCCTGATGTGAAGTCATGCATAGGCTTTTTGCTTTTATTCTAGGGTAATTCATTAATGAACTGAAGATTAATAATTAGCCTGGAGAAGAGGCACCTCTTGCAAGAATCCAGTCAAAGTTAGTTCTTCTGACCAACACAGAATTCACAGCAGTCTTTTCGAAGTAATAACAGAAATTTTAAGACAGTAATAGGCATAACAGAAAAATAATAACAGAAACAAAATCCTCTTACGTTATCTCGCATATAAACTGATGAAATCAGCATTCACTGAGCTTATCAAGTAGCTGCTTCTGAAACGGATCGGATATTTTAATGATAAAATTTATATTTTTTTTTTTGCCCACATGAAGAAAATTTGACTGATATAAAATGAAGTAGTTCCATGGAATTCCACTGAAATGCCACCACTGATGTTAGATGGATATCTCAGTGTTCAGGAGAAGGTAGAGATTACAAAGAATCCTCTTCTTTCCCTGCCATGGATGACACTAAACAATCTCCAGTCCAATACCTCTTTCTGCTAACCTCTCCTCTTCACCCATCGCTTTGTCGTGCGATGCTTCGCCTGTGATTCTGAAGATGAGTTTTGTCAGAAGGACTGTTACATGGGAAGTGTGCTTGAGTTGTATATTTATGTATTTCAAATTTAAATAAATCAATAGTGTTTCCCAATTGGCAGTGGAGTTTGCCTCCGCTTTAATCTAACTAGCTCTTGACATGCTTGGGAAGTGGCTGCTGATGTGGGGCTGACGTTCCTGAAGGAAAGAACAACAGAGCTGTGGGAAGGCCCATGCTGGGCTGCTGCCAGAAACAATACAGCCACATTACTGCTGCACTCTGTACAGATTAATTAGCTCTGTCGAGAAGCAAGTGTCACACTGTGCTAACATGACTACCTTTGTTCTGCAGCATAAACTAACTCATTTAGACCTGACTTAGGTACCTTTAGATAAGCGTGGCTTCTTTATCCTCGGAATATGTTGAGGTAAAATGACTCATTCCACAGTGCTAATCATTTCTGGCAAGTTATGGTCAGTGTTAATCAGTGACATGTAGCAGATGTTCTGTGATGGCATTATCTTGTTCTTACTTGTATCCACCTGTTTTGGGGAAAACAGCTGACCTGTAAAGTTGTCTCCCAGCTCTGCCAGTGCACATACGGAGCATTGCTCCGAGCTGCTAATTTCTCAACTAGAACGTGTCCAACAGCAGTGTAACTCTTTCAGTCTCAGGAGATGTTGGCAAAGAGCAGGCTAAGTGCTAAGCCACTAATTCAAGGAAGATCTCCCTGGGCTGGGACTGCTCTCCTGTCCCTGACGACAGGAACGGGGACACTGCAGTCTTGTGTGTGTACTTGCCAGCTTGCACAGTATATGGGGAGTATTGGCTCACTTTCTCCTTTCTTGTATTGTCCTATGTTGGTCTTTATATTATCAGGAGGACTATTACAGCCATTTAAATATTTGGCTTCAGAACTAAACTGGTTTCCGAGCAAGCACTGTGGAAACCAGGGGCACATGGGGATTATACGGTCGTTTCTAGTGCTTGCGTGCAGAAGCTTGTTAAGTATTTCTCCGTATTGCTGCATGTACCAACTCTGAACATATGATCTTGATATGAGGACCAAATTTGCGATGCTGTGCTAGAAGTGGCCAGTAGTATCTGTGCAGGGGAGAAAGCATATCACTTGGCAAGGCACAGCTAGGCAGTGAACTCTGATGGTAAAATGGTAACTGCTAATTGGTTATAATGAGGTAAATGCCTAAGGGAAGATACCCTCACCAAACGAGTAAGTCGAGAGGCCAATCCTTCTTGGCAGGGAAGTTCTGAGTATATTAGTACTCATGTAAAACAGCCGTAGGGAAATGAATCATACGACTGAAGATTGTTTGAAAATGTCCTGTCACTGGGTGTGCTACTCTGAGTTCGTGTGCAGCACAGTGAGCTAAATTCATTTCAAGTTACTAAAGTAAGAGGAAATTTTTGAATAATCATCACTCTATAATGACCTAGATGACAATGGGTAGGTTAAAAATAAGAAACGCATTTTTGCATTTCAGGGAAATGAGAGTGGCCTTCCTCTGGGAATTAGGGAAAAAATTGAATGTGAGGAAGAGAATTTCCAATTTTAGACCTGATTTTCCTCTCCTCTTGCAACCTTGCACAGTCATTAACTCTTTTGTGAAGGGATGTGAAGTGCTATCTTTCAGATTTGGTAAGGCTACCACTCAACCCCTGATTTCCCTGGTGTGAGTCCGCCCAGGTCAGTATAACAGAAACTCCAGTCCTCACCTTTCTGGCTTTAGATTTCTTTTTAATGTCCCCATTTGGGGGGAGAAAAATGTAACAGCCAGTGTCAAGAGGACCACAGCTTCACAGGTGACTGAGAAGTGTTGCATGATGGAGAACTGGATTCGTGGGGTTTCCATAACACTGTTTCTAGAGGTTGTTTAAAATATTTGCAAGAAAAACTGCTTATGAATTGGAGAATATATATGACAGTTCCCAGGATATTCTACCTTCTCTGTCTCAGTGAGTGATACTGAAATGTACTGTTTTCCCAGACAAATGACATTAGAAAGACTCTGGGAGAGGTGTCTGAGCAGCAGGAATACGTGGAGTTACAAGGAGTCAGGATTTTTCTTCTCAGGGCTTCACAATTCTGTGTGCAGCCAGAGAAAGTGAGAGAGACAGAGGGAGCCAGGGAAAGAGGCTCTCGGGGCTCCCTGGTCATTCCTATTCGCCTGACAGTGCAAACGCACTCCCCAGTCTGCAGGCTGAGGGTCTTAGAATGAAAGAGGTGAATTTTCTGCTATTAATTATCTAATTGTGATTGCTGAGCATGTTATATTAGTAACATTTCATTGCAGTATTTTGTGGTATAAAAATATTTGCAGCTAACGTGGTTATCCAAAGCAGCAGGTTGGATTTATGACTTCCTGGAGTTCTGTTCACATGAATGGACATCCCACTGAAACGAGGCTGCGGTCTCAAGTATACAGATAAATATTCTTCTGGACATTGGAATAATAGAGAGGTTTTCTTCTGTCCCTTGCTGAAAGTGATTTTTATTTATTTCACAAGCTGAGGCATGACATGGCAGCTGTGACTCCTTCTTTTGTAAAGTCTCCATTGGAGCTGATATCACATAGTTTGGTAAACTTAGGAAAATATTTACCAAAAATAGCAACTGGAAGTGAAAAAGTAGTGCTTTTAAAGATTTTGGTGCTTTTTGCCTTTGGCATTGCTTCCGCTGGATTGAGAGGTACCCACCGTGCTGGGAAAGGGCCCTTAGATTGCGTAGTTGAATAGTATTCAATTAACTGCAGAACACGACAATAATGAAAAATGGAGGATCAAAGTGCTCCAAAAGGATTTACATCAGTGAATTTGAAGAATCTGACCCAAAGCTTTTAAAATGCTTCCCTGATTAGTAAAAATATTGTTAAAAGTCTTCAAGCTGTCAATGTATACCTTTCATTCTGAGCTGTGCCCTCAGCTTTCACAGTAACATAAATAATTCTTCTCTTTGTTTTTTTTTTCACTCTGTTTCCATTTTCTGGTTTTCAAAAGCTGTTCCTCGCCCAGCCTTTGTTATTTATGGAGATTGATCATGTTTATTCCTTATACTTAGCTTAATGACACCAGCACACTTAACCTGTGAACCTAGGCTATTTTGGCTGGATGGTAATTTGGCTGAAGTTGTCATTAAGGTGTCAGAGCAGATTGTAGGACAGCTAATTTGCACCCCACTGCCATAGCTGCTGAAGACCGAGGGAGGGTCCTTTCCATGCTGTCTGTCACTCTCAGGAGAAAGCCGTCACCAAGACATAGGAAGAGTTGTGCCATGGCATCTTATTTCCTCATTCTTTAGTTTTCTGTATGCGTTTAGCATTTCTGTATGTGTTTGGTTTTCAGTTCATGTGGTTGCACCATGCCTTTGTCCAGGCATGTTTGAAGCTTTTGTCCAGGCATACTTTTAACTGGGTAATTCCACCTAATCACTTACTTCCTATGAGCCCATCATGCGCAGCTGTTCCTTAATGACCCTTTGTTATTATGGTCCAAGTGCCATCCAGGGGACCAGTGTCCTTCAAGAGATGAATTTAAAATTCACAGTTACCTCAGGAAAACTTCAAGCTCAGCAAGGTTGCATCTGACACCTTCAAGAACCTGCTATGGCCCTGCCTGCCTGCGAGCCTGTGATGTAATTTATTTGATTAAAACAACGGAGAGAGAAAGTCATTGAGAGAAAAGATTCCTCTTTGTCACGTTGTGAACAGGCTGAATTGAAGCTAAAATATTTGACAGCCCAATAGTTGTATGAGTAATTATAATAACCTCAGCCTCGCTAACATCTATGCACGTTTAGTCACTAACCTTAAAGGGGCCAGGTTTTCACCCAATGTTTGCCAAAGGCCTTTTAAACTAACATTGCATTTATTCTGCTTGTCCGATACGGATCCTGGGAAAGGCATACTGTAATAATGTGTCTGCAGTTGATTTCCTCCAGAAAAAACAATTTTCCCTGAATCCATATGGTTGTTAGCAAAATGCATTGTTAACGGAATTACTATATACAGTGGCTGTGATAACACATGCTAGAAGTTGTCATTTGTAATCATCACTGTTTCAACTGACTGTCTGCTCCTGGCTCATGTGTTGAAAGAGGGTAAGGAAAAAAATCACATGCTGCCTTGCTTTGACCTCAAAAGGGCAGGATGGTGCCATCTAGCAATTACAGGAATTTGGCCTTTTTTCTACTGTAAGCAATTTTTTGCAAGTTCAAAACCTACTAATATATGAGTGAGAAAAATGCATAAAGAATTATAAAGCAGCAAAATAGTTGAAAAGCAATCTCTCTTTGAGGAATGTGAAGAAGTGACATTTATCTGCAAATACGTATGTTCCAAAATTAGTACTACATGTTGAATTTTTAATATATATTAAGTGATTTTTCCTGAATGGAGATTTTTATGTATTGACTTAGGAAAAAGAAGGTTATCAGGGAAGAAGTATGGTTAGCCCCACTGCTAGGCCCTGATCTCTTTTTGTGCATCCCTTCCTTTCCTTTGAGCAGCTCCTCTCTCGTGATGCTTCATCGCAGCCCATCAGGAGACATTCTCTTTAGAAAGAACCAGACACCATCTACCTATCACAGCAGATATAAGTGTCACCACCCTGAGGAGAAATACTGCAATTGTGTCCCTTTTCCTCGTCACAGACTAACAGAGGTTGGCGGTGGGGGGGGGCCTGCAGAACATGGGATGGGGACTGTGTGATGTTGGGTAGCCTCCCATACAAAAGTTAATTCAGTCCTTAAACCACAGAGGTATATCTATGCATGTCATAGATATAAACCAGGCTATTTTCCCTAAGTAAAATTATAGGAAGAGATTAGGTATTATACAATGAACATACATGAAAAATTATTTCTTTTCAATGCTGTTTACCAGTTTGTAGATAATCCCAAATCCAATTCATATCTTAGCCGGTTTATATCCTGCAGTGTAAACATATTTATCAAAATAAATGCATTTATGCCGCAAGGCCATGTTTATAGCAGTGTATAACTTTGCTAAATTTAAAGTGTTTGGGCACACATTTATCATGCTGAATGTTTGACTCGGGAAATTATTTTTTTAATGGTTTGGCCATTTCTAAGAATGAAGTTAAGAAAAAATACTGCTGTTTCTTCTTTGCATCAGACAAAAAAAAATCTCTGAACTTGTTTGTTGAGAAGTTCAAGTGCTTTAAATTAATTTAATTATTCAGGATATTTGTCATTTTAGTAGACAGATGTGTTTAACATCTGTGAAAAATCATAGTTTTGCCGGTTTCCAAGAATCTAAGAGAGTTTGATTTCTTACATGCTGGGCAGAGCCCAGGACAGTGGGACAGTGGGATGGTTTGAAGACTCCCCTTGGACTGAGCACACTTTAAGCTCCTATAACTCCTGCATGATGACTGGGTAGGATGTGTGACATCCCTTAAGCAGAACAAAACTTTTTTTTTCTTGCGAGCCTTCAAAACAGGTCTAAAATATGGTGAGAACAGCACAAGTTGTGGAGGAAAATAATAATTCTCCATTCAGTGCAGTTAAGAACAGAGCAATACCCACCTACACAATGATGAACATCAGAAGAGAAGGTCAGTGTTTGCCCATTGCTGTGCAAAGAAGAATGGGCAAAGAAGCACAAGCCTTCTGAAGAAGCACCAACATTCCTATGCTTCTTGTGTAAAGCAGATCTTTTAGAAGATAGTGTGTGATCATGTCATTAAGTACTGTATTGTAAAAGGTGTGAATAAGTTAGCAAAACGCTCCAAATTGCTTTGTGTCACAGCACTTGACTGTAGAGCCTTTACAGCCTTACATCAGTGATATTTTTTTGGGGCCTTTATTTCTGTGTGCGTGTAAAGTAAATAGTAAAATGTTCCATCTTTTGGATATATTGAAATATCACATGCCACAATGTTTAATTTACATTAGTCATAATTTTTCAGGAAAATAAAAAAAAAATATTTTTTTTATAATAACACATATTTGTGTATTTCCTGTCCATTTAGGTCTTTATCAGTTTCCCAGAATTGAGTTTTCTCTGTAATTCTGAAAGCCTTTACAGCGTACAATAAATCCTTTTGTTATATAAGAATTAAATAACTTTTTCAGAGATAAGAATGAATAAATCTTCAGGTTTTTCATGCTGATAAACACTGCAGTGGCCACAGTGTAAACAGAAGTACTTCGTAAGCCTTTTGAGCTAATGGGCACAGTTCAACAAAGTCTCTGCAAAGTGGATGGTGGCAGCTGAGAAGAAACCTCTGCACAGCACTCTCGGAGACAAACCTGCCAACAATTTCACCATGTTCGTACCTTGCTTGTATCACTGTAAATTAAAGCAGTTGCGGTCTATCGGCACTTGGTGAGAGGACTGTCATTTTCTGGTTTCATCCCAGAGTGCCAAATGTTGGCTTGTTTCCACAGGCACTCCAAACTTTTCCACTGACTTCAGTGGAGTTACTCTAGGTTCATACTAATGTGGTCTGAGGTCTCATTCCCTGACGTTGAAGTCAATGAAAAGACACTGACTGCAGCCTGGGTGACAAACTCAGGACAAGCTGTTCTCCTTGTCTTTGCATGAAACTGTGTGAAAAGCCCCAGATCTTCGAGGCTATGTATGAATGTGGCAGCATTGAATGAAAATCTTTCAAAGTCGTCTTTCATTTTTTTTGAAGATAGATAGCCTTCTTTATTTTATGTATCCTTAGACTGGAGCAGAAAATGGAGTTGTTTCTTTGTGTTTAAAGTCAGATTCTGCCTCTGTCTCTCAATCTTGCTGTGGGAAATGTAGGTATAGAAACACTACAAGTTTGCATACTTTATCATTTTTTTTCCAGAAACACAGGTAAGAAAAAGCTAAGTCTGCCACCAGAACTAAGCAAGGTCTGGCATGAGACTTGGCAAAGGCAAGCTTGGTACTGCTGTCTTGCTGGTGTATGTAATACAGATCTGTATGCAGATAAGTAATATACCATATGTCATACAATTGATCTATGCTGACTGCTAAAGCAAAGTAGGCATATTTTAAGGTCCAGAATTAGTACTGCATGCAGGCCAAGCCATAATAAATAAATAGTACAACCGCAATAATGCCACAGCAATGCCTCAGCAACTCATTGGCATAGATGGACTTAAATGTAAATTACTGTAACGGTTAATTTACAGAGCACTGCACATAGCAAGATTAAATACAGACCATGCTTTTGAAATTAGTATGCAGATAAAATTAGTGGAACAGTGTACTTGAAAACAGTTACAAATGTATTTTTTTAGGAGGAAAAAATCCCACAAGCCATACTTCCTGGTTGGTAGTTACTTGAATTCATATTTCTGTTTTATCACATAAAGATGAAAGTTTAGAAGGCATGAACCAAAAACCTCAACTGGTCTGCATCTTTGTCTTCTGTCTGCCTCTGATTGTAGTGGTCATCTTAATAAATGAGTGTTATTATCTCTGTAGGAAAGATTGTGGTGAGTCCGTGAGTCTCTGTATCAGTTATCTGAAAGTGACTAATACGAGAGTTGAACTGTACCACGTTATAATTCACTGAAACCAGCCAAAATTAATTACCCACCAGTACTCTTTGACTATAGCCTGTTCTACCAGAGGAAAGAAAGAAAAAAAAAGAAAGCAGGAAAAGTTATAATTTAACAAATACATTTTCAGCACTTTTAATAACACTGAAAAGAGTGTTCGCTCTCATAGTTGTTCTTATGATGCATTTTGCTGCTGGGTTCAGATTTGCACATCAGCAAAAGTTTGGATGGAATAAATTCTCTTTCTTCTGTTGACTTCACTGGAGCGGGGGAGTTGCACATACTTGGGATGTGTTTCCCTGACTCTGAGCAGGAAGTGGATAATACCAAATCTATTGTTCTCTGTGAATAAAGCCAGGTAAATAAGTAATACTCCTGGCTTTAATCATGCAGAAAGAATTCAGACAAACAGGGAAGTTATGCCTTAGGAAAAAGTAGAGAAACTTCCAAAGCACTTTATTGACAGGGGAGTCGAATGATTGGAGAAATAAATGTTAATAGCCGCATTTGGAAAGTACTGAGAACCATTGTTCAGGGTTGAATTCTGCTGCAACTTTTATTTGTCACATCAGCAGATTGCTGGACTTGTTCCAGTACAGTAGGAATACGGCCAACTGAAAGTCACACAGCAATAAGATGTTGACGCTTGGCACAGGGAAAAGGCTGTGCTGGGCAGGAGTTGTAAGGGAAAGACGCAGATTCGCCTTTCAACCTCACGGAGGGCTGCGTCTATGTAAATGTAACAAACTTTTTTGTAGAGCAATTCTTACTATGAGAAGGAACCCACTCTTCCAGGTGCTGTGCGAAGGCAGAGCTGAATGACTGTCAGCTCTGGGTAAAATGGGGCTTTAGAGACTGAGCGCGTAATTGTGTAGAACTAGCCATAGGGTGATTACATTCTCTTCTCTTGCAGGTAGTGAATTTAGAGTTTGTGTCAATCATGGGGAAAGGTTCTGAACAAAAGACAAATTCTGATTTCTGTTACATTAGTGCAAATCTGGGATAACTTTGTCACTATCTAAAGTGTTTGGCCTCGGAGTGTTCCTGAAGGGCTGGTTTGGGCATACACATACATCCTGACCTCATTCCAGCCGCAAACAGGGGTGTGCAGTAAACCTGTTTCCATGGAAAGGAAATCTGTATGCATATGCCAGAAAGGACCATCGCTCACTCTCACTCGGTCCCTGATCTGGACAGCTGAGGATAAGGATCTCACAGGACTATGGGCAACATACACCAATGCTTAGCATCAACAAGGACTCTGTTTTTTTCATTGTCAGCTCTTCCTATTAGGGCATTGTGAGCTCAACAGTTTTGCTGAGATCCTTTTAATAACGAGAATTTAAATAGCAAGATTGGTTTGATTTCAAGAATTCTCTCGTTAAATTTTCTCTCTCTAAAACCATCTTACTATTCATTGCTTTAACCACCAGTGCCTTAGGTTCAACCTCTACAGTATGAATTCTACAGGAAAATGTACCATGTGGTAGTGTTGAGACAGAAGGTAAAAAAAAACAAAATCCAAATCCACCTGATCCTCAGCTTGGTCTAAGTAAATCTTATCTGGTCTAAATAAATGAAAAACCTGAACAGGGGCCATTTTATACTGGGTGAAAATTTGGATTTATGCAGCTTTTTGTAATTACAAACTTGTGTTGCTTTCTCACAAGGACTCTTTTTATGTCCTCCTTCAGATACCTGTTTTTAACAAGGCTGTGCATTTTTTTTAATTTTTTAGTTTTTGTTTAGCGCATTTTTACTGATCATGGTGCACTGTGCTGCTGTGCCTCCCACGCTGTATTAAACCGATGAATTAGATGGTGTTACATCTTCTTGTTCTTTTGCCTTTAAGTGGTATCTGCTAACCCTTTCTGGTCTTGGCTGTCACCTCTGAGAGACCCACTTTTGCTGTATGTTCTTGTATTTGGCTTAATTTGCAGCTCCTTCACAGGACACTCTTGCTTTTCAAGTAGGGCAAGCATGACACCTACAACAGGTTACGACACTGTCCTGACTTTGGTTTTCTGCCTAATTTGGTTATGAGTTGGCTTATGCACCAACATGCATGGATCACATCACCCGCTGTCCATGGGAGCTATGCAAGACTTGGGTTTTTAGCTCTGCACCTGGCAATTGATCAAGGAGAGTTAAACAAGGCTCTCTCAGTGGCTCTGGCCTTAGTTTGTAATTGTTTATGTCTACAACTCTACTGCCTTAATTAAACTTTCAGCACATTATCCCATCTTTCATGGACTTGCTGTTTCATTAGCTCAGCTGCTAATTAGCCAGTATTATACCCATCTTCTGCTTAATGCTAAATTACACGTGCTTTTCCCAGGTTAGTTTCCTTCTGCAAGGCTACAATATCACTGAGACTTTGAATTTATTTTGTCTTCCTGAACTCCCTGGCTGGTTTGGGGATTTTTGCTCCCTCTGACATATATAGTGGTACTCAGTGGATTCTTTCTGACGGCCTCATCAACTCATACTACTATGACATGTTAAAGATTTGCAAGTTTCTAGATTTTATAGAATTTCACAATCTATTAATGGGACTATTTTAAGTATTTGCTTCTAAGTATTTTTAAATCTCTAGGAGGAATAGTTTGGAAGATATTATGGTACCTTACTACTACTACTAAAGATATTTATTTTCATAATAATTACAGTAAAACTTAAACTAATAATGCGACCTATTAGCTCCCTGTTATTACATCTTCATAGCTTGGATGCAAAAAAATATCTGTAATAATAAATCTGTCCTTTCATTTTACTTTCTTTTCCCAAAAATTCTAAAATAATTGCAGTCAAAACTTCAAATAACCCTGAAGCAATTATTTCTAGTGGGACCCTCCACCTTCTGCCATCTGTGCTTCTATGGTCTTCATCAGAAAACATTATCTAATTGACTCACTTTTTTCAAGTCAATATCCCCTTCCTAGAAATGCACATTTCTACATATATATGCATGTATATTGATATCAAAAAATGCCCCAAAAGATCCTTTTAACAATAAATAGTTGAATAGGAGCAAAAGCAAAGGGTGCTTGAGAAGAACAGTTGTAAGATTTATTCATTTAATGGATTTTCTTTGTTTATTCCATCGTATTGATTTTATTCTGACAAACCTGAAAGTTCTCTAAAAATTAAGTGTCTCCAGTCAGTCAGAGCTCATAAATAATGTTCCTATGGCTCAACTTGATATTTCTAAGTCACCTTTTGAAGTTGGCCTTTGTACTATAATTGTACCCACAGTAAGTTTTTTTCTCCTTTCGAAAAACTAACATAAAATTAATTCACTCTGGTTAGTTGAAAGCCTTGCATGCACTGATGGGAACTTCTTGTGAAGTACTTCACAACTTAGTATGAGGAAGAATTACAAAATAGCTTTGGAGGTTTTTCCCCGCTGTTGCATTTTAACTGAAAGGAACGGTCTTGTGACTTGGTGGTTTGTGCAGTCTCTGAGGCAGCAGAAGTTGGTGAGTTGAATACTTTCAGTCAGACAAAATAATTTATCTAGCACATAACTGAAATGGTCTTCCATATTTTAGCTAGTGGCTGTAAGTATGTTACTGTTGTAGCAAAAGGGGATCTTATTTCATTACTTTGTGGCTTAAGAGAATTTTGCAAACGTGGCTCTGTTTTTTGAATTAAAATGTGAAGGTGTCTTCTCTTAGCAGATGCTTCACTCAAGCGAGGAGGGAAGCCTCTGAGTGAAATGTCGAAGAACAGAGAATTTCAAAACATGACTGCTTAGACACAGATGCTTAGCTGGCCAGTTCTAAGCATTGGTACATTGCTTGTACTATCATTAGCCAATTTGATGTTGGAGATGGTGACTCTTCCGGGCTGCTTTCTGAGATGCCCAACTCATGCCATGGATCCTATTGAGGATGTGACTCTGCTGCTCATGGTTTGGATTTCTGTGCTGGGAACACCTGTCTTTTAGGTGCAGAAGTATTTCTTTGGATCTGCCGTCTAGTATTTGGTTTGAACTGGGGATTGCTTAGGTTGATACTATTTGACATGAATGTCTGGTCAGTCCATATTGATTTATTGCTGGAACAACTGTAGGAGCTGTCAATGATTTCTGAGCATGGTCTGAAAGAGTCAGAAATGAGCAATCACTTAGGTACTGGAATCAATAAAAAAAGAAGGAAGATGGTATGGAACAGGAGAAGAGAAAGTTTGCATGAAAAAACTTTCAAGCACTAAGGTTAAGGTCTGTCATTCATTGAGAGTTGTGTAATATTAGATTCAGGTTAAAAAAGTTTGTTCTTTGTTTGCCTAAGGTCAAAACAAAATGAGAACATCCTAAAATACAAATAAATTTTTCTTTATATAACAGAAAGTGGTCTAGAAATAGGAAATCCATTAATTCTGTTGTGCTTTGATTTCTACATTGCATGGAAAGAATATCCAGCACCACAAGTCACAGAACTGTAAAGCAAGGTTAAGGTTTGCTGAGTTGCTAAAGAAAACATGATCGCTTAACTCTCTATCGGGATTATATATAAGCTTTCAGAAGTTTCACAACTTTTCTACCTGTAATTAAAACTCACTAATATTTCTGTAGGAAATTATCTAACAGGACTGAGAGGACCATAATTAAATGATCAGAAAGGTCTTGTTTAGCATTTGGGAGAAAACAGGAGGTGTTAGTCAATATAAAAGTAACAGAAAATTCCCTGGGTAAAATAGAATTTGAGGCATTTAGAAATAATATGAAAATAAACCTGCAATTTCTGTTCATTCTAACAAGGAGTTGGTAAATTTAAAGGCTATCTAATGATTTTTTGGTAATGTAATTAAAGCTGCTGGATAATAATTGTGTTATTATGATTAGCCTGAATTAAAAGAATGGAAACACTAATATCATTGCTTGGAAAATACCTTGATTGTTTAAGTTTCTTGCTATTCACAAGTTTTGAAAGAGGAATGCTATGTTTAAGAGTTTAAAAGCCTTTTCAAGCTGTTCCTAGACTGTAGAAATCAAGGATACTTCTGAATCCCTCAGCCTTGGAGTGAGGTTCAGCTGTAGCTCCACTCCAGGTGAGGATGAGACGTAGACCTGCACAAACCCTTCTGCAAACTTTTTGCTTCATGGCTTCTAGAAAGAAAGGTGCGTGGCTGCTTCACATGTGTCCTCCAGCAGGCGTCTGACCTGAAGTAGTAAGGGAGCAGGAGTCTGGAGCAGGTGGGTCTCCATACAGGTACTCTTCCTCCCATCCACTGAGCAACTCCACTGGACACCGCTGAACTGCCAGCCAATGCAATTTTATATTTTTATATATATATATATATAAGGAAACTCCAGCATGTAACCCAATATCATGGAATCACGGAATTTCCACGGAATCACGGAATTTTCAGAGTTGGAAGGGACCTCTAGAGATCATCTAGTCCAACTCCCCTGCCAAAGCAGGATTGCCTAGAGCACATTACTCAGGACTGCATCCAGGTGGGTCTTGAAAGCTTCCAGAGAAGGGGACTCCACAACCTCCCTGGGCAGCCTGTTCCAGTGCTCTGTCACCCTAACCGTAAAGAAGTCTTTCCGTGTGTTGGAACGGAACTTCCTATGTTCCAACTTGTGCCCATTGCCCCTCGTCCTGTCACTGGGAACCACTGAAAAGAGTCTGGCTCCATCCTCCTTCAACCCACCCTTTAGATACTTAAAGCAACAATTAGGTGTAAAATTGAGATCCCTTCATGTTGGTTTGATGTGTTAAGATCAAATATAGTTTTCTGGTTAGTTTGGGTTGCACTCTGTTCCATTATTGACAGCCTTCTTCAGCCATTTTATTGTTCCTCTCCTTCAAAGTGTGCCTTAATTTGCAAAAAGCTACATATAAATTTGTGGTTGTAGATAGCAACCACAATCAAAACATTTTTTTACTGCTACATTATCAGCATTTTTATGATGAATTATTATTTTCTTAGCCAGAAATAATAATGTTAACATCCTGAAAATGAAATTGCTTTTGCCAGTAGCTCAGGAAATGAAGGGGAAAGAGCTTTGTTGACTGTATGTTCTCATGGGCTGGAAAGATCCTATCGTGATATGTTAAGGTAAAAATCTGGAACACATTTGGCACAATTTTAAAGAATTAGAGTCAGGAAGCAGATAGCTCAGTGGAGTTGAATAGAAGTGAAAGGAAGTAAAGCAAATCGGCTGTATTTGAGAGAGACTGTAGGTTTTCTACTGCCACCGGATTAACTTGTTAAAGTAACGTGTTCTTTATTATATATGGCACTCGGTTCAGGTGTAGTACACGTGATGTGAACCAGGGTTCAAACTACATCTGCTTTTCCTTCACAGCCAGGGATGGATAAAATTTGATGACCATATGAGTACATACATACAGACACATGCATGCACATGCAAACACACATATATTTCTCTCTCTCTCCACGTACATATAAAGGCTCTTTTCGCTCTTGAGCATCTATCCCTATTTTCACATGATGTTTCTTTACTTGTTCTCCAAAATACCAAATGCCTCAAAAGGAAATATTTCTGGCTAGGACATATCAGAAATTTAATGTCACTCTATTCTGTCTACAATATGTCTTTGAGAAATAGGTACATTTTTCCTGTCATTTGACATTCTAGATGTCCTATTTTCCAGTTTTTCTGAAGCAGCATTTACATGGATACATCAGTATTTTGATCACTGAAAGTCAAAGACTGTTTTGAGCTTTCTTACTTGTGACTGGCGTCTGATCAAATATTGCTGCTAGCTCAAAGACAAACAATATAGCACTGACTTTCTCACTCTCCTACTTTCTTGCTGAGTCTGGGAGCATCTTGGAAATACTCTGGCCTTTGTTCAGAAGATTGTGACCTTGTGGCAGAGGCCAAATAGATTTGGACAGCCTCTGAGTGCAGAGAGCTCTGAATGTAGGACTGTGAGTTCCTATGTGACTTTTCCAGCAGTGAGAAATTATGCAAAAAATGAGACCCATCTCTGGCTCCTTCAGCCTTGTGCTGACTGCGTCTGGCAGTTAAGTGCTGCTGGGGCATGTTAGCCCTTCTCAGAACGTGCTTCCAGGACTGGGTGCCTGTGGCAACCTAGGTGTGAAGAGACAGTGTGGGTTGCAAACAGCTTTAGTCGCCTACATGTTCATCACTGTCTAGGTGGTGACAACTTCAGTTGAAGTCAGTAGTAAAACTGTAGGTCCGTAAAAAGTTTTCAGCTCGAATCTAGCTCCTTTGTAAGACAGACAGTCTGTGTCCCTTAATTCCACCCAAGGTGCAAAGTAACAAAGGACTATTTTAGACAACACTTGGCACCTACTTGACAGCTGATAACTCCATTGGTGTTACAGTCACAGTCACTGCATGTAGCAAGGTGAAGATGTTACAGCCATAGTCAGGCATGGCTCTGAGATGCTCTGCAAAAACCACACCAAAATATAAGGCCCTCCTGCCCCTTCTGTTCCTGACCTTGCTCCAAGCCATTTACCTAGGAAGGGAGGAAGAGAAGAAAGTGTTGTTCTTGCTTTTACCCAGCTCCAGAATCAGCTTAATTAAAGAAAGAGGCTGTAGTTTAACAGGATTTTGTCTTCAGCGGTGATAATGGCCTCTCTGCACCCAGTCCCCCTGTTCTTTATGCTTGGTCACATCCACATGCCAAAATGCTCCCCCCCCCCCCCCAAACTGGTGCTTAGAAAAACTGCTGTGAACAGGCTCAGAGATCTGACTTGGTGATTTGGTTCATAGCACAGCTGTGCAAACAAGTTGGCAGAGCTGAGGGGTCCCATGCTGCCATGAGGGGCATGAGAAGGTCACCTAGAAGCGAGGTGGGGAGGGCATTCCCCACCAGAATATCTTCACAGCAGATATTGCTGTGAAGACCACCATGTCACAACACAGCATCTGACCACAGACTGAGGGACACTTAGGAAAATCTTTTTGGAGCAGTGCTTTGGGTTGTGTGGTGCAGATTGCCTCCTACGTAAACTGCATCCCACTCCATCAGATGCTGTCCACACCAGTATCTAGGCTGGGGGCACTGTGGCCTTCAGTTAGGCTTTTCTGAACTTGAGTGGGAGACCACAGCACATTTTAAGGACACAGTTCCGTTCTGGGTTTAAAATAGAGAGAAAACATGGCATAGGCGATGAGGCATCCATGAGAGAGGTGAAGTACTGTTGAACCAAGTTCCTTTTGTCATCCTGCATCTGCATTTGAAATTGTAGTTGACTTCCATGAGGTGGGATCGAGGCTTGTCCGCTGAGGCACTTTCCACGTTGAATGTCACATACTTAAAAGGTTATGTGCCTTGCTTTAGAAATAAAGGTCTTACTATAGCAAAAAGATTTCTGTCAACTAGAGAGGCAGCAGCAGCTCCACATTGGATATTTAAAATTTTTAAGATTTAAGAGACTGTAGTATACTCTCACATTCCTGTGTTATGAAGCCTTAAAGAGATTGTGGTTACAAATAGACACCTGCTGTCATCTTGGAACAGTGCTTGCTGTCAGGCCTTCATTCTTTAAATCTATCTCATCTTCCACAATTTATCAGTTCCACCTTCCTCAAATACTGTGATAACACAAGTAAGTTCTCAGCCCCTGAGCAGGGTACTCTCCTCCACTGTATTGAACAGAAGGGTCTGGTTTTCCTTTCCCTGCTTTCCTCCTTCCCTCTGGTTCTCAGGCCATGTCAAGCCGTTGTCTCCCAGCTTGCAATCCACCTCTGGTGCCAGTTTCCTTTGCTCACTTGTGATATTTTCAAGCATAAACCTACATTTCTCAGACAACCCTCCACCCTCCTTGAGCATTGACAAAAATACCTCCTTATCACCTCTCAGATCACTCCTTCAGCACTTTGTGTTCTTCAGCAAGGAAAACTGTGATGTTTAAAAGATTGTCAGCAATTGGCTATGAATGAACTGCTTATCATGCTGACCACCGTTATCTCCCTGTTTCCTGGTACCCGGTCGTTTGACCCTCTCTTATCTTCTGTATTTGGCTACGGCTTTCAGCCCCAATAGACAGGATACACTGTTCTGGTTTTGCACAGGGTGAAAAGGAGCTGATATGAGGAGAAATGTTGCAGAACTGGGGCTACACTAGGGACCACACTAAATTATGATAATTTAAGCAGTAAGTACAGGGGTGACCTTACTAAATCTGGCCCAGCTTTTATACCATTGTCATTGAATGCTGGGTCAAGAGATTGAGTGATTGGGATTTTTTTGAGAGACACTGGGTATAGTAATGTGCTGGTGAAGTTGATCAATTAATGGGTTTGATGCAAAGTGTGAATTTCCTTCCTGCACTGGTGTGCAGGATAAACCTGTGGCTCTGATATTGTAAAGTAATTTACAGCCTTCTGGCAGATCCTCCATTATATACTTGATGACACAATGTGTTCTCACCTCGTGGAATGTACACAAAGGAATGAAATCTTTGTGATCCTGATTTTAAAACTGCTACTATCTGTTTGCACTGTAGTAGCAACCTTTTGAGACCCCAGCTTGGCTTTAGATCCTGAACATAACCTGTAACAAAATCTCTACCTTCTGTAAGATTAACATTCAGTAAAGACAAGATAACTAAGGGTTATGAGGTGGGCCACTAAAGCTAGGATCCCCTGAAAAATACGTAGCATGGAAAATTACTGATTCTGAACCCCTCAGCCTCCTGGCTGGTGCTGTAACCACCACCCTTGCCCCTTTGACTACCATCCAGAGATAACTGGTCTGATACCTAATAAGAATTTTCTCTCCAAAGGTTTAAAGTTTTGTTTTGAAAGTGGAATTAGCTAATTTTAAATGCTTATAACTAACGTTGAGCTATACTGAACACGTGAAATACATTTCCATGAGTAGTATGATCAGTCACTTATATTTTAACTCAGATATAGTGCTGGATGAACATATTGATTAAATAATTAAACAGAATCATAGAATCACAGAATCATAGAATGGTTTGGGTTGGAAGGCACCTTAAAGATTATTGAGTTCCAACCCACATGCCACAGAGGGGCACCTTCCACTAGACCAGGTTGCTCAAAGCCCCATCCAACCTGGCCTTGAACACTTCCAGGGATAGGGCATCCACAAGTTCCCTGGGTAACCTGTTCCAGTGTCTCATGACCCTAATAAAGAATTTCTTCCTAGTATCTAATCTAAATCTACCTTCTTTCAGCTTAAAACTATTACCCCTCATCGTATCGCTACACTCCCTGATGAAGAGTCCCTCCCCATCTTTCCTGTTGACCCCCTTTAGGTGCTATAAGGTCTCCCCAGAGCCTCCTCTTTTTGAGGCTGAACAACCCCAACTGTCTCAGCCTGTCTTCATAAGAGAGGTGCTCTGGCCCTCTGATCATCCTCATGGCCCTGCTCTGGACTCTCTCCAACTGGTCAATGTCCTTATGTTGGGGGCTCTAGAGCTGGATGTAGCACTCCAGGTGGCGTCTCACAAGAGTGGAGGGGCAGAATCACCTCCCTTGACCTGCTGGCCACGCTTCTTTTGATGAAGCCCAGGATGCGGTTGGCCTTCTGGGCTGCAAGTGCACTTTGCCGGCTCATGTTGAGCTTCTCATCAACCAACACCCCCACGTCCTCCTCCTCCGGGCTGCTCTCAATCCATTCTCCACCCAGCCTGTATTTGTGCTTGGGATTGCCCTGAGCCAGGTGCAGGACCTTGCACTTGGCCTTGCTGAACTGCATGAGGTTTGCATAGGCCCACCTTTTAAGCCTGTCCAGGTCCCTCTGCATGGCATCCCTTCCCTCCAGCATGTCAACGGCTCCACGCAGCTTGGTATCATCAGCAAACTTGCTGAGGGTGCATTCAATCCCACTGTTGATATTGCCAACAAAGGAGTTAAAGAGCACTGGTCTCAATACCGACCCCTGAGGAACACCACTCATCACTGCTCACCACTTGGACATCAAGCTGTTGACCACAACTTTTTGGGTGCAGCCATCCAGCCAACTCCCTATCCACTAAGTAGTCCATCTGTCAAATCCATATCTCGTCAATTTAGAGACACCCCCCCATGGCAGGGGGGTTGGAACAAGGTGATCTTTAAGGTCCCTTCCAACCTAAACCATTCTATGATGATATCGGGGTGGTTGAAGTGCCCCATAAGGAGCAGGACTTGTGAACATAAGGCTGTTCCTATCTGTCTATAAAGGGCCTCATCTGCTCAGTCTTCCTGGTCAGGGGGCCTGTAGCAGACCCCCACTGTAACATCACCTGTCCCTGCCCTCCCTTTAATCCTCACCCATAAGCTCTCGGTCAGCTCCTCATCCATCCCCAGGTGGAGCTCCATGCACTCCAGCTGGTCATTGACATAGAGGGTGACCCCCCCCCTCCATCATTCCCCCTGCTTGTCCTTCCTGAAGAGCCTGTATCCTTCCATTCCAACACTCCAGTCGTAGGAGCCATCCTAACATGTCTCCGTGATGCCAATAACATCATAGCCCCACAGGACTGTACATGTCTCTAACTCCTCCTGTAGCAAACTCTACACGTGTTTGCATAGAGGCACTTAAACTGGGCCCCTGATGGAGCTGTCTTACTGGCTGGAGTGGCTGTGGTTCCTCTGTGCTGCTCTCCAGGTGCTCTCCTGCTGACCTGTGGCATTCAACACGAGATTGTATGGGATAATGTTGACAAACAAGAGTAACTGTTTATTTTCTGAAGCTCCTGACGAACATGGATGAGTGTTTGTCACAGATGAGGGAGTGGACCCAGCTGTGCTGGCATGCCTGGGATGAGAGATGTCACAGGCCAACCCAGCTGCAGCCTTGCCCTTTTCCTGGAGGGAGCAGCTCCTGCGGCACAGCTGCTGAACGGGGTGGGAAGCAGCTCCTGAAACACCACAGTTTGCACCCAGCAATGCATGTGTTGAGACACTTCAGCCATCCCTACACAGCCTGTTCAGCTGCTCTCCTGCAGCAGCTACGGGAAGAGCAGAAGCAGAGAGCGGAGGCTGTGATGTATTAGCTGTGTACCACCATGTGCAGCTTGACAGCCCCAGCGATGGCCCAGTCAGACTTCTTCTCTCTGCTGCAATAGCTCTGCAGTGATGAAAGCACCTCCCTCTGTTTCATTTCAAAGTCTGGATTCATATTTAGCCAGAAACTTCAAGTAACACATACCTGAAACAGCCACATGTTACCCAAGTGGAACAATGGGATAGTCCTCGATTTAGTTGTTTTTTGTTTTTTTTTTTCCTGAGACCAGGAAAAAAGGCAATGTGATAGACTTATTCCAGGTGATTAAATCTGGCTAGATCAAGCTCCTGTGGAGGTCTGGCATAGCATCTCTGATCTCAAGATGAGCTCAAGTTCATATTCAGTCTCTCCTGAAATCACATGCCTTTCCCAAGTTCTCACAATTTATAAAAAAATCTGTTGAAAACACCAGTTATGTCCCATGGAGCACTATTCACTGAAAAAAAAAAGATCACTTGTCTCTTTGTAAACAGGTGTTGTCAATAAAAATAATTTACAAGCACAAAAGCCAATGAGATGTGGTTACTTAGCTAAGTGTTCAGCTGGGTGGTGGAAAGAGAAAGATACCTGCCAGCTAAAGCCAGCAGAGGGTCATATATTGCCCACAATTTCTTAAAATAAATACCAATGTGATTTTAATAGGACCATTAGAAATGGGAGTGGAATTTTAACACCATTAATATTACCCTTTATTTCTTAAGGTGGTAGAGTCTAGCCTAGAAGAAAGCAATTATTGCAGCTGAGGTTTTCAGAACAACCAAAAGATGTAGTTCTCTAAACCACATTGAAAACCTTTGGGATTTAAACATTTTAATCACGTTAGGTATCTTTGAAAATGATGGTCTAAGACCCTTTCTTTTGGATTATAATGCCTTGTCTGTGATTGTTTTCTTTCTTCCCACAGAGCAGTTAGTAGATAACAAAGGTGACTTGCGTAGTCATTTGTACGAAATGAAATGAGTGCACTGCAGATCTATCATCCCCATGACATTAATTAAGGCCTAAAGACTTTGGCCTGTCACTAAATTCCTCCCCCTCATGAATTTACAACATACAGCAACCTAGAACTCTGACCTAACTCACAGGATTACTTGGATTATTTTCTGTGTTTTTTCTTCTAGCCACAGCTTTATTCTCTTCATATACAATGTCAGTATCAGAATATGTTGTACATTTAAAATTAATCATCACCAACTATTTGTTTATGTTGTGGTCAAAAACTGTGAACCTGCTTACAACAAGTTCTCTTAACTGTGTTCAGAATACGTGTACATACAGATATAGAAACTGCGAATGCAAATAGATTTGCAAATGAACAGTTTGCAACAGATCTAATGCACCTGTGAGCAGGACTGAGGACTGGGCTCAGCGGCTATGCAGAAATTGAGCCAAGCTGGTCTCTATCCAGCCTTACCAGTAATTATACACGGGAGAAAAATAACTCGGGAGGCAGTGGGATCAGGTATAGGATTGGGGTTTTCTGCCTTAAATTTCATGTCTGAAGATGGGAGAATTGCCTATACGGACAATACGTGTATGGCAGATGGTGCACCAAATCTCCCATTTTCCTGTAGTCAACACAGTGGACAAAGTTAGAGACCAGAGGCCTTGGGGACAGTGTCTTTACGTTCAGGTACAGATCTACAGCGCTTTTCTTCTGCGATCACTAAGAGAATGAGTGGATTAAAGTCATCTTGGCATCTCTATACTGAATAGTTTCTTTTCTGAATATAGAACCAAAATCTTGGCAGCAATAGCTGTAAAGTTCAAAATATCACAAGCTGGTATGAAGTAGGGGGTGAGGATATATCATGGACAGTTCATGTACATTAAAGGTTATTTTTTTGTTGTTGTTGCGTTTGATTTCCTTGCAAGTCTTTCAAAAGATTTGCAAATTAATTGCCAGCATCTGTTTTTACATGGTAAACTTCTGCTTTTTTTTTTTTATGCTAAGCCTTTAAATAGATATTGATTAGTTGTTAGCACTAGATGTAGTAAACATTCTTGTTTTAAGTACCAATATTTATTCTCATCTGTATAAATACATTTTCACATGCTTGCCAGTCTAATAGACATAGTGTTACTACATGATATATTTAAACATTTAAGGAATGGCTTAAAAAATTAGTGCAGCTTTCTTGAAGACTAGGACAGCTAAAAAAAGAGAACGCATCAAGGAAATGCAATTGTCATGCTCTAAACTTAACTTTGTGTATGTTTCGTTTAGTATAGCCAATAAGGACTATATCACTGATGGAAGAAAAACTCTTGTTTTAGAGCCAATTCCCAATTTAATTAAATCAATAAGAGAGTATCCTTTAAAATACAAATCCGGCCAAGAAGAATTATGTAGATAAATAGTTTGGAACAGCCACTTTTAAGAAGCAAATTTTCACATAATTCCCAGGTGGAAATTTAATGTTATGAATGAATACATTATTTTTCTCTATTCCACAATCCAAATGCAAAATCAGTGATTTATGTTGGGAAGAGAATACAGCTAAACTTGGATGAGAATCACAAGCCAGATCCATTTACATTTTTGACGGTAAGAAGAGAGGGATTTTTTTTCCTTCCATGTCGTGAAAAGCATAAATCAAAATGACACTGTTCCTTAGGAAAATTAGGCCCTTGGATTTCAGTGGACCTGTTTGATGTGAGATGGAAACAAATTTCGGAGTTAAGAATTTTCTGTTTGAGAAGCATTTATGTCCAGGCATTTTTAATGCTGTTTCCTGTGCTGATTACTACTTTTGTCACAAGTTCTAATCCACTTCATTTCACGATCTAGTTTAAACTCTGATTACTGTCATGTTTTATCTATTGCCTGCAAAGCTTTTCCACTCTTGTTCAGATAAAATCTTGTTCTTCTTCAAAGAAAAAGCAGATGTCCTAGGAGATATCCCCCTATAACTTTGGTTGTATTTTCCACCAGCTCAGCATTTACAGAGTTTGGTAGTATGTTTGTCTTGAGTGTGTGTTTTGATGATTTCAAAGCCTAATATTTTTACTTTTTCCCTTTTGTTCTGTTTTTCCAGTCTTCTGTTCAGATCATTTATCCAGGGTACCGGTTCATCCTGATTTGAATTAATAAGAATTTGCACAGGGACCTTTTTGTTCTTCACTGATCTTAGCATACAAGTGGATTTGCCTCAGTTTTGGTTTTTTTTTTCAGTTTGCTTTAGTTTTCCCAGCAGTCTAAATATTCTCAGATGCAGCTTCATGTATGTCTTTAAATTGCTGGAAATTCTTAACTGAAAATTTGCTATTTGTATACAGAACTTTACCTGATTTATTTTTATTTTTTTTTAGCATAACAGGCCAAAGGAACCATTTCTGTTAACAAAGTGAAGTAACATTGTATTTATGGAAAGGATAATAAATTACTATTGGCTCATTATATATCATTCCATGCTCACCATTCTTCTTGTAATTTCTTTATTAGAATTCACCAGAAAAAGTCATCAGCAAAAACTCTGCATGGAATTTGGAAAAAAATTACTATCTCATTTTGGCAACAAAACTTCAAGTAGG
Organism: Anarhynchus alexandrinus; assembly: GCA_008711295.1. Lineage (NCBI taxonomy): Eukaryota > Metazoa > Chordata > Aves > Charadriiformes > Charadriidae > Anarhynchus > Anarhynchus alexandrinus. The sequence goes on from VUYV01000161.1 coordinate 40,283, forward strand.
AAAAAACCCACCTTACTGTTCTGCTATAATATGAGTCATATAAGTGCTTGCATTATATGTATTAAGTTTTCTTGAAGGGAAAATGTGTTATTTCAAATTTTTCCATTTATTATAAAAAAATAATGCCAGGAACACGCCATTCCCTCCCCCACAGCAAGCAGTTTTCTTAAGAATTAAGAAATTTTCATTGTGCAAACTCCATGTCAGTAGCTGGTACTCCCTCATTTCACCTTACTTCAATATTGGACTGTTCCTTAGGGAATCCTTCAGTGTGTGGATGGATGCCAGATTCTGGCCCATTTTGATTCAAGGTTTAGATAATGAAACTCATGCTTTCCCCCCGCCCCCAGTTCTGCTTCTAGCCAGTGAACTCCTTTCAGTGGTACAGTCTTTGCCCTAGAAAATGTTCATTCTATTCCCTCTATATTATTTTAAATCCTAAATCCATTTGCTCACCTTGTTTGAAGAGAAAGGAAGGGAAAGAGCCTCTTTTCTACAGAGAATATTATTTCTTTCTGCCTTGTGATTTCTCTTCTGAGAAGAAAATATAAAGTAGTGATGTGTTAGTGAAACTAATCCCAAGTATCTTGGAGATATATACAGACTGGACTGAACTTTTAATTGGGTAAAAGGGGTTCTCTCTCTTCCAGGTCCTTGCTTCTACCCCACTGTACAAACTGGTGCTCTGACTTTGATTAACACGCTGCTCTCCTGTGTCAATCATGTGTGTAATGAGATCTATTATTCAAAGGAAAAGTGGCTGCAGTTTCCAATTCAATTGTAGAGACAGCTTTCTTTATTTTTTTTTTTAATATCTTTTCTCCAAATGCAAAACAACTGTGTTCTTACTAGAGCCCTTTTAAGACTGCAGAAAGACACAGCTCCTCCTGGAAATGCTCCTCCCAGGCAAAATTGCGATGTTTTTGCTCTCTCCCTGTGTAAAAGGCAGCTCCCGTGTTCGTTACCCCAGGGTGAATTGGTGTTGTGTTCCTGCTTCTTTCATCTTTGCTGTAGTGCTGGAGGGAAGGTTTTTCTGCTGGGCAATGCCTAGCTGTCTGATGGCTCTCACCTTGTCCCTCTCTGTACTTGATTTTCTCAGGGAGAACAATGAGGTGGAGGGACAATATTTCCTCCCCTGTTCTCTGGTAGTACAAGAAGCATCAATGGAAGCGACTTATTTGTAAATGAGTAGGAGAGCTTATTCCCTGCCAACATTACATCAGTCCTTAATTGAATCTTTTGCTAAAAGACTTCAAGGCTTTTTCGTAACTCTCAGGAAGTAATAGTGGAAGGAATATTTTAAATTGGTTTTCTTTATGTAAAATGTTCAGATGCAATTTTATTTTGATCCCCACTCAGTTTTGAGCCTGATTACATTTACAGAGTACTTTGCCCAGCTTTTTAATCTCATGCTGGAAACCTCTGCAGTACTTTTAATGTAACCTAAGATGCCTTGTAGTGTCTTAAAAATTAAAAGCATGAAGTAAAACATATATTTGAAAATCTGTGCTTGGGAAATCATGGGAGGTTGTCTTAACAGCATTTTTACATTGCAACAGCACTAAAAACACGCTATAGCTGGAATGACTGTAGAAATGCTTATTTCCTGTCTACACTGGCAAATAGACCCTTAAATGTCCTCTTTAAATGACTGTTCTCTCTCTCATTGACCTCTGTGCAATGACTGTATCAATGGGATCATGTATTTCCACATCTTCTGAACATGTATGTTCCTAAAAACTTTATCCAGTTTCTTTTTCTGTGGAAAACTGCATATAATGGAACAGGAATGTCAGCATAGGACAGGAATTGACAGTTCTGAAAATGCCAAGGGCCTTTTACCCCTGTGTCAGGGGATTATTTTCCTCTTTGGAGATATTTAGCCATGTTCTTTTCATTCTCTTTATTTCCTTTTCTCTTCCCTGTGTCTGTTTTCTTCCCTGAATTTCTGTGCAGGGTTCCTGAAGTTATTCTCCCCAGGCCCCAAGGTTTTGTTGGTTTGTAATGTACTGACTTGGGATAATGCAGAATGAGGTTAGTGCCATCTCCAGAGGGCTGGCCATCCCCAGAGACTCTGTCTTCATTACAATCTTTGATCCCCATGGAGTTGCTTTAAGTTACTAAAGGCCAGTCATGAAAAATGTTGCTGCTTCGTTCTCGTGCTTACATGCCCAAAATTGCATCTACTCAAAGTCACACTGTGTTGAGTCTTGAAATATATTCCTAATTTGTCTCTGAGTGTGTTGAGCTGTTGTCAGAGCAAATGTGAAGTGTCAGAGAAAGATAATACAGCTACTAAAAAAGCACATCAGCAACTGATTTGTAATTGTCCTGAAGTGGCTTTCTGTTATTGCTGAAGAGCTTTTTAAGAGAAATTACAGAGCCAAAATCACAGCTTGCAGAAGAAAGGTAGATATTAACATTATTTTGTTCAAGCTGTTGACCTGAGCTGGGAACTTGATAGGATGTGCCTCAGGATGTACTCATCCAGAATAGCCATCACCCAGGGGATGGCACTTGAAAACTAAAAATTTGTAATTGTGCCATATAATTACAAAATTCTATCATTTCCTCATGTCCTGTTGTCATCCTGTCTGCCCCCCTGCTTTTTTTTCCCCCTTTTTTCTTTTTTGCTCTAGTCATGTCTAGACTGACTTAAAGGCATGGGCCTTTAAGAAAGAAAATTGTTGTAGCTGTGATCTGAAGCTTATTTTTAGTACCTCATCCTTTCTTACTGTCTTTCATTGTTTGAATTCACCACAGACATTCTCTCTATTTACAGATATAATCTCCAGCATGTCGTTGCTGTTAGTTCTCTTAATTTCTTATATTGCTCTAACAGGTCTGGAGACATTGCCAGTTTCCTTTTCCGTTTTTTCCTGAGATAAGCATCTAAACCCAGCAATTCCAGAAGACAATTAATCCTGACTATCTGTCACCATTACTATGAAGTAAGGTTAGATACCTGGTTTTTACTAGACACCTAACTTTTAGATATCTGAGCCATTGTGTATACCTGAACGTGAAGGCCTCAAGCTACATTCTTTTGGCTGGTAAAATACTTCACCAGCAGCTGATTTATATATGTCCCGAAGTGGCTTGCTGTCATTGGTGAATAGACCTTTCATTTAAAATTACAGAGCCAAATCCTCAGTGAGCAGAAATCATGTGATGACAAGATATGAATTTGTTGCAGTTGAGGATGCAGCCATGAATGATATGTATAAAACATTCATATAGTTTAAAAAAACCCCACTTTTACATTTGAGTAAGACCAATGCAAATTTACAGAAATCATAAACATAAAATGCTAAATCAGTTAAATGGAATGAAAAAATCAGATTCTTCTGATCCATACTTTTAATACGTATTACAACCAAATCAGAAATTTTCTGCTTTGAATTAGTTTGCTGGGAAAATAAATTCATGCAAGAAATAAGATTAGAGCAAAAATTAGAAAAAAAAAGAAGGTTGTAAACACCCTAGTTCTAATTCAGTAATTGTTTATATGTTGAGTAATTGTACAGACTTGTGCAAAGTATATGGCAAAAAAATCTTTTCACACGAGGATGAGGAAGCATTTTACATCAATTTTGCCTCCATAAATGACAATGAAATGAAAAGAGCAATGGCAGTCCCTTCAGCAATTCTGACGGCATTGCTCCTGGATGGCTCCTGGAAGGCAAGTGAGCAGGGTAGGTCACGGTTAGGCTAGATTTTACTTTGTTGCTAACTAGCCTAATAGGGGTAAAATAGATTAAGAAGAGAATATAATCTTCATTATCTAATAAGAAGAGAAGCTAAAGTACCGTATGCTTAAACTAAATTACTATATACTTTCAGATAACAGCCATGTTGCAAGCTCAAGGTGCAAGTAGAAGCCTGGCAATAGGCTGGGGGCTCCCTCTTCCATTGCACAGGGTACCGCGGGTGAGAGTGTCTTCCCAGGGGGCAAGTTTTACATGTGGATGTGACGCACAGCCCTCCTGGCCCCGAGAGAACAGGGCTGGTCTCCTGAGTTGAGAGAAGCTGAACAGGAGCAGTTAGGAGAGCCGGAGAGGTGCACAAATGAGGCCCACGGGGACATCCTTGCTTCCTCTCAGAGCCTCGTGTTGCTGAGGAGGATGCAGACCTCAGGGCAAGAGGACTCTCGGATTAGATCCAGCACCCAGCTGGTTCCCTGATGCCTTCCTGTGCTGCAGGTGCTCCTGCCCCAGAGGGGTCTTCAGGGCTGGGAGAAGCAGGTGGCGGGAGTGGGACACTTGCTTCATAGGCGTGTGGATAGCTGAATTTGCAGTGTTGGAGAGGATCATGTAGTATTTTGCCTGTGGGGTGCAAAGGCCGCAGACCTCACAAGATCTTAGTTTGTTTTGATTAGGTTTGTTTGACGAGCCGGGAATGAGCCACTGGTCTTGGCCCGTATTGGTACCACCGACTTGAGAAAGTGGTGGGAAGAGGGCAGGAGAAACAGCCTTCATGGCAAATGCAAGCTGCTGGGCAGGAGACTGGCCTCCATGACCTCTCTACTCTGAAATACTGCCAGTTCCAGCACAAGGCCCATGACATGGGCAGAGGTCCAGATCCTCAGGGCATGGTTGACTCAAAGGTGTAGGAGAGAGAGATTTGTTTGTACTAGGAACTGGTAAATGTTTTGGGAATGTTTTATCCTAGAAAAATAGGCTGCACTTTAAGCAAAAGGGAGCCTGGCTGCTGGCACTGAAAATTAAAATGATCATAGAGGATTATCTAAACTAGAAGCAGAAGGAGAGCTGACAGGCATTGAGGAGCACTTGCTTCAGTCTGATGCAATCCTCAAAGAGGATGTGGCTCATGTTCAATGCACCTCTAAAAAGGCCAGGAGGGACATAAATAAAGAATTGCGATAAACGGAGAATGCAAATCAGATTGCTTACAGTGCCAGCTGAGTAGCATGTGCAATACTGAGCAAGGCCAAAAATTATAGATGCTTCTACAGCAATAGTAGAAGCCTAAAAAATAAGATAGAAAAATTGGAATAGTTGGCACCAGTGGCAAACCTGACAGAAGACTGGTTGAAGGGAAGTAAACAAGGTTATTATGATGCTAGGACATCAATTTTATAGGGAGTACAGAGACGATATTAGGGTGCGGGAGAGGCACAGTACAGGAAGGATAATGCTAAGTTCAAATACAGTATAATATTGTGGGAAAAGAAGAGCGCTGGGGAACCCATGTGGGTGAAATCCAGCACTTTAGTTGTAAAAATGTAGCATTAGGATTATCTTCCTGAGACCTCCACTCCAACAGTGCCAAAAAAGTGAAACTGAAGAAGCTGCACTTAAGATAGGTAAAATGATAGATTTTAACTCTCTAGATATATTTCAGTGCCTCATGAGGATGAGATACAGAAAGAAAATTTTTCATTGCGATAAAAACCTCCTTCCTACATCAGCTTGTCTCAGGACCTGGGGCAAAAACCCAGACGCTACCCTGAACTCGGTCTTGAGGGGTGCACAGTGCCTCATTCAAGAACTACTAGTGGGTGAGCTGCTCTGTAACTGCCATCACAATGTAGTTGAAGTTAATTTTTGTATCATGAGAGAAAAAGACAAATAAATCCAGCAGACAGATATTCAGTTTCAAGAAAGAGCACTGGATTAAAAAAGAGACAGTTAGTAAAACAAAATAATAAAAATAAAAAATTCAACAAGCTGACCAAAAAAAACCCTGTAAGGAATAGTTTGACAAGCAAGAGCCTGGAGTACGTATTGCAAGCCCAGTTAAACTATGTACTGCAATTCCAGGAGAAAATGAAGTCATCAAATGAAATCTCCTAAAGGCTCAAGGGAAAAGTTATCATAGCAAATGATGGCAAATGGAAAAGGTTACTATCTTAGGGAAAAGAATGGCAGTTAAAAAATGGGAGGCCTGCACAAAAGAGAAGAAAGCAAACCCTGTAATATATGGCAAGTAGAAAAATAAACAAAAAATAAGAGGAATGAAAGAGAATTTGAAAAGTACCTTATAAAGGTACTCTCTGATTTCACAAATTATAGTAGGTTATTTTGGATCGTCAAATACCATGCTGGTGGTGAGGATCATCAAAAGGACCTCAGTGAGTGAGGAGGAAAAAAAGCAGTGGATAAGATTTGGATTAGATAACTGTAAGGCAGGAAGAATAATCCAAATCATGTTTACATGATGCTGAACTCGGAAATGGCAGGTACAACTCAGGAGAGAGATTTCATTCCTCATTGGCAGCTGCCTGCAATTACCCATTCAACAAGGAATGGCATCATCAGGAAACGTATTGAGAACCAAACAAAAAGTATTATCTCGCTACTATTTGAAACACTGATGTGCCCATATGCTGAATTCTGTGTGTATTTCTGGTCTCTGCATCTCAGAAAAGTCAGTGTAGTTAGAGAAAGTACAGAGAAGGGCAACTAAAATCAATAAGGAGGTAAAGCAATGGCCTTACAAGGAGATACTAAGGAGTCTGGGACCCTTTAGTTTGGAGAGAAGAAAACAGAGTATGAACAAGGTTTGCAAAATCTGCAAGGTGATGAATAAGGTATATGTGGAACTGTTATTCACCAAACCCCACTGTAACTGAAGTAGTAATAACTGAGCCAACAGAAGGTAAATTTAAATCAGACAATGCAAAGTACCTTTTTACACAGTGGGTAGAGGACTTGGTTTGTTGGTGAAACCAACAGAATTTCTTGCAAAAGGAGGTTATGGAGACAAATAATATCAGCAGGATCGTAAATGAATCGTAAGGAAAGTCATGGAACTCCAGTCTACAGACAGATACTAAACAGAATAGGCAGGGACATGCTCTCTAACTTCACTAATACAGAGATTTTGGATGCTGGAAGTCACTAAGGGGAAGGGACTGAAGCTAATCACCGTTAGTCTCCCAAAATAGCACCTCTTATTACCTCTGTTATCGACAGAGTACTGGCCTGAATGGGCTAATGGTCTGACTCAGCATGGCATTTCTTCTGTCCTTACATTTTGCAAATTTACCCCAGTTTGAAGTGAAGGTTCTTTCAAAAAATATTCTTGGTCTTTTCAGATTTCTTCCCCTTCTTTTCAATAACCACTTCAAACCTTTGCTAATAGAACCTGAGCCAAGAATAGAGATTATTGCCACATAATAAAATAAAAAAATAAGAGAACTGGAATTTATCTGAAAAGTGGTGGAATGGAATGGGAGGGAAGGAAGAAAGCAAAACCTTCCTACCTATTTCAGGAGCATTAGTCATGCTTTGCTGTTATTTGATCATGGTGTAAATATCTGTGCTATTTAACACAATGTTCTCAACAGGCTCAGTAAAATGGTACCAAGAGTACCTTTACCCATTAACTGTTCTCACTTCCTGCTAACAGGTCTCCATCCAGTCTCCACACATTATGAGAGCCTCTGTCTTTGTAGCTGTTCAGTGTAGATAGGTTTTAGTAGTTCCTCACATTTGCCTCTACAGCAGGAATAACAACAATACAAAGATCTAGAAATGCAAGTAAGCCCACCACTAGCAAGCTCAAGTACGTTTTGATCCAGGCTTAAAAATATTGCAATAATAATGAGCCAGTTTAAAAGGTCATGAGATTTTTAGTGAAAGCAAATATGCTGGTTCTTATGTCTTGCCATGGGGGTTTTTGAATCTGGTCAGGTTAGGTCTTTAAGCTTTTCCACAGTCCTTGTAGCATTGGACATTTCCTTTTCAAAGAAAACAAAGCTTCTCGTTACTCCAGGAAGTGGGGATATAAAGAACACGACAAAAAAACAGGGATGTGGCAACAAAGATAGCTGCTACACGGCACCTTAAAAGAGTAAGAAGTGTCTCATGAGAACGTGCTCTCAGCCAGCCAGAGAGGAACTTTGAGTTTTTAAATATGATTAGCTCTGCTAATAACCCATCCATAGATCTGCAGGACAGCAGGAGGAAGAGAGGCTGCGCAGCCCGCTTTTCTAGTTGGCCTTTCTCAGAGGATAAACGTGCGAACGCTTTACTCCGTGCTTTAATGCAAACCTGCACAGACTCACTCGCAGCCTGTGCATATTTGCATATGCAAACCTTTAAGCTCTCAGCTGTATTTTTGGTTTCTTTACATGCAAACATATGCCCAGTTCCCATGTTTTATACTGCTTCTGTGCGTAGTTTTCTTAAATCTTATTAATCATTTGGATTCATACTGTAAGAGAAAAGAGCAGGAAATAAGTTTTGAAGTAAGGCAGACTGGTATGACCTTCAGCTGCACAGATACAATTACCATCTTTCACAAATATATTAGCAAATGAAATGTTGCAATTTTCCTTTCATTTCACTGGTTTCACAAGGTTGCCAATGTAACTCATGATTTACATCGATGGAAGACAATCCATTTACTTTTTCCTCTGTTTGCACCAAACCCCAGAATAAGGATTTAAACAAAGACAGCCTTATTTCTTAAACCAATCCCTTCCCACTCCTCCAGGCACATTTATACATGCATAAAATCTCCCTAGACAATTATTTACTACCTTCCGTGCCTTTAATCACACACAATCTGCAGATTAAAGAAAATAATGTTTTCCGGAAGTGTACTTCATTATTCCATGGCAGCTAAGTGCCATTTCTGTGAAACCTAAAGCTCCTAGGACAAATTAAAAACTAACACCAAAATGAATAGAACTTACTCCCAACAGTGGGTTCAGGAAGACAAAACAATAACTATTGTTTTCAGGAACCATTGGAAGAAATTAAACCGCTTACTATCTGCATAAGTTTTCACTCAAATGATAAAAAGATGCAAGGTGTGCTTTTCCTTTCTTTTCTGCTACTTGGACATTAATGGGTTGTACCACTGTGGAACACCTAAAAGTGGGAGGAGAATTGCAGTGTTTCTTTTCACACAAGGGAGAGGTTGCAGTTACCCTTGACTTTGATACAAAAATATCCTTTGAATACTCATTGCCAACATTGCCACTTCTTAGGTACGGTGTATAGGCTGGGCTAACATGCCGAGTCTCAAAAGTCCTGTTGAAGTTAGTGATACTTCTTAGATTTGCTTAAGGATTGTCCCTCATGCTTTGAATATATACAATCTTCTTTCAGTTCTGATTATTATGCATAGCTGATAAACTCTTTTATCTTGTATAACATTACCTCGGTGTTACACTTTCCTCAATCACATTTTCAAAATTAATTCCATTTGTCAGAAATACTGCATTGTCTTGACAGAAGATATAAACTAGGAAAGAAAGGAGGAAAATAAGCAAATTTAAACATGTCTCAGCTATCTTGTAATTAGAATTAGAATCATTTACAGAAAAAAGCCTCATGATACTTTTCAATTACTACTGCACAAGATGGCTTCCATTCTGGGCTACGTTCCTGGAAACCTCCCAACTGAAATGCCTGAAAAGTGAGTGCAAAAAAAAGTATGTCTATTTAAAGAAAGCATGTATGCCTTCAGGGGATAACAAGCCATGTGTGTGCAAGATGGGTATCGTTAACCAACTGCAGTGTTTGACAAGGGAGGAGACAAAGCAGACGGTACTAGGGGGACAGAAGGGCGAAGTCAAGATAAGAACTATGGCATAATACAAGAGCCAGCGGCAGCTTCATAAAGGAGGATAATGTTGAAGGTCAGGTTGGAAGGGACTTTGAACAACCTAATCTAGTGGAAGATGTCCCTGCTCATGGCAGGGAGGTTGGAACTAGATGGTATTTAAAGGTCCCTTTCAACCTAAACCATTCTGTATGATTCTACGATATTCCAAGTCACGTGCCAGGACTATCCTTCTAAAAACTGTGGGGGTTGATGTGTATGACCAGGACACAAGAGAAAAAGAAGTCACAGTAGTTAATATGAGAAATGATGACTGCAGTCATCACATGTCACATAGAGCAACGCATAAAAATATTCCAGTTATTTAGTAGAAGGGCTTCAGCAGAAGCCAGTAGCACCACATTACAGGAGCATCAGCTGTACTATGTACTATTACCAAATACTATGAGAAGTGTAACCAGTTACTGATACTATGAGAGAAGAGATTAGATAGATCTGAAAAATATTGATAGATTCTGAAATTAGCTTTCTAGCCAAGGATCATAAGTTTATCCTAAATGTTACAATACTTGTACTGGTCACATTCTTATTTTGATAGTTTAGGAAGAGTTAAGTTTGCATATACATTTGTAAGTAAAATCACATACTTTCAGAGTACCAACTAGGCAAATATTTTATTGCATGTGCATCCTTTTTCTCTTGTTCAGATATAATCACAGGTAGTATGGACAAACAAAATTCCATTTTTAACAATGTTTACTGGAGATATTACTACTCAGTTAAGTGAAGCAACCAGAGCTGGTAGCCACACATTTATAACTTCATTCACACTAGGACTGTATGGGGCTTTGTGCTCCCTTAGAAGGTTTTCCAGATATGGAATTTATTCTCCTCTTAGATCAGTGCATTCAGGAGAGACTTCAGAAAGCCCATGGAGTTACACAGATGTAGATGAGGAGAGGAAGAACAAGCCCAGCTGACCCCATGAATTGCTAGATTTATGTGAAATAAAAATCTCCAGTCCATGTGGAAACTGCAGCATCTCAATGCTCATTGTCACAGCAGATTAACATAATCAAAAGATCATAGTACTTTTTACTGAAAACTGTTCCAAAAAATCTAATGATTAGTGTCCCAGTACAAGCAGCTGCAAGTTGAAAACTTGAGAATGTGGCCCTTGTTTCGATACCCTGATGAGAACTAAGAGTTTTGGAAAAATCTGGCCTACGTTGTCATTCTGAATACTAAAAATATGGCTTTATACATGCAATTCACGTCACTTCTGTATTTAACGGTACTCAGTGCAGCAATGCCACCATATGGTGTAGTCCTCTTAGTTATATCAGTAATTAAATGACAACACCAACAGGAGCTCATGGAAATACAGTGATCATGAGTCAGTCCGTGGGTAACAGTGCCAGCTACAGACATCCTCAGAAGTGGGAAATGCCTGAGGGAATTCATTAGTTTCTAACATCCTTCCCCATTACTTTTAAGCCCCTACCTAATTTCTCTCTGTAGGATTCACAAGCAGGTTCATGTCTCCTGTCTTTTGAACACTGCAGGAGGAGATTTTTTCCCCCCACCTTGCAATAAGACAGACCACGTGCAATTGAGCAGGCAAGAAACATGTAAGATGGACTCTAGTTTGCACTGAGTTTTATCTGCCCAGGCATCCTACTTCCAAGGGGAGCACACTCCCCAGTGTGTAGGAACAGTGTCGTGCTGGGATCCTCATCAGAGTGCATCTGAATTTTCTGCCAAGTCCCAGTTTTTATGGTGCATACATGAAACATACAGCATTTTTCCATCAAGCTGAAAGAAAAGCCTTAAACCCAAACCTCATACAGAATATTTTCCTTCTTTATTTACGTGTCTTATAATTTCTAGAAAGGCTTGAGACCAGGAGTTAGACTTGTTCCATTCTGTTCCTTTAAAAGCTGCTCTGTACTATTTGCACATGTAACTCTTCACAAAAGATAAGCCCAATAGCAGATACAGAAATCCCTTGAAGTTTTGGCAGTCAAAGAGCAGATCAAAACTGCATTAACTCCACTGTCCTGGCCAGCTCCAGTTTGAGTATCCACCATACACTTATTTCCTTCTGCATTTTCAAGTAGGTAGTCCATTTTCTACGGTTCTTGTAAAGTGTCATCCGCTTTTAGAATATGTTTGAAGGGTACCTACACTTACAGTTTGTTTGCAATATGCTTGGGCATCCTTTGTACTGAAAGCTGATCTGTTAATGTACTGTAACGGTTATTATGGACTTCTTCCAAAGTACATTAACGTCAATGGAAGACTCACAATAAACTCCGTGAAACCCAGATCAAACCCTGTTTCCTTATTATTACTGTCTAAAGGGACAAAGATAAATAAGCTGTTGTCACAAATATTTCCTGAACTCTGCTCTCATAGGTGCCACACCATTTGTTTGTGCTGAGAGGTATACGTCAAATAGCATCTTAATAGCATTGGCACAATGAAACTGGAATTCTTTCTCACAGAGAAAAAGATACTATTTGTATCACTGGGAATTCAATTCTCTTTCTAAAAAAGTATTGGGAGATCATAGATTCTTAAGTATACATGAGTAAAAAATTTAATAGAAAAAAGAATTAAAAAACTTTGGTTTCACATTTACATCCTCTTCTTGATTTACCTGTTCCCGTATTTTAAACAGAGATCCAAGGATGAAAATTTTACTTTTAATAGCATACCACTCTAATTATATATCACGTGACAAAGCACTTTTTCATTATAAAAAGAAAAAACTAATCTATTTTGAGAGTCCAGCAAAGCCATAGACTGATTACAGTTCTGTTTCTAGAGACCTGTGCAAAATAAAGTTCTGAAAGGATTTTATGCCTGCTAATCCCAGTATCATTAACAGTGAATATTTTTCAAAAATCCCCTTTGCATATATATCGAAGCCTTAAAAGACTGTTTGATTTTTGATACATAGCATTCACCAGCAGCTGGAACAAAAACATTACAGGGGCAGAACAGATGCTCTCATGGGCAGTTAATATTCGTATCTTTCATATCCAGAATCTAGAATTACTGCTGTGTGATTGGCCTTCCATAATAGTCAAATCAAGTATTGGTTTATTCCTGAAACATTGCAATAACATTTACGATATTTTTTTCTGTTACTTATTAATGCAAAGACAATCAAAGAAAACTGATTAGTACCATCTGATCCTTATTGGTTTTTCTAAACCTTATATAAAGCTTTCTAAAGTTAATGGAAAGATGCCTGTTGACTTCAGCAAGTTGTAGGTTGAATCTTATTAGTATACTTGCTCTTGAACAAGCAAAAATGGAAGATACCCCAGAATCTTCCAGTCTCACAATGCAAACAATACAGGACATCCAGCTTTAATATTGGGGAACCAATATCATCTTTTTCTGCATTTTAACAACTCTGCTCTCTCAAAAGGTTTTGAATTCTATGTGAATTCACTGAGCTCAAGGAATAGAAACAAGGCCAGAAGCCCACCAAGAGTGCTCCAAGACAGATTCAAATGATCAAGAAACTATTTACTATCAAAAAAAAAAAATCACACAAATAAAAACCAGGATAAAAACAAAAGTGAAGCAGTCATTTTAATAAATGGTGTAATACCCAGTGATTGCCGGGTCACTTTTGTGTCTTAAAAGGTATCTGAAAATCTCTGGTTATGCCTGGGTCTATGAAGTGCTGGAACATTTGGCAGTGCAGACTTGGATCCAGGCTTCACCACATTATTTTGGTATTGTCAAAATCACTAGAGTACAGATGCATTATTTACATTGGCTGTGGAAGAAAAGATGGTGACTATTCCAGTGTACAGTGGGAAAAGCAAACTGCAGTTGATCCATCGTAAAGCCTACCATTACAAAGCAACCTGCCTGCAGCTTTCAGACAGATTTGAAAGTGGGCAGTGAGTTTAAAGTCTTGATGGTAGGTCTTTAGGAGAATTTATGGTTGTTGGAAGGTGAATTTTGTTACAAGAAATGAGAGGAAAACGTTAAATATGAAAGCTGAATCTTTCAAGGTGATTTAGAAAGTTTAGACATCCATATGTCATGAAAATTTTGCTAGTGCTTTCAAGGATTTGAACCCATGAAAAGGACTTGCTTTTCTGGATAGCCCCTACCCCATATTGCAAACTGGAGCCCTGAGACATCACAGTTCCTACATCCCGTGGCTGCTTCAGGGTGTGTTTTCTTGTTTAGTCCTTGCTATACTGAGCTGGTGTTGACTGGACACTCTAGAACTGAAGATAATTCAGGTTAAAATCTCAGAAAGATTCTTATTTTTATACCTTACAGACACTAGGCACTTATATTCTTTTTAAGATAACCTTGAGCTGTAAATGTATTTCTGCCACAGTTCAACAATTTTTAAATATGTAGGTTTAAATATTGAATCAAATCTATTGCCATTCAACATCACAACGATAAATGCAGTCTCTACGCTCAAACACTTTTAAAAGGTTTTAGGGTTAAGTTCGTCATGTCAGCTTGAACTATTAAAGACATGATAAAGGCATCAAGCTGATACAAACTTCGTATCATGTTCTATGAGTAATGAAAAATAAATGTGCCAAATTTATACTTCTGGGTGGCAAGGTTGGCGCACAGATGTGCTACTAATGATAATGGAATTATGTTTGAAGGTGCAAGCTAACTTAGTAAGTCCGAAGAAGAAAGATTACCCATTGATGATCATGGATAGAAAGAGCTACTGGGAATTTTTCAAAATTTACATCCAAGATGCTAAATTCTGGGCCAGGAACAATTTTAAGCAGAGATCCCATTCTGTCTTGTTGCGAAGTGAGGATAAACACAGGATTGCCGGATGTGTCCAAGCATGGAGAAATGCAAGGAGGCTGAGACTGCTTTGATAAGGGGGCCCTGTGCCAGTGTCTCTCGGGAACAAAAACAATATAAGTATCTCAATAATAACAGAAGCGCAAAAGGCATGGCAGAAAGTTTTTGCTAGGCTTTTGAAATTGTGGAAAACTGATTATTTCTGTTCAGTTTTCAATAATTTGATTAAGATACATGTATGATGCCTTGAGACTCCATTTTTGCAGTAAATAGCGGTTGCTAGAAAGGTCTGATGCAGACCATAGAACTGTGAAATAAAACCGGGTGGATCTAGACAGTCTGTGAATGAGAGCATTAAAATTCAAATGGCATTTTCCTGGGAGCAACAGAGGGTTCAGATAAAGTTTATTTTCTGAATGTCTTAGCTTCTGTAAGATGGCTTAACTGCTAATGTTAAAAGCGGTGACTGAAGGCAGTTAGGCTCAGCTGGTGTCACACAGCTATGTATAAAACGATTACTTAAAGCTGCTCAGATGATTGAACCCAATAATTTATACTGCAGTACCCTAGATGCTGCACGATCATTATGGGTAAGCAATTTTCAAAGTGCTGTATGTTTGCATCTTGCAGTGATACACCATTACTTCATAGCACAGTCATCTCTCGAGACTATCAGTGAGGCTATCAAGACTATCTTGAACAAAGTAATTAGCGACTATCTAAGAACCAGAACTGCCCATTTGTGTAATTTCTGTATTTTCCTATATTTAAGGGGTTAATATTGTAAGTTAGAAGTCTAATTTGATTTTGAAGCATTTAGAAAAGTGTTTACTTAATTTTATTGCATATTAATATCTTACTAGTTTTGGGGAGATTTTATCCCCAATTTTTTATCTCCTGAGAATTTACCAATCTCATAAACCCAGTGTTTATTCAACCTTCAGTCAGCACTGCCTTAGAGGATTATAAAGCTGAATAAACCAAGCTATTATGCCTTTCATTATTACAGCTTTGAACCCAACAAGCTTGTTGCTATCCACAAGAAGGCTAGACACTGCTTAGAAAGATTAAGCAGAGTTTGGATAAGGCATCTAGTTTGCAGATAGTCCTAAAGTATTGATTTAAAATATTAAATTCATCCTCACAATCAAAAGAAGAAAACATAAAATTTATGGTTTCATGTCTGGAAAGAGATCAGCAAGCTTCAGTTATTTGACAATAGCTTTTACAACTTCCCAAACCAAATAAACTTGATTAGCAAAATAAACAAAGAAAGACAGGGAGAGGTGACTGTAAATATCAGAAACTGTTAATGCAAAAACAGCTCTTGTTGCAAGGACTCACTCCGCAGTCAGGGAGGAGAGATGGGGCTGCTGCACGTGATCTTATAGCGCAGCGTGGTGTTTGGTGCCTCGTGGAACTGAGCACTTGGGCCTTCACCCAGCAAAGCTCTCGGGCATATGCTGGTCCTTAAACACAAACATGGTCAACTGAGGCACAAGTCTGAAGTTTCAGTAGAGAGAGCTGAAATTTTTCATTGTGACCATCATGAGGTCAGGTACTGACTATTTCTCCAGCTAGAGTAACAGTAGACTTTTGAAATGAAGCGGCGAGTTTTGTGTTGTTACTCCGAAGAAGATACTATTTATCATAAACTAGCCATCCATTACACACTTAGACAGGTAGATGATGTATATAAAAAATACATATATATAAAATTTGAGTGATATTATGACAGCACGGAAACTGAACTTAAGATTTATAGATGTTAATGTAAAGCCCTTTACTCCTAAGATAAAAGGCATGCTTTTTATTGCTATGCTGTCAATGGAGCCATCAAGCTCTAAATATGATCTACCTATCATTTTGGAAGGGTAGTATATGATACTAAATAGTTGAAGCTTATTCTTCATTCTAAGATCCATAAAGCTCAAATTCCTGAATACACTGCCACTTGCAAAAATGTTTAGGACCAGATTCAAAAAGATTTCTTAGATGAATACTCCAAGACAACCTTTGACTCTGTGTTTAGTGTCACAGAATAAGGGTGGGTTTTGTTCAATATGAAGCCACTTTAAGATTTTTTTGAATTATTTTTATGTGTAATTTCCCATGAAATTTTCTATGTTAACTTTTTTTTGGCCGTTTTTGTGGCAAAAATAGACTGCTTCTTTTTGCTACCTTTTGTGATAGAGTATTAAGGAGTTTTAATGAGCCACACAGTTGAGGAAGCCATTATTAAAATACACAAGATAACAGGGGCATGTTCCAAAATGTACCCTTATTATCATTTGTTAAGTGATCAGAAAGCCTAACATTTTCCTTGGAACATTGCTAGTATTATGTACTTTACAACTGTGATAAGGTTCTTTAGCTATTGTATGTACTGAAAACTGTTGCAAAAAATCACTTCTGAGTTGATTTTACCAACATGAAGACAAAGAAAGTAACGATTTTAACTGTACCTTTCATTGGCTTATTGAAATTATGTTCTGCTGTACCTTGGATTACTGACCAGGACTGAATTATGCATATCTAAAATAACATTGCTTACTTCTTTTGGTTGGGGTTTTTCTGGTTGGTTGGGCTTTTTGTTGTTTGGTGAGGCTTTTTTTTCTGGAAAATTTCTGTGTGCTTCTGAAGTATTTTATGTAGAAATAAATTCGGTGCGCTAGTCTGTAAGTAGTCTAATTTTCTTCAGAAGAGATATTGTCTACTTACAACAGATAGAAAGACAATCTCCTCATCCCTAAAAGTGTACAAAATATACATAATGCAGAAAATTAGTTGTAATAGCAATCACATGAGCTACAGAGCTAATAATAGTGGCTTTGTGCATACAAACCTTTCCTTGGTCTTAATTAGAAAGTATTATTTCTATTTTCTAAAAGAAAGGAAGAAAAGTGGAAAGAGATAACATTTAATTACAAAATCAGGAAAACATTAATTTTTTTTACTGAAGAAAAAAACACTAAAGATTAAAGAGTTCAAATATTTTTCAAGATTTTTCTAGTTGCTTTCTGCATTTCACTAGGAATATATGCATTATGTCAGTCAGAATAAAAGTGTGAAGAAAGATTCAGAGGAGGAAGTCTCAGTTTGGAAACAAGCAAAAGTAAAGAAATGAAAAGAACTGAAGAGTGACACGTAGCTTTGGTGCAGAGGTGAAGTGTTTGCAGGAGAAAAAACAAAAAGAGGTCGTAAACCAGAGCAGGATAGGGTGGCACAGGGAGCGGGTTCTCTGATTACAGCTCTTTGGATAACAGTGTAGGTACATCACTGCCGTGGCGTCAGTCTGACAGTAGAGACTGAGTCACTGAACTCGGTACAAAACCAAAAAGATGCCAGTGAAAGGGCTAGGAAGAAGATTAAATAGCTGGAACTGCACAACAGGGAATTTTATCCTCTTTAGCAGTAGAAGTCCTGGTTGCATCTATCTGTCCACAGCCAAAATATCTGCCGTTATCTTTGCCTGGCACTTGAGCGCATGGAAGGGAGTGGAGCTGCCGAGGTGGCAGAGGTTGCACACAAATCACAGCCTCCATACTTCCTGTGTAGAATATTTCTGTTTCTGACGGGATGGATGATCTTTTTAAACACAGTGTATGCTAGCTTCCAAATACATTATTTCCTCAGCATCAGATGGGCTGCCGTGTGATATTTCCTCGAGAATAAATACAAACTCTAACCATCTGTGTCTGGACTCTTCTCCCATGCCTTCCCACACGTATTTCTTTCACGACTTCTTTTAGCTTTTTTTTTTTTTCCTTTGTACATACTTGTGTATGAATACATAAGCTATAAAGTTCCAGCTGGAAAAAAATGCCTCTTTTTTTAAAAAATGTCTAATCTAATTTACTCTTAATCACAAGAATGTTCAGTCCCACTTTCTGACAGCTGATACTTGAATGCTTATATTCTGTCTGATAGGTTGTAATTATTCACTTCCCTTCTGCTGTGTAAAGGTGTTATCACAGTATCCGCATTGTCTAAGCATGCTGGGTGGTGTAAGAGCAACTGTCATTTTATGGATAATAAATATACAGATTCTGTTTTTATAAATATGCCATAAAAATAAGGGAACAATTTTTCTAAGAGTAATGATATGAATTCCTAACTTGATCTTTGATTTATTTAAGAGATGATATGTGCTAGATGTGTTCCTGAAGCCAGTTCTCGCCAAGCCCTGTACCTTTACTACCTATACCTCCTACTTTTGGAGGAAGTTTTGCCCAATATTTTAGAATATTCTGAAAAATACTTTGTATTAATTATTAAGCAGTTTCTGAGAAAAACTATTAATTCCATCATAGTTTTATTTTTTCTTTTTCTGATGAAGTCTGTAGCAAAGGTCGCTGCCAGAGCTTTAGGCTTATGCTTTCACCAGATTCTGCATTAGTCAATGGATCTTCCTGACCCACGCAATGTAAATGATTAACTACTGGCTTAAATATTTGAGAGCTAACTATGTACTGTGTCTTCAAGTTAATTTCCTCAGTAATCACTTTTTACACATAGCAATTCTCTCTTCCACACACAGAGAAACAAAAACTGAACAAACCCATATAGCTTGAACAAACTGTGTCTGCTGTAGGCTGGCAAAAAAAGATGGGAGTGATTGTTACTGGTAACATGATTACGACTATCTTTATGGTATCAAACATAGATGAGTCACTAGATATTACTGTACTTTTGATGGTAAGATCAACAATTAAGTATGCAAGATCGGAGGAAATGAAGGTTCAAATCTGGCTCTGGCATATCCTAGTTCAAGTCAATTGACTTAAAATTAGTTAACTTAAAACTGGTTGTACCAGGTTACAGGAATGGTGAGTTTATCCCAAGAACTTTCTGGAGTGTTTTTGAATAACATGATGTTAGCCTTTTTAATTTCACACTCCTGCTAGCTTGGAAAAAGGTGACAATAATGGTGGTGTGATTTGACCCAAATTCATCTTGCAGGCTCAGAATAGAGGAATTTACAAGAAAAGTGTATGGTCTACAAAATAGTGCTACAATATTTTTTTTCAGTGTCAGAGGACCATTTTAACATACATATAATCTACAAATATAGGCAGTAATTGATATATACATATAATGTACTTAAGTTTTCTTCTGTGTTAATGCTCTCTTAACAGGAGTAAGAGGTTTCATGTATCCAACCTGTTTCCATATACTAAACACCTGGAGGGGAGGATCATTTTTTTAATGTTGAACATGAATCAGATTGGATTTGGTTTAACAGGAATTCTATTAAGTACTTCTGCAATATATGTAGTAAATTATAATGCAGTACTGTTCACATTTGGAAAATTCTCTTCATGTACAAATGAGATGCATAAACAATTTAAAAGCCCTAATTTTTGTGTAAACTGTATCATCCACAGCCTTTCTAGAAAATAAGATGACAAGCTGAAATAAATGTAATACATTTGATGCAGTGTGCTAAATTCTATATTTCTAAAATGATTGAGTTAGGGGAGGAGAGCCTTTCAGAATTGTTTTTTATTAAAGGTATTAAAAACCTACAAAAGAAGGGAAAAATTACTTACACACAAGTTTCTGTGGATAAATTCAGAAATAAAATCTAGCAGAAACTTGTATCACAAAACTATTTCATCTTCACTATCTTCCTGTAATTGCCTGTTATGTACTTACCCTTCAATCTCAAAGAGTTATTCCCACTATTTTTTTTCAGAAAGGTTTGGTAATTGCCCTTTATATTTTGCACAATGGAAGTGCTACAGCCCTGAAGTAGCCATTTTACAGCTAACTTTTACTTTCTGTATCTTTTCAGCTAGTTCATGAGTATTATTAACATTTGATATTCTTTTTCTTCTGTCTTTTTAAGAAAGTGGAACATTTATATGGGCTCACCTTGACTCAGTAATACTTATGATTTTGAATTATGTTCTTCATGTTTATGATGAGAAAAAAGCCATCTACATGAAACTATTGATTTTTAGTGTAAAGTTCTGGAGAGGTGACTCTTTTTGATTAAAAATAACACTTTCTGACAGGAAGCCCTTTTATAAGAACATCTCGAGCCTCTACAGAACTTTCTTGTTCCTCCTATATGTTTCGGCAACACATTAGTCAGCCTGAAAGGCCGAGTGTAGTCATCTTACCTGCTTACTCATCAGCTGTCGCTAATGCAGCTCTAAACTGCTCAGGCATTCGGGGTAAATCAACGGCTGTTCCTCTCCATGGCGGGCTTTATAGCGCTGGTAGGGTACCCACCCATTGCTGCTGCTGCTCCTGTTGCTTTTGCTGTTCAAAGCAACCACCTACTTCATCATGCCTCGAGCTACCTGGGGAAAAGGATCATGCCCTTCATTGTGTCTATATGTTTTCTAGTACTGTCTACTATACGTTATAGTAGTAATAATCCCAGCTGAGCACTGTTTAAGAAATCAAGGCGGGTAGAGTTCTGGGTGGGAGAGAAGACTTTCATATCTGTTTATTAACTATATCTGCACAGAAAGTGGACAATTGTTACATTATGAAAAATGTTCTGCACAATGTTCTCATATGTACTTGTAGGTAGTGTCTTGAGAAGGAAAATGGCCACTTGCAAAGAAAGTCTGTAGTTAATATTTGGAACAAATATTTTGCAGTCATCCTTTGATTTTTTTTTTTTTCCAGGTCTAATTATAAGCATAATTCAAGAGAAAAGAAATCACAACAGAAAAAATACGCACTTAAAGTCCTCAGAAGCTGCAAAAAAGCCCACCAATACCATTATTTGCGAATTATGTTGTTAAGTATTGGCATATGTAAATCTGTGAAAAATATCTTGTTGAATATTTTACATGACAGTTTTATGCCCTAGTGACAGACGATTTGGATCTATTTGCAAATATGAGCTGAATTATCTTGTATAACTTTTAATGTGTTTTTTCATAGTCCAGTGGTTAGAACATCCAATAGGAAGCTACAGATCTAAGTTAAAATCTACTCTTTTTCTAATTTAGTACAGGAATACGAGCTGAGTGTACTTCTCAGACGGCTGTTATTATTGTATGGCTTTGTGAGTTGATCACCTTCAGACTCCTCAGCTGATGCAGTTTCTCACTGAATGAAGTGTTTATCTGTTTCTTGAGATAAAATAAGTGTGAAAAGATGGCTGATCAAGAGTTGTCATTCAGAGATTCAGCAGAAGGAGCATGATATTTTGGTTTCAAACCACATATCAATACATAAGTATTTTTCACACTGCAGAGCTTACCTCAAAGTATATCTAGCATAATTACTTGTCCACTGTCCTGGGGTGCCCTAAGCAGAGAGCAATGAAAGACAACCTTCACCATATTTCTACAGCATAAGATAGTCCTAAAAAATGATACTTTCATGTCCCTCCAAGGTTAAATAGGTGTTTTCTATTATTTCTGAACTTTTTTTTTTTTTTTACAGAACAAGATGCCTTTGAAGTGAAGGAAATAGAGATTCTTTTTTTAATTCAGTGAGTGACAATAAACTAACAAGCTAATAAATTTCCTAAATTCAAATGCAACATAAAGTATCAGAACAGGACCAGATCTGATATCTTAACTTCCATTTTATCCTAGTCACCATATAAATGTTTTGTGCTGGCTGGAATTTTTTTACATTTAAGATCATTGACTTCATATGGTTAAAATTTTGACTGAAGCAGAAGAAACTTTTTATTGGGCAAGAATCCTAAGTATGTGGTAAAAAGGCTCAAAATACCCCCCTTGGAGTCATGAGACTCATGTTCTTGCTTCACTCAACTTCTGAAGTCAAAAGCAATCTACTGAAAACAAGTTCAGATGCTCTGTTAAATTTTCATGCAAGGGTCCCATGCTAGAATAGTTAGCAAAGTTGAAGACATCTTGTTTTTATAATTTTGCTGCTTAAATTTAGTGAAAATGTATCCGGGTTTCTTTCACACCAGTAACAATATCTGCTCTGAGTTTAACAAATAAAAAGCCCGAAAAATAGCAGACCGGTATTTTCTTTGGACATCAGACTGCTTTTACACATGGATAAATCTTGCTTTGGTATGGCTGAGATGCCTCTTTTAACAATACTGTATTGCCGACAGCAAAGAGCAAAATTTTACAGCCTGAAGCCAGTGGGAGTTCTGCCTTTGACCAGAGTCAAAAGCATATCAGAGCACAGGTTATATTCACTCCTGTAAGACGCTGTCAGATCTGAGATACAGTCCTTGTTCGGGAATCTTTCGGTTCAAATCTTCTTTTGCTCTAACAGAATGAGAGGTCTTTGACTCAGAATGCCTTAAACAATAGCTCATTGAAGACTGGCTAGGCATGTGGCTCTGATTCACTTTCTGACTTCCAGCTAAATTTTGTTTCAAAAATTGCATTACAAACCAGTAGCGACACCAGAGGTCCAACACGTTTGCAGAGCACCTTTAAGTAAATTGAGATGTATGTAAAGAATGATTATGTATTTATGAACTGGAGAGGAGGATGTGCTGCAGTTGAGATTAAAAAAGATGTGGCTCATAAAAAGCTACTAGCAAGGGCTGCATTGTAAATTTCTGTGAAACCTGGTTATATAGAATAGTAATAATCCACTATACTGGATTCATACAGCTAAAAACATGAACCTTCCGTTTCTGACCCTAATACTTAGTTATGAACATTGAGAATTTTAATTTTTTTTTTTTTTAAATCCTTCTCAGGGACATCTTTTTCACCAGAGTGAACATATCCTTAGTTTTTTTTATCCTCCCCCCACCCCCTCAAAAAAAAAAGAACTATTTCTTCAGAAAATTGTGTTCAGGAGGATCAGAGAACTGTCATTTTTTTGTGATCTTCACTTCCCTTTCAGTATTTATGTTGATGAGACTTTGGCATGCAAAATCCTGCAGGCTGGAAATACGGCAAATACAATTGATGAAGCGCTAATTTGTGTGCATTTGTCAGCAATTGAAACTCATTTGCGCAGTGAAGAGCTTTTTAACGTAGCTTTCTGTTAAACGGTAGAGGAGAAAGTAGTTCACTGTACTCATCAGAGGGCACATCTTTCATCCAGGGTTTTCAAAGTACTTCCCAAATTAAGCTTTCTGACCCTCTTTTGAGTATCAGACAGGTGAACTGAACATTTTATTTCAGCACTACTGAGTGAAACACAATGCACACAAAAGGGGTGAACCTGCAGAGAGGTGAATGGTGCTCCATGGGATGCACGGAGCTCGGTCAGGCCCAGGTCCTGCAGACAAATGGGACTTCTGAAGCAAGTGACTGTCATCACAGCATTGCACTTTGTCTCCTGCGCTTCTGGATGCCGGAGTCAGGCTCATGCTGCCCGCGGCTGCTCACAAGTACTGTTCTGTTGCTCCCGTTGTGCCTCGAGCACCTACGTGTGCCTTACCTGCTGTTTGAGTGCTTTTCTATCATCTTAAAATTTAGGCATGATTTTGCCCTATATCATTAAGCTTGTTTTTAGATGTTGAACAATGCTATACATCAAGTATTTGTCCTGCAAATATATACATGTGTATAAATATATATACATACGTAGTCTGATTCTCTCTTTGCTGTGAAATGTATTAGAAGTAATATTTTAGAAAAATCTTTTGGCCATACCTGGGGAAAACATGCTGGGTTTTGCCAGATGTGCAGTTAGAGTCAGAGTAATTAAAGCAGCTGGGTTTGCAGGTGGTAGGGGGAGAATAATTCTTGGTTTTTTCTCAAGAAAAATGGAATTATAAAACTCAACCACATTTTCATTTTGAGGACTTTAGCCAAAGTCCAGGGCCATATAGTTGAGTAAGAGGAGAAACGGAATTATTCTTGTTTATCAAGACTGTAGAAAACCTGCTTTCCTTTACAGGAGTTTATTTATTATTATTACTAACAGGAAAGTTTATTTTTTCATAGTTCCCAGCTCCTTTTCAGATACTGCTCAGCTCAGAAATTCCCTCACAGCTTTTCTCAAGGTCGTTTTCTAGTACTTAGTCAGACTTGATTTTCTGCTCCTTCCCTCTCAGCATTCCAGTTGTTTGTCTTCTTTTCTTTCTGAGGTGTTAAGTTTTTATCACCAAACGGTGCTTTTAGTGAGTCCCCTCCAAGCCCATATATGAAGTTCTGGTAAAGGTTACTATCCTTTCATCTCTTTGGTTCTATAAAGGAGTCCAGTTGCTTTTATATTTTTGGGCAAGTCTAAGCAGTTGTTTCACAAAAACATTAACAAAAACACAAATTCAGCCCAAATTATAACATTTGAAATAGTTATGGTAATGTAGAATGTGATGTATACCATGAAGTAAGTCACATAGTGTTAAGATAAACATGTTATGTACTCTTGTTAGGATAACTTGTGACGGTCATGGTGAATTAATACACCCAGATCCAGCTCATGCTGCTAAACGCTTTAACCTAAGCTGTACGTGTACATACATTTCCTGTCCAGACTTTTCACACAGAAAAGCTCTGTTTAGAGTGATTCACATGGCAGAAGGAGGAGAGTACAAATGACACGTCAGTTACAATTTCAGTGTTCATTGCAATCCATGAAATATCCCTGGCATACAGCAAAAACAGACTACTGGACCAGATGTCAGGAATGTTAATGTGTGTCTTTCAGGTCATATTTCATTTTCTTTCTTTTTGAAAAGAATTTAGTTTGGTTTCTGGCATTTTGGGAGGGAATAAAGAGATTTTCATTGCCCAATAATAACCAGTGTGAGTGCAAGAAGCATATTTTAAGGAATTATCAGTATAGTACCATAGTTGTTGCTGTAGCTGCCTCTAGACAGTTCTCTCTGTAACGCTTAATCACTATAAACCTTTTAGGAGTATAAACCAGATCAATTTTTCAGTAGTTTCATTAAAGTTTACAAAGGATGAAGTTAGTTAATATCCCCCATTCCTGGCCCTGAATTTTCTAAAGAGCAAAGGTTTTAGAAACATTTTGTATACAACAGTTGTTCTGTTCACAGGCTATGTAGAATTCATCCGGCGATTTACACCTGATGCAGTATTTTAAAATTCATAAAGAATATAAGATATGTCTTGCCAAATAAGGAATGTTCCCTTTTGTTAAACATACATGTTAGATTAAATGCCTCTCTTCATACACTGCTTATCACGTTAGACAGAATTCATTCTGTCGTAAGAGCAGATGGCTTGGTTTGATGGAATGTGCTTCATTCAAGGGAGAGGATTGAATAGTTTGACAAAATGCGTTTTGTGGATGGATTAGGTACAGGAGAGTGAATTGTGGTGTGTTGTCTATGGAAAACACCGATGAATTGATTTTAAGATGTTGAGTATGGAATGGATTGGAGTGGTTTAAAACATGCACTTTATTGATCAAACAGATTGAGAGGTCTGACAAAAAGTAAAATGTGCCCGCAGAACTCATTCTGTCAATGGGGATGTTTTTCATCCACCTGCATCCTCAACAAATTGTATTTTCTTATATACTTCATATGCTCTTATCAGCACAATGCCACTTTCTCCCAATTTCTCTTTCCTCTGACAATAAAAAGTGTTTGGTGAAGTGTCTTGCTGTGACAGATTTCATAGGCAGTGCATAGCTCAGCTGCTCCGGCTTGGTATATGCTTCCCTGGGCTAGGGAAGGGTCAGTGGTAAGAGTTCAGGCAACTCGGCATTTGGGTTCAAACCCCTCTGCTGCAGTGTCATCCACCAAATTGGGCGAGTAACATCCAGGCAGAGACCCAGCAAGCTGTGTGTTTTGTGCTGATACGCCTGACTCAGGGGTGCAGTGCAATTTACAACCCTAGAACACCCAATGTTAATTAGACACCTACTAATGGCGTTCACAAAATCCCAAATGCTGAGAGAGAGGACAGTTAGCTAGAGCATAATGAGGGCAGCTGGATGCTGAGACACAGGCTCCCATCCATACAACTGTGTTTACTGATGCTCAGGATAACTTTCCAGCGTAGGTGCCTGTGTTGGGCCAGCCCTTCCCTCTCTGGGGGTAGTCAGGCAGCTCAGGTGTTTATTGCTTAGGTTGTAGAAAAATTGGGTTCATATCCATAGCACGTGCACCTGGTTGTGTACCTTAAAGAGCTTTCTCCTTCTCTAGAACAGAACTAGTCATGTTTGACTCCTGCAGGTATTAAGGAGGTAACTATAACAAGAGCATAAGGGACATGGGTACAGCTGGGATATCAGAAAACCATACAAAGAGCTTCCAAAGCCTGAAGGGGTTGTGCCTGCCACCTCTGTGCAGACCTAATGTAAAAGAAGAATAAATACCCTTTTCTTTCTTCACTCCTTTAGCAAGGAGTACTTTTACAAGGCAAATCCCAACTCCGTTTTATCAAGAAAAACCCAAGGCCATTTAGTGATGTGCAGAAAATTACTTTTTCCAGTATGAACGAATGAACATAACTGAACCATAATCCCATATTGCATTTTACAGTGGGGCTGGTTTAGGTGAATTCAGTAACTCTGAGATGAGATTGTTTCCAGATAGAGACAGTAGCGCAGTAGACACGACTAGATCCTTGCAGATCCACTCAAATAATATCTATGAGCCTGTTGAAAGTTTAATTTGAGAAAAGTGTGTTATTGGCATATGCAGAAGCTTTTGAACTAGCAGACAGTCTATGGATTTTTTTTTTTGTTCCCTATTTCAGAATTGTTATCATGCCTGTTCTGTATCAAAGGCTCTCGTAAGAGTTCATAATGCTGCATAATAGGGCTAGGTTGAAGTGTTTATAAATTGTTAATGAATAATGTTAACTGACCAAAGTTAATAACGATTCATTAAAATTCATAAAATGATTCATGTATATTGCATTGCAAACACAAAATGAGATGCTTTTCCAAACATGGATGTTTCCTGAAACTTAAAATTAGGAATTTTTAGAAACATTAATTAGTGCAAAGCTGAAGGAAAAGGTTATAATGAATGTGCAGTTTGCGCTATTTTGAATAACACTTCTGTATAAGTTCATAAATTATTCAGTACAAACCACTTATGTAATATTTCTTAAAGGTAAAAGAAGTGTCCTTTCAGGCTTGGTTGCCCTTTCCTTAAAGCAAAATAACTCTACTACTTTACTGGAACCAAGTAACAGAAATAAATTGATTTTTTCCCCCAGGGCAGGCATCTGTTACTTCCTAAAGTAAAGAAATACTCAAGGAACATATGGTTGAAAGGATTTGGCAGTGTACTGTTTTAGAAGAAGAGATGTATATGAGACTGAAGCAGGAAACAGGAAAGTATCGGATTCAGCCAATAGACTGCCAGCATGTCTTTATCTAAAATTAAGTGAGCTTTTGAGTAAAGCACTGGCTGAGTGCAACCGGACTTTAGAGCAATTCAGCTTCTGAACACAGAAGAAAGTGAGGCCTTATTAGCTGGGTAACAAAATTTGCTTAGACTTACTTCTGCGTAGCCAGCCAGCAGAGATGGTCTTAGTCAGACATTCAGTTTCATTAAATGAATGCCTTGGGGGTGGAGGGTAAAGGTTACTCACATGAATAAAAATTTCAGAACTGCACATACAGGATCAAGAAAGGCTGCTAAAATAGCATGTAAAAGCCAGTGAAAACTGGATATCTGGCTCAGCATTTGAAGTCCACAATTAATTTTGAAAGTAAGTCACCAACACTAATAAAATGAGGATTTAACTTCCTTAAAAACAGAATGTGACCAGAATTCAAAAGTGCTAACTAAAACATTGTGCTGGAGCCTTCCTGTTTTAGATTCTTTCCAATTACTGTTAATTTTTGAACTCTAGGAATAAGGATGGGGAGAATGCCATGTTGCCCAGACAACTTAATAGAGCCTGGGATTCATGGTGAGACTTTACTTGAATGGTTGCTCTTGAAGAGTGTTTTTTAATTTTTTCTCTGGAGCTGTCAAGCCAGGTCAGGAGAAATACAGTTTCTGCTCTTATTCATTTGTTATGACATCTGCAATTTCTGCCCGTTTTTAGATGCATTGCCACTTGCCTTTGAATGGTGAAGTGAGGAGCCAAAGAGCTGCTCCTTACATTGCTTTTTCTCCTCTATGCGCCTTGGTGGACAAATCTATTCTGAAACTGAATGTGAGATGCTAAACTTCCATATTCATTTGCCAGGCTGCTGACAAATCATTATCAGGAAAATAATTATGAGGAAAACAGCTAGACTCCAATGGAATCAAGACGCTATTTCCAAGCAGGTATCAGTGAGGTGTAGTCCATGCTGCTTTTCCTGCACCCATCTTGCTGCTTAGAAGTTTCTGGTCTCTTCAATAATGCAAGGAACCTGTGTTTTCAACCCAAGGCATATTGCTAACAACCTCTGAATGTTATTGCTGGGAGAGCCCCTCCCAAAATTTGCCTTTTTTCCCTGTGTGGAACTGGCTGCAGCGTGACTCGCGCACTTGTTTTCATGCAATATTGAATGACTGAGGAGTATCTTCACTCTGCCGAGCTGCAAGGGAAGGGGGCTGGCAGGCACTCCAATGGCTCATGTCAGGCTGAGTGTCCTCAAGAGAATGGGTGTGCTACAATGAGAGGGGTCAAGATTTCCTGGCAGCTGAGAGCAACGAAGCTGTCAGTCAAGGGAAGCTGCAAGATACATGCGAGGCAAAGGTTTCAGTTAACAGAATAATACTGTGGGGTTTTTTAAAAAAACTCTTTTAATCAGCAGATTTCAAAGGTACTCATTGTCTTTATTTTACTGAAGGCACAGAGATGTGAGCTGATGGCAATGAAATGAAGCAAAAGCAAAGAATTAGAGCATGAGCCTCTCAAATCTCAACTTGAGCTTTATCTCCTAACCACACCACCTTAGTTTGTCTCAGGATAAGCTTAAAGAAGTGTGAGACAACAGACTGGAAGGATATCCTGCTTTCCCATGCTGGATCAACTGCAGCCTGGAATGACTTCAGGTTGTTTTCTTGTGAGTGGTTTGGGGATCTCCTTCTCCAGAGTCACAGTAAAAGTTTTCTATTTTGTTTCTTTGGAGCATGCATTTCTTCTCTTGTGTTCACATCACAGAATTTTGGCCACTGGCTGTTAACTGTTTCCTTTTTGTTTGTTTATTGTTTCCATATATGTGTATTAGCTGTATTTTTATTAAGACTTCATTCACTTTGTTAATTTATCATTGTTAAAAGGTGTGTTTTAGAAGTTTTTGACCTACCACTGAGACAATTGCCCTCATTTGCCTATTGAATGACTTGGCAACGTCTGGAAGAAGAATTGGATGTGCTTTGAGATATTTTGACAGATGATTAACACTTTCAAGTGCTATGGCATTTGGTGTGGTGAACAAGACTGAACTTAAGGGGATGTTTGGGCTGTAGAGTCCAGTGTAACTGCAGTAGCAAGAATCATGTCCTCTGATGGCACAAACTGTCAGGGACATCAGCAACAAAAACAATGACATAAGAGATTTTATCTGACCTATCCAGATAGCTTTTGAATTTGCTGTATTTCTACTAATATTCATTCCAGTACAGCAGAGCAAAGCTTGATGTCATTTGTGAGTCTCGACTTTAGACAGCGAGTGTAAGGCTTACCTTTTGAGTTAGAAAGTTTTGCAGTTAAGGGTGTGGTTTTGTGCAAATTATCATCTCCTATTCAGGCTCATCATATGAGAAACTCTCTATACTGCTATAAAGGTCTCCCCAAAAGCTGTTTTCCTAAAGCAAAATGGTAGGGCCAGCATGAGAAGCCTCTCCTTGCAGATCTGAGTGAATGTCTAAGCATTCAGGTTTCATTCTGTTTGAAACAAGCAGATCATTTCTAAGATTTTAAATTTGCTAGCTAAGACCCACCCCTTTTCTGACTGCTTTGAAGAGAGGCCCCGAGCTACTGAAGACTTAAATTATGATTAGTCTTATCACTACAAAAATTATTTTCTTTAACTGGGAGCTGATCAGCATTCAGAACTACATTCTGGTAATTGCTCCAGGCTCCTGTGCTTGTAGGAGCAGGAGAGAGTGAGCAACAAGGCAATATTTCCAACTTGTGATTTCTCAAGTCATAATTCTGTGCATCCAGTCAAATTGTCTTCTCTTATTACAAGTACAGAACTTTTATCTGCAGCACATCAGACCTCTCCAGGTGGTTGTATCAACATATAGAACATCATACTATTTAATGGGAACATCAAGAGTTGAGAGTGGAGAATGGGGAAAATCCTGCATTTTTTCCAGTGAAAATTGTAGGAGAGTCAACAGAACTGTTTGATTTTGTACTGCTTTTGACATGATAAGAAAGAATTGAACATTTTTGAAAGATGTTGGAAATAAAGCTTAGGCGATAGAGATGATTAAGACGTGTATGTATAGGTGAGAAAGAGATGTAATGTCTTGTTAATGAGTGAGATGCCCTGACTTAAGACAGAAGTAGAGGTCTGGTTTAGCTTTGGTACAAAACAAGGTATAAGAAAATAAGATGAGTTGTAAAGACTGCAGAAGCCAGGAGAAAAGCAATGAGATGTGGAGGAAAGATCCTTGGATGCCATCAGCCCAAAGGAATGCAGTGTGAGGGAAATGTTGAAGAGGGTCTTATGGGTTTCTTTGTGCTAGGAAGTTGCATCCAATGGTGCATGAATCCAGTGCAGAGCTGACAATCTGTACCTATACACACTTCACAAAAGAAGAGATTATCCACCAGAAGCTCCTGCTTTCACTATTGAGTTGTGGGGAAAAAAAAGTTTAACCCTTTGGAAGGTTTAAGGAAGGGGAGTGAGAACAAAATGAGGTCTAGAAACCTAAATTGCGGTCTCAAATTTAATGAACTGCCCCATTATTGTATGAGGAAATACACCAGGAAAGAAATAGTACTGGAGCCAACCAAGACACAGGGAGAGATAGTTCACGGCTCAAAGAATTTAAATGTGATACATTTTGCTGAGTAGTCAGAGATGTTTCATGCAAACTTCACTGTCATCCCTCATGACCTGAGTGAGCATATATACTAGTAGTATTAGCCAATATCTAGGTTTTCCTGCAAGAAGAAACAATTAACACTGGTCTATTACTGGTTTTGAAATTATTTTTCTTCAGATACCACTGAGATTTGGACTAGGTTTCTGCTTTACATAGTTTGTTATGAGAATAGCAGTAAAAGAACATATCTGCCTGAATGAATGTCTTCGGTACACTCCTGTCTTTGCACACCTACAGTTTGCTAGCAATTGAGTCATTTTATATCTATGACAATATTAGTCTTAGCATTACTGTTAGTTGTACAGGAAAATAGAAAAAGGATGATTTTCTAAATATTGCCACTTGTCCAGCAAATTGAAAAATTCTGAGTCATGTCTGTGATCCCTTATGTGTTTCACCCTTAGATCTTTTTCAAAGTGTTTTCTATTGTGTTCAGTTTTAGATGATACTGTGAAACTATCAGCAGTCCCATTAAATTCCATTTTTTTTCTCTGAATGACATAGGTGTCTCTTTTGTTCTGAATTCTTACTCCTTAGTCATTTTCAATGTATCTTCTCTGGCAGTGGTTTTATATGTCTCTTCAGTTTTGTGTCATTGCAAAAATAATGTTTTAAAATGTGTATATATACCATTTAGCTGAAATTAGCTGAAAAAAAGGTAGGGCTGAGCAGAATAAGTACCTCTGTAGCTACAGTGTAAGCAATTTCTTTCTTATGTTAAAAAAAAATCACTCTGCTTTTTCCATTTTCTAATTTATTTCAATATTATTCCCTATCACACAAAAATAATTCTTTTTACAGAAGTGTTATAACTTCTAAAAAAAGACCTTCAAGTGAATCTCTGTCATCTTTTTCTTGCCGTTCACTAGTTTTCTATTTTGGTTTAACTTGGGACAGGCTGGTCCAAGATGATACTCTACGTCAGAGACACAAACCACCCTTTGCCAAATAATACATTTGTAAATGTTATGTAGTATTCATCCCACATGAGTGCTTTCAGCATTCAGTTGACAGTTGGAATCACACTTATTCTTTTGATCCTTCTTAAACTTTCAAACTATATTAGACATTCACCATTCCTCTTGTGCTTCCTCTGTCTGCGATGAGCTATCCATAAGATTTGCCAAAGGCTTTCCTGCTTCCCCTGCTACTTACTTCATAATGATGGGATATTATTCATCTAGATCTGCTGTCTTGTCATCTTTTATTACAACTAGTTGCCAGACTTTATACCATCTTGTAGTCATAAAATCTTAGTGCATTTTACTCTTTTCCTCAGAAAATGCTGCTCCAGTCTCCAGTGTGTGATCTTCCTTCCCTTGTTTTCCTTTTTCAGCACTAAGGCAAAGCTGCATTTACAATCCCAGTGATATGTATGCTTTGTTTTTCTTACGAATTTCTGACTCACTTTACCCCAAAACTTCATCTCAAGATTAAGAGCATTTGAAAATTGGGTAGTGACGTTGCTTAAGCCAGAGGATTTATTTACTCATTTACATTTTAGAAAAAATGTGTCTTCAGTTGGAGTACTACTGCTGAAAAGACGACACCTTATTGAAAAAAAATCCCAGGGAACCTCAGTACTAGAAAATCTCATCTCATAGGGGAGGGACTGTGAAATGATTTAGAAAGAAGATGCCATCTCAGAAAGAAAGATGTAAAGGTGAATGATGCATGAGTGAACATGTGGACTGAGAATCAGATTTATCATTAAAACATTCATATTATGGACCTGCCTTGCTGCAGGACTGGGAGAACAAGTCCATCTTGCCTCCTGTGGGAAGGCTAACTCTTTTTATTGACTCTAAATACCAAGTAAAAAAAGAAGTGCTGCCAGCATCGCAGCCGTTACAGCATCACAGTTTTTCCTTATCATTTCAAGGACTGCAAATACCTACAGAGAACAGGAAATTTTTAACAGGTGGTTATCCACCTTGAAGGAGATGAAGGTCAAAATGATGAGGATGAACACTCTTCAGCTGATCCTTGTATGAAGATACAGGTATTAAATCAGAAAGTATTAGCACAGGCAAAATCATGCCAATCTGTCTGCAATTTAAAGCAGAAGTTTTCTAGTGCATCCCTAAACTTTTTCATTGACCAGGTAATCAAATATATATGCTCCTGATCCCAGTACAGACTTGTCATCCTGAAGCAGGGTTTGCATTACAGGTGGGTATCCATCATCCATGGCTCAAACTGAAAACTAATGTTAAAAATATGTATGTATATGTAAAATCTTCAGTTCCCCTTTGAACATTTTGTATTGACTTTGAACTAAGATATTAGAGTTTTCATTATATTATAATGTAAAGGAGGAACAAAGATAAATGTTTTTCAGTAATATTTAACACTGTTAAGGAAGCTTTACATTTACAAACTCCAACAAGTTGGGTTTTGTTTGGTTTTTTTTTTTTCAAAACCTCTCCCTCTGCCTTCTTCTTTTGTGGTTGACCAGGAAAACCTTTTCGTAAAATATGAATATTGTATGCCTGACTGGAGCAGATGAACCCAAGGCAAAACTTTAAATCTTTAAAAAACTTATACTTCTACACAACACATGCAGAAACATGCCAGAATGTATTGGTGCAGGAAGTAAAAAGTTTTCATTCTTACCAGAACTTTTAAAAACATCTTTATGTGCTTTCTGGATATTTAGATTCACTGCTTTAAAAGTTGTTCCTGTTTTCACTGTAGTTCTTCCTCATCCCTTAGGTCTTATTAAAAAAAAAAAAATGGTGTTAGGCAATTCTGGGAAATAACAGATGACACGTGAACTTTTTAATGGTCATCTCTGTAATTAAAGTGAGTCCAGATGTGATCTGTAATTTCCTAATAAGTTGCTGCAGTCCATGGAAGAATTCATTAATAGTGAATTTCCCACCTGTGATATGACCTCTTCTAGTGTAGGTGGAAACCAACAGGAAAAAGAGTAAGAAAACAATACAAATGTCTTCAGGTTCTATTCATTTTTTTTTAATCTCGGGAAAGAATGCTGTTTTCTTTTTAGATATATGTATTTACTATATAAAGGCTCTTGAAGGGCTTTTTTTTTTCCATTTTATTGAAAGTTTTCTTGCCATACATCTTGCAAGGATGTATGACTGGTTGTATGATGAAGATCCAATCTGCTTCTTGTCAATCATTTACCATGTACCCTGTTTGCCATCTTCTTTCTTACTAAGTCCTCTTGATTAAAATTTCTTTTGTCCCACCTTTGCTCATATGAACATCTGAATCTCTGTAATTAATGCTTCTCTAAGCTGCTGACTAAACCCCTTCCAATCAGAAAAATTAAGATACACTCGAGTTTAGGAGGTGGCTTAGCTGAATACAGTCTGTTGCTGAAGCACCCAGCTTTCTACTGGTTCCTCAGCCCATATAGCTGGAGTTTCATTCATAGGTGAGTTGACTGAGAAAAGTCTTCAGAAACATCACCTGAAATTTCAGAGTCATGCTAAAATACCACAAAGCCACTACATTCAAAAAGGCCTGAGGCTTCTAGAACCAGAATTGGATGTCAAATTCCAAGCCGGTGATAAAGCAAGCAAACGCTGGCTGGCTGCCATGTAGCTTTTCTACCTGTATGACTCCTTATTTGATGGGAAACTCCAGTAGTTACCCGACTTGTTTCACTGCAGGCCAACGCGTTCCTGAAACTTGTCAGAGCAGAAAGGTCTGATGAGTGTGCTCTGTGCATACCTAATATGTGCCAGGGGCTGGTCCCTAACCACCACCACAGTAGAAGTTCTCGGGCCACTTTCTATTTTTTTAAGGCTTCCAGTCACCATAGAGGCACTACTCAATTTAGCATATGAAGCAGTTCACCCAGGGAAAGGTCTAGAGCTGACATCTTCCTTTTCAGTCCACAGCACCCACCTTTTCAGAGAGTGCTTTCTGAGGCTAGTACTAGAGTGTGGGAAAGGAGAGGGAACCTCCCCTGTCTTTCTGGTGGAGTTGTGTCATTGGGCAGGAAGGAATACCAGATTTAGGAGGTCAGGAGGAGAGAGTGCAAGGGGAAGCTTGGTTGTGTACTAGAAGTTAGGAAATTCACTTCAGAGAAGGAAGTCTGGACTCTGTTCTCACACCCACATCCGCTTATTCATCTCGTACAGAAAGTACACAATGAGAGAGAAACCTGGGACTCACGTCCGAGGTGAGGACCCTAACTACTGTACTAGACCTGTGTGCTCTCCTTGGGTCTTTCTTCTCTTGGTTCAGTGTAGAGTGGCAAATAGTGGCGCTGCTTCAGGACGAAGAGAGGAAAAGCTCCGCTCTCCAAACTGGTGCAGTTACTGGTTAGAGATAGGATTTTCCTACTTCTTGGAGCAGTGTACCAGCTACTGGAATACTCTTTTCTGCATACATTTTTAAGTGCTACCTGCACTTTAAAAGCAGGAAAAGGAAAGCTATCTTCATTTCTTTCAAAGAATAGCTGCTGTTGTCTTAAAAGGCAGATTCTGACCTTTTGGTTGGATGGGTGAGGGCAGTCAGGGTCTGGAAAGACGCATCAGTTCAGGCTGCATATTCTGTTCTTGGTATTAATTAGTTCCACTTTCTCAGCACACCATATTTTTAAAATCAGTCTAGAGTGTATATGATACTTAGGAAACACAGTAAAACCATTTGCATTTTTGCCTGGCTTTTCCCATTGACAGCTGTAGGCCAGCATTAGGAATGTTAGGCTCATGGGTGCAAACCTGCAATTAAGAGCCTGTGTACCATGCTGTGGGTTCAAGGCGTCACCTGGGCCAGGGGTCTGGCCTTGTGGCCAAAATCCTATGCTCTCAAGTCCTCATTGAATTTAGCCTCAAGTATTTTTTCCAGAGGCACAAAGTGAGTCTGAGTTGGAGGAGGGGTCTGAACACCTACTTTTCATTGTGGCCCATACTCCCGCTAAATTTAGCGGCACCATCATTTTTTTCTGAAATCCCTTTCATTGTGTTCTTGAAGTGATGCATTATATTGCATGGTTCTATTCATCAATGAGAACTTAATGATTTTTATGAAACAAAATGCTTTGTGCTGGCCGCAATTATACAGAGAACCTAGAAATAAGAGTAAAATATGTCCATTATTTGTCACTGTTCTCATTTAACAATGTCATTAAGAAGTTGTATAAAACAAAAACCCCACTAAGGATCCTTGATTTTTTCTTGAAGAAGTTGTGCCAGTTTGTCCCTTTTGTCACACTAC
Organism: Anarhynchus alexandrinus; assembly: GCA_008711295.1. Lineage (NCBI taxonomy): Eukaryota > Metazoa > Chordata > Aves > Charadriiformes > Charadriidae > Anarhynchus > Anarhynchus alexandrinus. The sequence continues at coordinate 76,698 of VUYV01000161.1, forward strand.
ATATTGCCCTAGGAATTTTATAAGCACTGTTTTTAATTTCCTTTTCACCCATCTTATCTCATACAAAAGTGAATTTTATGGCCAGTAACATAAAGAATATCCCAAGGACCTTATGAAAGATGTTGAACAATACTTATTTGCCCTATAATGTAGCAGCTGGCTTTTATGAAACTATGTATTTTTGTCATATAACCAATTACTTTGCTGTAAAAGCATTCAGTAGTATAGAGCTTTCAGTTGTCAAAGTGTTTTCAAAGGCTTTTAGTGCAATTAGATTGATTCTGAATCTTGTGTATGCAATGATAATTGTAATGGCACTATTATTAGAAGAAGGTTCTTTGGGGTTGATAACTTGGAGGTGACTTCAAAATAGAAACTGTTTATCATTACTATATCACTGTATTTTTATGTGAAGTACAAACGGCAAGACGAGACTTGAAGTTTGCTCATATCGTGCTTATTTTATTACTGGAGAAGAGGAGATTACGGCTCAAGAAATTCATCTTACTCTCTGCAGGTGACATTTCTAATGGTTCTGCTATTGATTCTGGTTTGACATAACCTTTTCTTTTCTTTGCCAGTACAATACTGTTTTTGTGCCACTCTGTACTTGGTCACTGCACACTTGCGCAAGAGAGGAAGGACAAAGCAGGTGAAGTTCTGTGGGGTTACGCTGACATGGGGAGATGTAGCAAGAGGACAAAAGGCTGTGACAAGGTGATAGGACTTCTGTTTCTGGGACTGTATACACGCTCTTGTTGTTCAGCCAGGCATTTGTAGAGTCATTCTTTTATCTGACCTTCTCGTGGCAATTCAGGGACAAATGAAAACGCAGTCACTTTGGTTCCAGGTGAACAAAACAAGTCCAGGGTCTTTGGAGCTCCTAAACACCCATGTTCAAGCACTGTTTAGAAGTTAAAAGAATGATCTTGGACTGCAAGAAAAAGGCCCTTCACAGGAGAGGCCAGAAACTCAGAAGTGATGGAAAACAGAAACAAAAAGAGTAAGAATAGGAGTAAAATATTGTCCTTTCATAAGAGAATTTTCCCTCTTAATATTTTTTGCTAATACAACCAGTAAAGAATATTAAAGAGGGAGAAACTTTTCCCATTTGAAGTAACTCATTAATAAACCAGATACAACTTGAGATTATACCACTTACTGAAATATTTCATAAAATCATTATTATCTATTAGGAAGAAAGCCATAAATATTTTATTGACAAAAATTCCTTGTAAATATAATTTTTCAGAAGCTGTCTAGAAAGAAGTGGGCAGGTTAATTGCAGCTTGGAATTTAGCACTGGAAAATGTCCGTCATCTTGACCCTGCAAATGGTTATTTTTTCAGTAAGTTTAAGGTTGTGGGTTAAACCATTCAATATTTCTCTTGGGTTTAAGGCAGAGAGAGATGAAAACTTCTGTGCTAAACCCCAAGATGTTTGCAATAGCAATGCTTTACAAGGTTGCTGTAGAGCTATTCACAAGACACTTGTTTGTGTTGAAAATTGCACCTCCAAAACCTATTTTTTTCTGCAGAAATTTCTGACTTCTGGCTGAAATGAAACCCCAGAATGTCCAGCTGAGCCCTGATCACTGCTCAGCACCTTGTGGGAGGTGGGGGTTGCGTGCAGTGTCTGGCACCGTGATGGTCAGCCTCAGTAGGCAGAGGCACACTGTGGTTTCCCTTCTTCTCAAGATGCCACAATGCATCCTGAGATGTTTGATCTTTTGATATTAGTTTTATATTTATGCTTCTTCAGCTGTTCATGGCATGCAAAGTAAGGGACCATATTTTCTTACGGCTAGCAAAGAAATGCTAGTGGGTTTTTTTTGACAGAGTCTTTGGCCAGTTTTACACATGAATGCAGTCCCTCAGAGAAAGGATAAAGGAAAAGGGCTGGTTTAAGCACAGGCAGAGGAGGTTGGTAGATGGTGTCTGTAAGCAGACGTATAGATGAAATCAGGATCCTGAAATGAGGATCCTGTCCCAAAGTGGGGCAATTCTCAGAAAGAGAGCAGTTCAGATGAGAGAATCTGTCTTACTGACAGCTACCTCAGTCCCCTGGGCCAAAAGTGTTGGTGCCTGTGCAAGTGTGAAGAAGTATGTTCCCCTCTCTGTTCTAGAGGAAGATCCTAGACATGTGTTTTAGCCAATTTTGGAAGCAGAACACTGGGCTGGATGGACCTTTGGTCTGATAGCACAGACTGTGCTGTTCAGTCTGCTCTCTTTCCTGTATTTCTCCATGAGTTCCACCATCACCACTTTCACCGCCCTAAAGCCTCATTATCCTCTCCTGGTCTCCTATCTCATTCTTGCCCCCAAAAACTCACTTACCTCTGACAGCCCTCCCCGAGTTCCCTACTGATCTCTTGTCTTCTTGCCTTGCCTCTCCTCCTGGCCAGTGACCTCTCTGCTGTCAGCACATAAACCAGTTTTCCACATGCCTCCATAGAGGTTGGGGGTTCACACAATATTGCTACTAAGTTCCCTTTCCTTACAGTGAGTGGAGCTTACTAGAGCCTTGGATCCCTTTGCATGATCCCGTGCTCCATTAAATAAATGGTAACAGGAATCACAGGATTAAGTCTACAGATACCTGTCTCTTGATTTACTCTAATGGTTTCTGCAAAGCTGCTGTGAAGTTTGTGCCTCTCCACCAAGTTCCATTTTCAAGTAAGGAACACACTTGAATTCAGATAAATTGAGTATAGGTGTCTTTGTCTTGCCCTTCTCTGTACTGTGAATTCTCAAACCTCCCAGTGCAGAAAGCTCTTGACCTTCTTTTCCCTGAACTCTGTTCTGTGGTCCAAAGCAGAACACACAAAGGGAAACCAAGACAAACATCCCTCAGAACAATGATTTCCCCCAGTCAGTTTCCTGCATGTTGATTTGCTCTGTCACTGTGAGTCCCGATCTGCAGAAATTTTTGTCCTGTATAAAAGTTATCATAATGATAATTTAGGGCACAACAAGGGCCTCCTTTAAACAAAACAAAAACCAAGCATAGTGCAGAACACAGTAATCCAAGTTGACTTTTTTGTTTTGTGACAGAGGAATGTAAAAATATTTTACCGTAACTCTCTGGGAAGTTCTGATGAAAAATGTCTTTCCCTGGAAAACAGGGAAATCATCTTTCCCAAAGTCCATATTAGCCTGGTGTTAGGGCAATCACCTTTATGAGAGCAATACTCAAGGCTCTGAGCTGGGTCAAATACAGTAGCAACATGAACTCTGCTTTCCAATAGCAGCATCCAAGCAAATAAGCTACTGGTTATTTTGGATTATGGATCTTTTTTTATTTGTTTGTTTTTCTCAGGAGTTGTTGTTTTGGCTTTTTTTCTCATCTGAAGACTTTTATTTTGTCCTCAAGCATTAAAAAGAAAAAGTCAGAACATTTTTTGAAATCTTGAAACATTTCTTTAAGTGGGAAAATAACCTAATGTGATTGCAACTAGTCCATAGCCCTGTGGAATACAAAACTTGAATTTCTGGGATCTATTTAGCCCTAAAGATAGATGATTATAGAGACAGACTTTTACGTAAGTCTATGTGATACTATACAAAGACTTAGATTCACATTTCCTTATTGATTCATCTTTCTATCTGGCAACATTTATCAATTCCTTACTAGACTGCAGAACTGTAGAGTATAATTTTACTACTATAACACATAAAATATTCTCGGTCATTACTAGTGATCAAATGCAATGTGTATATAAACTACAGATTTTCTTTGATTTGTACTTTGTTAATCTATCTGTAAGTATTGAAAATTCAAGCTTGTTATAGATTTCATATTTATGGAGAACATTACCCTACACCCACTAATCCCACCAGGATTTAGTTTATAGATATTTCATTTTTGATGCCTAAGCAGTGAGAAATTTAAAGCAGCACAGCATTCAACAGGACTGTTGCTTTGTTCAAACCTTAGGCATGGTATAAACACAAGTCTGAAGGGATGCTAACTGCTGTGAACAATACAGTAGATGAATTAATTCAGTATTTCAAATTGACACGTTGGTTACATCTAAAAAACTTTGCCACTCTGATGGCTGAAGTCTATTTGTCTATAGAGAATGTGCAACACACAATAAAATCTTGGCATCTTCTCAATACTTTTGTATTAATGCTTACCTGGATAGGTACTCTCCATATGGTTTTTCAGGATTTTTGGCTTCTGCCAAAGATGGTGATTGCATTGTTAGCCCTTTGAGTAGGACGATATATGCTTATGTTTTGAGTCTGCTGACCCCCTGAAGTCAAAGTGAGAACACCCACCTGTCGTGCATAATGCTCTGCACATGGAATATTGTTGTAGAGTCGAGGCTTAGAAAGGTTTAATGTATTGACTGTGTGAATGAACATGATCTATTGGAACTTGGCATTATTTCCCATGGTAGGGGGTTGGCCTCTAGTTCAGCTTCTGCAGTGAAGAGGTTATCACTGAAATAAGTGTGGCAACTCATGCAACTGTGACTACCTTCCTGGTAACACAGTTTGTTACTGAGCTTCAGTTGAAGACCGAAGCCAGGGCAAAACAAAATAAACATAGGAAAGAAAAGCAAAGCAAATGACCAACTTCTTCAAAACTTTCAGACCATTACAGGAAGGTACAAGCAGTTGAGACAGGCTGGCAGATGATAGTGTGGCCAGAGAGAAGGCCGTGACAGGGCACTGCCACTTGGACTTTGGCTGTGTGTGCATCCGCTAATGATTTCATAGTTTCTTCCTCTAGCACAGCAAACTGCTTAAATTGCCGTGACTCATACTTGAGGTCAGAATGCTGCGTATTGTGGTGTGATGTCATTTACTGCTCTATCATGTGACCCTCGGGTCACTTATTGCACAGCTATGTGAAACTAGGACATTCCTGTGAAGCCCCTACAAGGGCTGTGCAGCTGTCGCGCTGAGTCAGCATTTAGGACAATGACTCTTATGAGGCCTTTTGACCCAGCAGTTTGTTCCTGCATTTACTGCAGAGAGTAATATTGCTAAAGAATGACGGTATCCAAAATGGGCAACTATGAGTTAAGTCTCCATAGTCCTGTGAAAAACACAAATCTGAATAGTAAAAAATGGAAATTTAGTCGTTACTATTTCTCCCCATTTTCAAGTGTATAGTTTTTAAAGCCAATAACTGATTTGGCTTTGTAATTCTGAAGACAATTCTCAGAAGTATAAAAATTCTGTAAATTGTTAGTAATGTGTCAGCTGAGCTATGCAGATCTTTATCCATACATGTACATGTACCAAATATTGACCTCAAGAGAATAAAACTCAACCATCATCCATAAATAAATTGAGCTGACAGCAAGTTCACATGGTGCTGCAGGCAACATCTTGGAACAGGTTTGCCTGTAGTGAAATCTGAAGGTTTGGAAGAACGTAGTGTGAAAACAACACCTACGGTTTCATTGGGTTGGAAATGTCAGCATATCGCAGATAAGACAAGCACTCGGTACTTTCTGTGTTGGGCCATGGAGGAGAGTTAAAGATGGAATAACATGCAGGGGCTGAAGTGCGGTATGAATCTTTCTTCACATTCCTAGAGAAAGGTCACTCGGTTGCAAACACAGTGTCATCCTTACGGGCAATTAGTTTTGCTGAATCTTAAATCTGTATTTACCTTAAATATAATACAGGCTTTTGACTTTGGCTGTCTTTATTGCAAGATAGTATGCAGTACACAATTGCTAGTTCTGTATCGCAGACCTAAGTCTATATTAAAGATTAGTTGAATTTATAAACAAAGTTTGTGTATCAGGATAAACATCTCTACATCTGAGGGAAGCAAACCTATCCTTATAATAAAAAGAGCTGCATTGGCACTTCGGAAATGTGTGTCTCAGTCCTTATTCTGCCTCAGACTTCCTGTATTATCTTTCACAGCTTAGTCTTTGTTTTTTATTGTAAAACTGGGATGAAACCATTTCCTCCAAAACATTCTTCAGTTTATATACCCTTTCAGTGAGGGACACTTGCATGTGTGTGTCCTGCATCGACCTTAAGAGGTCCTTGTGTAAATGAAGGGCCTAAGACATACTGTAACAAAGATAAACACTGTAGAAGTGCAGAAGGTGCCATTTGGTACAGACCTGCATCAGAAAATGCTGTTTTGACAAAAACAATTTTTTGGAGCTCGGTTAAGATCTTCATGACATTTCCACATGGGATTTTTCCCATTTGGGGAACAACTTTTTCAAAGAAAGTTCTCATAAGACATTTAACATGCACATATTTTCAAGAAGAAATATTTAAAACATACGTTTTGGGAGAAATTTTGAATGAATGTTTTTCTTCTGAATCAAGGAACAAAAATACTAAAATGTCACAATATCAGTAAAGTGGAGAAAACTAGCACTTACAAGATGAAAATACTTCTCCAAATGCTATTGAAATTAATAGGTCTTGTTTAGCACTATTAATACTTATGCTATTTATTAAGAAATCCAAACAATTTTCTGACTTACTGATATTTTGAGTCAAGAGACAGAGAGAGTAGAAAATAGTATGGGCTTAAGAGCAACCCACGTAACTATGTCCAACCTTCTGGAAATAAAAAAAACTCTTCTAAGTGTCTGTGTTCTAATTTGTCGTAGAAAAACTCTCAAAACTTTTAGCTGATGTATTTTTTGTGAACAATTTTCTCACTGAAATATTTGATTTCACTGAAATTCAGCTAAGATTTCTTTTGTTCTGCAAAGCATTAATTCTAAAATGTTTTCAATATTGACTTCATTATCTTTTATTTGCTCTTACTCTAATGTTGATGCTTTTTCATTAATTTTCAGATTTCTTCAATGTGGGTGCTTTGTCATAGCCACTTGAAAATTTAGAAGTATTTACAAAAATAAAAGAGAACAAATCTGAATTGAGATTCTTGTAGCAGAGTTATGTTCATAACGCAGAGTTTTTCCGGCTCTAACAATGCGTTTTCTCTGTGATTTATGAACATTGTATGCAGAGTAGTTGATATTGAAGTCGTATAAAGGAAAATTAAGTTTGTAAGGATATCCGCTGTGGTAAAATGTTAGTGAATCACAGGTAATTCAAAGATAATAGTATGTCCTGTTTCCTTTTTATTACCTTCTGCATCCTAAACTTTAGGATGATTCTTTTATCTGTAGTAATACCTATTTGGTTTGCCTAGTTCTACATGAACAGTTTTGAGACAATCTTAGCTTTAAAACTGGCACTTAAGTTTTATTTGCTTTGCTTTTCGAATTTAAAATTTTAAAATGCAGGGATTGAAAAGACACTGATGTCATGCATATCATTCCTTCTTCTAACAAAGAAACAATGACAAGAAAGGAATAATTTGAGTGCTCCTTCTGAACCGTAACAGCTTTAAATCTGGCAAATTCAGAGAAAGGAGAGGAATGTGTTGTTTAACACAGTCTTAGGACTGGAGAATATGTTTCCAAAGGACAATATTTTTCAAAAGATTTTTCCTTTGGGGTTGATAATCACTGGCAATGAGCGAAGAACTGGAAAAAGTCATAGTCCTGAGCAATATTTCAGAGTGTTTTGGAAATGTTATGAGCTGTTGATAGCTTTTGCCAGGAAAAAAGGGAAGGACAGGGAGCCATGACAAAAAAGTTTTCTGAAAAACAACAGGCAAATCATTAATCCTCGTGTTAGCTCATGCTCAGGCAAATAGAAAAGCATTTGGCACTTCTGGGTTGGGTTTTTTTTTGGTTGCTTGGTTGGGGTTTTGAGGGGGGGGAGGAGGCAGTGGTTGTCTGCTAGTTTTTAAGATCAAGACTTGGATTCAACAAAAGGACCTGTTAAAACTTTCACTGGTATTTCTACAAAATGCGTCCTTTTATTCCACCTCCCACAAACGTCTTTTAGTTATAAGGTCTCAAGTATATAGGATCTTAGTTTACCTTCGGTAGTTAGAACAGAAATAATGGGACTCTTCTTTTGTAATTTGAGGGAAACAGCTTTATGGTATTTTATTTGTTTGCCTTTGTTTCTCACGAACTAAAGGAAAGTCAAGGGTGACTCTTACATTTAAATCTGAAAGTGGCAGCAATCATAACAGTGATTTCCTGTAGAAGAAAACCCTGTAGCTTAAATACAGTTCCTTGTGACAGGTATGTCACCTACAATTATCTGTCTTCCTCTTCTGAAATAATGACAATAAGGACATCCCTTAAAAGACTTATCAGTAAGGGGCTAAACTTATATATATTTGGTGGAAATTCAATGCAGAGAGAAGCTCCAATATTTCAGACTTCTTATAAAGGAAAATATTTAAGTCAAATATGTAAGTGGCCATTGTGTTCCTATATCATGAAAACCAAAGTCTTTGCACAGTGGGATGGCTAATTTATAATTCTGAAGTGAAATTTCCCATGAAAAAGCTGGATGGAAACAATGCCTGATTGGATAGAATTCCTTTTCATCTAATATTATGCTGCTATAAATGTGTTAACAGTGAAATGCATTTTCCATATTCAAGTCTGCTGTGAAAATAGCTTCTAAAGCAAGAAACATTTATATCGGTGCTTATCTGGTGCACAAGGAAGCACTCTCCTTGGATACAATGGGATTACTCATGTGAATGATATTAAATGATGCAGGAGAGGTTGTGCTGACCTGAACCAAGTGTGGAACTGGCAGAGGGCAAGATCTTCTCATACGTCTCAATTCTATGGAGCGGAAGAACAGCACCAAGGATTTCCCAACATTCATAGAAAAACATAATCGTGAAGAGTTAAATTAAATTCCACTAAGTCAACAACAGCTTCTTAGAGTTAAATTGAATTCCACTGAGTCAACAGCAACTTCTTTATTTATTTCAGTGGAGACAGAGCTTTGCCACAGGACTTTTCTGATACATTTTAGCATAACATCTAAAACCAGTCCATTGTCTGTTTTTTGGGGTTGGATTTTGTTTTGTTTTGTTTTCTTTTTGGAGGTGTTTGTGCATCTCTCCAATGAAGCAAAAAGGTTGTGAATGAAAATGTGTTATTATTTGGCTGCTCTTGCAGAAGTATTTTTTTCTTCTTGTGTACTTCTCATAGAAGTATTTTTCTTTTATGTAGTGATAATTGCTTTATGCAACTGTCATTTTTTCCTTTTCCTTCTTACAGTACTGTATATTACACTGCACTTTCTTTCACAGGATGGATTTCCTGCAACAGTTTCCTTTTTAACCTGTAAAACCTGTATCAGCAAATATGAAAACAAGAGAAGAAAAAAAAAAAAAAAGAGATGACCTGATGAGAAACAAACCAATAAGGATCACTGCAATAATGTTGAGAAAGAGGTATTTCTGCCTCGAGCAGGTATTTTTCCTCGAGCTGTCAGTACGCGAGCCCTGAAGGGCTCACTCTTTGCGACATGTCAGAGAAAACACAATCGCACTTTCTGCAGCTGATCTATCAGAGACAAAAGCAGCACTAGAAATGCAGTTTTAGTGGGAGGCCTCTAAGCATGCTTTAGATGCTATTTCGCAGAAATCATCTTCCGATGCTTGCAAAACCTCAGTCCAACCGGCTGCAAGTAAGTCGGGCTTCTTCCAGAGCATCCTTTATATCTCTCTACCCTTTTCTCTCCTTCCTCACATTGACTTGCACTTCCTCCCTCCCTCCCTGATTGTAATCTCACCACTGGTTTCAAAACACAGCATTTCATCCACCACCTGGCAAGGAGGCGAGCTGTGGAACAACACTGCTCTGTAAGAGAAAGGGAATGTGGAAGCTAAGCCATTTGCTGCATTTTCTTGCCGACTAATAATAGAGTTTTCAGGCTTTGCCCTGCCAAATGTCACAAGATCAGGAATCTGGAGAAAACCGAACTGGGGAGAAGGAGGCTTAAAAATATCACTTAAAGAAATAAGTCTTGTTTTCCTTTTATTTATCTTCCTGCTAGGTCCTGCTGCACCTTGCAAATCTAGGGATCAGATTTACAAGCGTTTTGGACAGAAAGATCTGGAAAAAAATGAATTTATATTCTTTTTTATTCAACACAAATTAAGATTTCTGGAGATTTTTCTGAGATTCTGAGAGCTTTAAGAAAAACACAGAATATTGTGTTACTTGGGACAAAACACACTGGGAATAATGATACTGGAGCCTAATTCCATTAATTTAAGATGGGCTTTTTTTTTTTTTTTTCCTTTAAAATATCATAATTGGAAATTATTTTTCTGAGTCATCCTTTTCTTCCGGTCAGTGGCACGGTATAATACGCTTCTGTAGCAGATAATGTAGTGAATGACTTCACATTCACCTTTGCAAGCAGTTTTAGTTTTTCCTACTTTCTTACAATGTTTTCTCTTTTAAGACAGCTTGCATACAAACAGGTTTCCAGCAGACTGGCACCCTTTCCCCTGCTGGAAGAGGGATGTGAACATCAGGGTCGGGGAAGGAAGTGAGGCAGGGCACCTTTGGGGCTCTGCTCTGTGACGGGTGGCGGGTGCTGAGCAAAGGTGCACGTTCTGCAGCCAGGTGCAAGGCTTCAATCCCAAACCATACTCCCACATCACTGTATGTGGCATTAGGGAAACAGGATGTGACCAAGCATGCAAGTCCCAGCCCACTCATTGAACCGAATATGTAAACTATTACCTTATAGGTTACTCAATATGAGGTAGAAACCGAGTCCTTCTGGTGGTGATGTCAGTGGGCTGACTCAAATGCTGATGCACTACCATGCAGCACCAGCACAAATACATATTATACTTCAGTGTTTAAAACTGGTCAGTAATCTAGAACTTGCGGCCTGATGCTGCAAAGATTTGTGCTTGTGAGTAACCATCGTACCTTGAGTGGGGCTGTTGTAAGAGGCGCAGCAGTTTACCGTCAGTGAGTTTCCTTAGACTTGCAGGCTTAGGGGCTTAGTAATTTGTGTAAGATCACATGATTCATGGTTTTCAATGTTTATTTGTAACATTTGTATTCCAGCTGAGTGTGGAAACTGTTCATTTATTCCTTTCCTCTCTCTGTCAGTTCTTGAGAAGCCACATCCACAGCTCTTCACAGCTGTAACGCATCCTCAATGCTGCTGAGGCCCTGAATAATTGTAATTTCCATGTTGTTGTCACTTTCATGTCCCTGGCACTGAGAGGCTTTCAATGTTTTGACACCTTTCCTGTGCTGTCTCCAGCTTGAAATTTCCTTGTTTGTCTCTTGCATGGTGCATTTTAATTCCAGGGCATGTAACTGCTAATGCATTATTGCAGTCGACATTGAAGCTCTGAGAAAACAAACTGGTAGAACTGGGAAAGAGTTTGCAAAACGGAACAGATTTCTTTACTGTGTTCTGGCCCTCCCATCTTAAAATGTGCAGAGGGAAGCAAGAAAATGATTAATGTATGTAAAGCTTCCTTACAACTAGAACTTTTTAATTTTGAAAAAAGGCAGTGTGTATGACAAAAGTCTGTAACACACATGAATAGCATTAAAAAGTGCTTGTTCTGTCCCACAGTCAGGAACAAGGAGACTTAGTGAAATAATAAAAGCAGCACTTTAAATGTATGAAAGCATTTTTCCCCCCTTTATATGTAATTTAAATGATGACTCTCAATTTGTGAGGAGGTCAAAATTATAAATTGGTTCAAAAAGGTAATGGCAAATTCATGAATAATAGCTGTATGAACTACAATGGCCCAGAGGTAACCTCCGGCTTGAGCAGTCTCTAAACTACCGATTGCTGTCATCTGTCAAGCGAAGTGTCATACTATATGTACCTTATTCCTCCACAATCATCAACTACTGTCTCCTGTTAGAAAAAGGGACTGATCTGGAACAATGAAAATATGCCCATTGCTTTTGTTTAAGATTGAAGATGGCTATCCAAGAGTTTTTAAATAGCATAGAAGAAGTGGGAATGCAACTGCAAAGGTATTAATATCAAGAAGTATGAAGAATTATTTACAATGCTATAATGAAGCATATCAAGGAACAATAGATTGGACTGAAAACTCAGCTTAGGTGAAATTCTGAACAAAAAAAATGCATTAAGATTAGGAACACTCTCTTCCTAGAGCTACTGGAGACAAAGAACACTTGAAAATGTACACTCTTTGAGAGGGAATCCTGAACTGACATCCAGATGGCGTAAGTTAAATGCCACAGGAGCTGAGTTTACTTCAGCGGGTTGCTGGCTCTATCACAACACGCACATCTGGTCTGTAGCTAAGTTGTGTATTGCACCATAACAGCGTACTTCAGAAAGTAAGGGTCAAGTATGCTCTGAATTGCGCCTAATATGACCTCACAAATACAATGACAGATTTCTTTACATCAAACAAATCTGTTCTTGGTAGTGGTGTAAACTTGAAGTCAGTTAGCCTCGGGTATTTTTCCTTGGTTTACTAAGAAAAAACTTGGTCCCAATACTTCAAAATTGAAAGACGTCTCCAGGAAAAGTTTGTTTCTGTTTTAGAACTTTTGGGATGGTAAATAAACAGTATTAACTTGAAAGGCTTCTCAGAATTCTTAACAATTTATAAAGAGCTTTTAATCACTACCATCATTTCCGTAAAGGGGAACATTACTTAGCAGAAACATCGTGTCTTAAAACCTTGTCTGTCTTGGGCAATGCCATTATCTCCATTTCTCCCTGGAACACAGAATCACTGGGAGGCTGAAGGGCAAACAGATCAGGCAGGAGAGACCATGAGGTGAGGAGTCAGAAGGAGAGAGAGATCACTCTGACGTGTGAGAGGCAGCTAAACTCATCCTCATTTTGTCTCACATGGCAAATACAGATATTTATACAACCACAAGATCTTTCTCCAAGTTCCATCAGTGCAGTTGAGAAATTAAAAAATAAGTTATACACTTTTTGCCCATGAATGAGATTGAAATACCTGCAGGTTGACCTCAGCTCTAACCATGTGTTCGTGGGTGGAATTTTCTTCTTTCACCACACAGTCTGTTTTCAACAAGGTGGATTTTTATGGGCAGGTGAATGAATCTATAAGCAGTGATTTAGAGGCTAAATTGGAACATATTTAAAATATTACCTTATGAATTTCTTATCTATTTGCTCAATTTCTCTTTCTAGTGATTTTTTTTAAGTGTGTGAAGGAGGTAATGTATAATTTGTATTGTCTTCTAATAATATTTGGGTCATCTCTACAAAGCACTTTTGAAGTTCTTTCCATTAGTATTACATCAAATATAAGATGATTTTTTTTTTATTAAAATGAACTCTTTTGAGAGAAGATGGCTTGAATTTTTAATGCTACTTGCAATTCTTGAAGACTGGGCAGACTGAAAGTCTAACTCGTTAAACCAAACTACGTCTGGAAGTTCCAAAGAAAACACAAACCTTAAAACTAACAAGTGTGACATAAATTTAATGGCACAATTGCTTGGTTAATAGGTCATACTTTCTAACCAATGGTGTGTGCTGCGATTAATAAAATGCCCTTGCATAAACTAGACATTACAGACATTTAATAGTGAAGTTCAAGAATGATGAACATTTAAACAGAAAATATCCCAGAACGCTATGATGCATAATGGATATAAATTAATATAACTGTGAGGGATTTCAAATATAAAAAGGGATAATTCCAGAAAGAAATGTATCCAGAAAACAGCTCCTGCCAGCACTTAAGGGATTTACAAACAATTTTGAAAGGCTTACTTAATTTTTACTTGATGCAGCTTCTTTCTACCTTAGCAAAGTTGTGGATAGCTTTGGCCTAACTTTGCCTTATATAACTAAGAGATGATAACCATAGATATTAAATTTACTGGGGAAGAAACTTCCCAAATTCTAGCTAAGACTGAGACATATCCTAGGAAACTGTGCAAGTCTGTATGTTCATATGTGCCTTTTCTTTTTCCTTATTCTCTACATGCCAGCATGAGATATGCCTGCTTTATGCTGGCTGCTATTCAGACCAGGGGATTGAAAGAGCAGCTAGAAATCCTATACAGGTTGGAGAAATGTCATAACCTTTCTTGCTTTCTTCCAGCCATGCATCCTGTGCTTTTCAGTTGCTAAAGAGTGGCAGGAGAAGTCACACAGCAAAATCTGCAATACCAGAAAAAGTATAAATTAGTGTATTGCTGGAAAAAGGGCTGTAATCCATTAGTGAGGTGGCATGAACTTCTGACTGAATGAACCACATGTAAACCAAAAATCTACGCATCCCTTATTTGGCAGGCAGTTCTGATTTCTAACGAAACCTGCAACAAACAGAACAGTAGCTACTTCTTGTTGAAGTTGGATTGATGGGGTCACCATGAGAGATTAGAAAATACCCTGAAAAAAAGATGTGGGAGATCTGGTTTCCCACATCACTCTGGCTTGGCTGTCCAATTTTGAGTTTCCATCTTCAGGCTAGTGATGAGTTAGAAGGGGGGAGTCGGTGCATTTCTCTTTCCTTAGGCCTTTTTATTCTTTATAATCTTTAAATCCTCATAATCATTAAATATTATTTGGAACTTTGATTTCCCACATTTTAGGACTCTGGGAAGCCTTTCTTGGTTTTGAACAGAATTGAAATCCAGAAATCGCCTGACTAATCTGATCACCTTCTAAAACAAAATAACATTTTTTGTTAACATGGAGACGGCAGTAGATATTGTTTGCCTGGACTTCAGCAAAGCGTTCGACACTGTTTCCTACAACCTTCTCCTGGACAAACTGGCACGATACAGATTGGACAGGTGGTCTGATGAATGCGTAGGAAATTGGCTCACAGGCTGGGCTCAGAGGATGCTAATCAATGGTTTTTGCTCAGGCTAGCAGCCAGTCACAAGCAGGATCCCCCAGGGACCAATACTGGGCCCCACGGTGTTCAACACCTTCATAAATGATCTGGATGATGGGATTGAAAGCACCCGCACCAAATTTGCTAAGGACAAAATGGGTGGTGAGGTGAACACATCAGAAAGGAGAGCCATCTTACAGACAGACGTGGGCAGGCTGATAGAGTGAGCTAGCAAGAACAGTGTGAAGTTTAATAAAGACAAGTGCAAAGCCCTGCACCTGGGATGACATAACCGAAGAGCCCAGTACAGGCTGGGACCTGTGTGGCTGGAGAGCAGCCTTGCGAGAAGGGACCTGGGCGCTCTGGTGGACAGCAAGCTGAACATGAGTCAGCAGTGCACCACTGCAGCAGCAAAGGCAAATTGGATCCTGGGCTGCATCCACAGGGACATTAATATAAGAGACGGAGCTGTGATCATCCCACACCACTCAGCGCTTGTCAGGCTGGAGAGCTGTGTCTCCACAATTCAGGAAAGATGCAGATAGATGTGAAGGGGTTGAAAAGAGGCCCACAAAGATGATCAAAGGGCTGGAGAATAGGTGTTTTAGCAAAAGATGGTATTTTAAAGCAGCTTGGCTAATGTTTAACTGTGTAATCAAATACTAAAATGTTCCATTTCTTTCTGAATTGAAGTTGAAAAAACGTGTTTTGAGGTACAAGTGCTACCTTTTCAGCAACTTTTTTTCCCAATTTCTATCCCATTTCCAATTAATGAGTTTTAATTATGTCAGTTGTCAGCAGCAGTAACAATATATGTCCCAGCATATGGGGCTGATAATCATGATTTTCTTAAACTTACCACATTATAGGATTCTGTGTCACTGTATCTATCCAGCAGTACACAGCGTTCATCTGAGCAACCCAGCTGACATAATGAAATATAATTATTCTTTTCAATTGTTCATTTTAAATGTAATTGTATTTTTAAATTACTGTGCAATTTAATAAAATCATGGAATATAATTGCCTTCTTTCAACTTGTATGTGTTATAGTATATTATCATTTTCTAAATTTCCATGCATTCTTCTGTCTTTACTTTAAACTCACGGTTAGCATGATTTGAATGAATATCTAGTTATTGTTCATTCTGAGTCATCTTGCTAATTTATTGACTGTTCTGGGCATAACCTGTAGTCTTTAAATTTGACATAATTTCTGAAGTAACCCTGCTTGAAGTCATGTGGACCTCAATACTATCAGTTTCTTAAAATCTTCACAGATTAACGTAGATGTTTACTTGATCATGACTGACAGTGTCCCACAAAAGACAAGGCAGAGCTGCAGCACAAACGGAGAACATCGAAGGAACTGAGAGAAGAGTCACAAGCATTTCCTGGCTGAAAATATTTCTATAGATGAGAAACAGACTGCGTAGCTTCTGGGCTGACCTGTCTCAAGTGGGTGACAGTTGTAACTGTGGATCTTAAACTGAGTGTCAGTCCCTGTTGATATTTGCCTGTGGCTGTAGAGATGGTGAAGTCTGCTCAGGTGAAGTTTGTGCAGATTTACCAAAATACCCATGGACAGAAGCAAGGGCAAGCCTTGGATTCTCAAACCTCTTTAACTTTACACAGTGAAGCAGGAGCAACAGACTTGCTTTATCAGCTACTGAGTTATGCATTTTTCTTAAAGGGGATGAAAAACCCCATAAATCCATAGTGGTTCCTGCTTCAGAGTCTTTACTATGGGGGAATTGAACTTGTTGCTAAGGAATTGAACTTGTAAATTTCACATTCATTAAACATAAAGATTTATGCCTTGAAACTCAGCTAGTCAAGAACCAACATCCAGAAAGGGGAATTTTTGAAAGAACAAGTGTTTTGTTTTGTTTCCAAGATGACCTTAAAAATATCATCGTGGAGATATTTCCCAAGGATTGAAGTGGAGTCATATTCTTCTCGTCACAGCCCCATGTCCTCACAGTAGCACTAAATCCTTGAATACTCCAGATTTCCTGAATAGTTCTGTCCTCTAGCAAAATTAGCCTCTGCGTAAGCTGTAAGAAACAAGTGGTCCCCTTTCTGTGAAATGGGGAAGAATCACGACTGTGATGCTTCTGCACCAGCTCAAGCAACATCTATCTGGCACGACTTTTAAGACCCTCATGTCTGTAGTGCATAAGTCCTTCATGAAGATCAATTAATTCATCTTCATAATGCTCCAGGTGTTTTATCATCTCTACTTTACTCAGGACCTAGGAGAATAATAAAGATCAGACAAAAATGATTTATGTATTGAATCACATTTTTAGAGGTCTCTGCTAATGACTTAACCAAGTTATCTGTGCTATCTCCCTGTATTGTCTCAATTTCTGATTTATTAAAACAAAAAAAAATAGTGACCTTGTGATCTTTCTACAAATGTCAAGTATCAAACACAATGCATTCTTTTTAGGGAGAGAGAGAGAACAAGAGAACTGCAGGAATTATTTTTTTTAAATTACATGCTTTTAGATTCGCTGTTTCATACTATACTTTCTGACTTCAGGGAGTTACATCAAAATAAGCTGCTAAAGGATAAACCAAACAGGTAGGGAATAGACACAAGTCTTGGAAGACAGGAAGGCTCCTTGTGGGGAAATATCCTCTATCTCCATCAGGATGGGAGTTTACCTTTCCCAAGTCTTAGCACAAGGCTAAACAGAATCTTCAGGAATGGGGTGGGATGGGTTCTCAGTGGTCAGAAATACAGGGCAGAAGGAATATGCTGTGAACAAGACAGGCGACATCCTCTCCCAGAAGCAGCTGGAGCTCCAGTAGGCATTAACTGCAGTTTGAATTCAGGCACAGAACTGTGAGTCTGTCTTTTGTTCTACAAAACTATTTTTGCAAATACTTGAGAGAAGAGACATCTGAATAAAGCATTGTTCTGAAAATGCTGTTTCTATGCCTTTGAATATATGAAATACCAACTCCTGAAGGAAAGCATTTAAACATGTGAATGGTAATCTGAGCTTTCATTGTTAATATGATTAAAAACCAGGGCACTACAAAGAAGGAAGATGGTCTTGAGGGTTTGCCCACACATTGCAACTTACAGTCAAGTATAGAAATCCATGCATGAATTCTGGAAAGCTGAGAGTAAAGCTGTCAGCCTGATGTTTTCTATTCTGTCAGCTAATTTTCTGAAATATATATTGGCACAATACATATCCCCAAATTCTAGAGTTTAAAGCTGGCAAGATCCATGTCACTGAAGGGGTGCCAACCTGGCCCCCCTTTGCTGCATCCAACCCTTATGCAGTTCAGACTTGGCTTCCTTGGGAGAGGGACGTCCCACAGCAAGGCTCCATGGGGCAGGCACTCTGAGGCCCCATGCGTAGGCAGCCCCGCATCATGGGGGAAAGTGTATCCAGGGGCCCTCCCTGCCCTTGATAAGATAATCTCTGGGTGTGTTAGCGCACTTGGCCTCACAAAGACTTATGACCCAGCTTGGGAAGGCTGAAGGGTTTGCTTCTGCTGATGCAGTTTGATCCCCCTTATCCAAACCACTTTTTCATTACGTTTTCACCTAGGAACTTCTATACTGAATCCAAAGCTGCTGGATGGTTGGCCTAAATAATGTGAACTTCAGTCACCAGGAGAGTTGAGTTGTGTGCCACTGGCAAAGAGACAACAGAGACCAAGGTGTGAGCAGTGCTTGAGGCCTCTGCAATGGCAGGGAACAGATTAGGAGCGATATGCCCAGATGATCATAGCAGGAAATTCATGACCCGTGCTGTGCAGAAAGATGAGAAAATCCAAGGTTCCCCTCTCCCCCTTGAAGTCACTTTTTTAAGTGTACAAGAACTTCTTGCCACAGCTTTGTGCTGTGAACTCATGGTGAGGCAATTACCTATGACGACCTTTAAGTCCCTTTCTGAATTACTTATTTCCAAGACAGAAACTTGTACAACCTGCACTCTGTGTTCCCAGCTATCTTATGTTACATTTGACCATACGAAATGTACTTTTATTGCTTTCTGATCATTTACCAAGGGATTCAGGGCTCCCTGTAACAGTAACCTGACTATTAAGTATACTCTTTGATCTTATGAGTTACTGTGCTAGTAAAAATGTTGTAGCTTTAGCTGTTACTGATAAAAATAGGGGTCAAGAATCAATTCCCTGTGGCCTTATGGCTAAAGCTCCGTTCCTGACTATTTCCTCAGTATGAACTGCTTTTTGAGATCCATCAGGGGACCAAGTTTTAAGCCATTGTACTTGTAGATCCAAGATCTTGAGATCTAAAATCAGAAACTGAATGGTACTGAGTCTAGGAGAAATCCAAATATAAAACTATATAACTTGGCTATATCAGTTAGACCTGAAATCCCGACATAAAAAGGGAACAGTTGATTTGAAAAGACCTACTTTCCATGAAATCAGGCTGACTGATGCTGAACATTTCCATAGGCTTTAAATTTAATTGACAGTCTCAAATTGGTTCCATATTTTTTTCCAGGAATTGACATCTAAGTCCTCTACAATTCCCAGAGCCCCTGCTTTTATTCAGTTTTTTAATCCTGGCATTTCTCCAGTCCTTTGAAATTTCTCTAGTTTTCAAATGTTTGTTAATTATGAACAGTAATGGATATGTTCAGAGAGAGAGTTTCTCAGCAGTTTCCTCTAAGACAATTCGATTTAGGTTATTCTCTCCTGCTCAGTTTGATTGGCAAAGCTTTCATTTTACTGCAGTTGCCCTCCATTTTTCCATTGAAAGAGGAGGTGAATGTTCTGTGCCCTTCACAGCTGTATAAGGGATAGATTTCGTTTGCTTGTTAATAAGAAAATTTCCCAATCATTGCTATTCCTCTAGTTTTTCTTACTGATGTTTCTTAACTTTTTGCTTATATAATCCTTGTTATTTAGTTTTCTCCTCATGTGTACTTTAAATACAGGTTATATTATATTACTGCTTCTGTACATCTTTTTAAAACATCAGGACTAGAGTCTCTTGCTTTGTTTGGACACAAGTACCTGCACCGCCATTGCAGGTTGATATGCCTGGGAGATACGTTGTACCAGAAGAGCAAACAGCACATCTCAGTGAACCTGTAACAAATCTCATCCTATCCAGGCATAGCCTGAATGTTTTTTGTCAAGCACAACTTATTATTCATTTCTATTGATTATGCAACCAGGTCACTATAAATTTCTTGTTTAATACATCCCACTTGGTTTACCAGTCAATTAACGTGGCAATGTTTTAAGACTACTTTTTTAAAGTCTTCTAAATACGTATACTAATGGTTAATCCTATATTCTTTATGCCTTATGTAAACCACGTATCCAGGTCATGCAGCTAATACTTGGGAAACTACTAATTTTAGGTCCAGTTTGGGTGACAGGTAAAAAAAAATGCTCATTTTTAGAATCTCCTAGGAGAACTTGGTCCTACTGTTTCAAAGAAGAGGAAACCCCTTTGGGTCTCTCCATATATTTTTAGGAAATAACTTTGGAATAACTTGACTCTTTTTGTTTGAGAGAGTGGATCTGAAATTCATTTAAAGCTTAATTCAATATTGCTAGGCCAGTGCATTAATCAAATAGCAGGTTTGGAAAACATACACAATAAAAATTTTAACCGTAATCTCTTGGTGCCAGTGGGTCGGAAACACCCACCATTAAGTGCTGCTGCATTTGGCATCATTGCTGAGGAGTCAACCTCCAGGTTCCACAAAAGCTTATTAACTTAAAATATCCAACTGCACTGTTTCTCAGATGCAGTGCAGCAGCTCTTAAGATAGTCATGATGGATTTATCATGAGGTTAATTCTGCTAGTTCAGAGAAGAGTTGTCATCATAGTAGATTACTTTTCTGTTGCTGGTGGACTTTTACCTTCCTCAAACCCTTGACTTCCCCCCCTATAAATGGATGTACTGCTGTGTTTTGTATTTTCTCTGAATTGAAGTTGCTTCAGGCCCCTCCTCTATTTTTCATTTTCACTTTGTCCCTTTTTCTGCCAAGCGGGAATCACAGCGTTCTCCTCTGCATGGCAAACATAATGGTACAGATCCCTCTGCTGTCTTTAGGAGGCAGATACAAGAGGCACCAATACTGCATCAAACAAAATCAGTGGGGTATCTAGTTGTTAATCACAATTTGAGATTCTTGTGATATCAAACTCACTGATGCTGTTGTACCTGGAAAAGCCTGAGGGATGATTGACTTGAGCCCCAGGAGGAAAGGCAGCAGATGCCGTGGGATGAGGGGCTGACCAACCCTGCGCGTGGGCTTAGTGCTACGTCCCCACCTGGGAAAGATGGGCTTGCGTGCGAGGCTGCACCCTCCTGACAGGGATCAGGCCAATCTTTTAGACTGCCAATTTGTGGGCTGTTAATTCTCTTTGCTTCTCAATAAAGAAGCAGATTTCACAACAAAATGGGGAGTCTGTACAGCATGAGGTACCCAGGGCTACATTTGTCTCCTGTATATGAAAAATAAAAGACTGGGTCTTGGTAAAAGTTGAAGAACAGAGGAAAATAAGACAATTTAAATATTGACTGAATGACCAAGCACCCAGAGGTCCAGGGCTCAGCCCTTGGGAAATGTTTTGGTCCTTAACCTTACATATATAGGTGACTTTGGATACAGGCAACTTTACATATATCAGTGAAGAGTGGTCTCAGCTGACAGCAGCAATGTAAACTGCAGCTGTGGGGATTTCTGTGTGGTGCCGCACTATGCTCCTTTATTCTCTACTGAGATGCTCTATTTCCCATCCATCTTGAATTAGCTATCATCAGAATCCATGAGGTCACTGAAGAGGTATTTTTCTTGCTCCCGGTAGGGTAATAAGTTGTTTTATAATTAATATTTAATGGAAGTGTGTTTGGAATCTCCAGGAAGTCATCAATAGTTGATCTACTTAAAGGGGGGTTATTTGGGTTCATCCTATCCACAATAATTATGATATACATAAGCTTGTGGGTGGCAACCACAAAGGATACTGGGATTTGAACCCTGAGGGGAGCAAAAGCCTGTCTGAATGAAGAACAGGTGTCTGTGATTCATATAGGATGGCAAATGTACTCTCTGAGAATAAGTATAGTGTATAAAATCATACCTAAAGCTATTAATCTTTGTATTTAAATGGATTTTTTTTGACAGAAATTCTTCAGTTAGACATGCTTTCATTGACACTTTCTTAAGCACAAATAGGGTACAAAGCTCAAGCAAAACTCACCACAATACAGATCATCAGACTCCAAAGCAATACCAAGAGCCGATATTACAGGTAAAGGTGTCACTAAGAAGCAGGGCAAATAAATACAAATAAACCACTCTAACCCTCAGGCTTAAGCAATCTGGAGAGAACAGCAATGGGTACATTTAAAAAAAAGACAAATAGCTAATTTATCGAAAATCGCATTTTTTGATTGACGGCAGCTATTTGTGATGTTATGCCAACTTTGGCAAATAGCTCCACCCCACCATAAATATTATTTTCTAAAAGGAAATAGTTCATTTTGACAGTTTATTAACTAGGTATTTTGATTTTTTGTTTTGAATCGACATTCTCAAACTAAATATATATAGAGTAAATATTTATAGATTTTCTTTAGAAATTATTGAAGCTGAAATATTTCACTTAGGGTGGAATAAAATAGAATTTTTTATTATTTTTTATGAAGACAACTAATGGAGCTTTAGTTGTGTTTTTTTTTTCTAACAACCTGAAAATTCAGGCATTCATATAACAAGCATGGGATGATGAGATACTCTGATGGACCAGCAAAAATCATCACTTCACCCTAGATAAAGAAAAAATTAGCATCCTACTGCTTACAGTCCAGGTGATATTGGTGTTTATGAGAGTGAAAACAGAATATTTGAAACGTTCACTGAATTTCTACATAGGAAGTACTTCAGAATTTTGAGTGATTTAGAGGATGTGACCATAAAGCTGAACATTTATAAAAAGCCCCAACCATTTTTTGTCCTTTTGCAGTGTTCTTAGCAAGTTTGGCTGCTACTGCGAGCACATGGTGTCACTGAGTTTATCGTTGCTTATTGATTCAGGTAGACTCTGGGTACTGACCTCTTTGCACGCTAGCTCTGATCCTCAGCGAGGTGAGGGAAGGCACTCCTCTGGGCTTGAGTCACCCTAAATTTTGTCTTGGAGTGATGCCCCTAATATTGACAGCTCCTATTAATTTCCAGCTTTTTCTCTAAAGGAACTAAAAAGAGGAAGACTCAAGGAGCAGGCTCCAATCCTGGACCAACAGCTCTCCTAGAACAGGGACTGATCTCTGCTGGCCCCTTGTGATTGGTTTCAGATCTTGTACCACCACAATAACTTAGAAAAGCTGGATTTCAATAAAGAAATATAGCCTTTTATTGTCAAGAGAAACCAGTATATAAAAAAAACCCCAAAGAAACCTGAAAAACAAAACAACCAATCCCGTCTCTGTATTAGAATAGATGTAGACTCGCTAAATAACATACTTCAAACTGCTGCCCAGAAAGCCAAATTACAAATTAATCTAGTGACAGACACACACACTAAGAATTGTAATTTTTAACAAAAAAAATTAATAAATGTAGCCAGCTCTGAACATCCCAAGATATTGATTTTTTTATCGTTATACTGTCTCCTGGTATATTTTTTTGGCAGCTTAGATGTCATTGTTACACCTTCACAACCTGGAATTTGTGGAACTGGTCTCATTTCACCAGCGAGTCGCGACAATTTTGCAGTGTGTGTTATTAGCTACCTTTGCCACCGTTTGCTGAACTGGAGCACCTGCTTTTGTATTTTGAAGGAGGAAATAAGTGAAAATATATAAGTATTGTTGCTGATTGATAGAAATCGAACTTTGCACTACGTTTCTGAAGTCCTCTAGTTTTGAAAGAGCACTGGGAACCACAGGCTTCAGCTGAATCATCTGGATTACAAGAAAATCTGCTGACCTGTGTCAGTGTATAACATATGAAAAGTGTCAGAAAATGGCAGGAACTGCTGTGAATGACACAGGCATTTGATGAAAAACTAGTGGAACAAAAGAAAAATTACTGCAGATGGTCCTAGTAACTACTATGGCATTATATTTAATACATGCTTTGGGTGTTCTGACTGTACCTGGTAAATGTATCAGAAATGAAGTCTCTAATTAAAAAGACCACAACAATGTAGCCCTGAATTCATTAGAACTGTGCATTTTCCTGGGTTTAGTCATACCTGTATGTACTTTAATTAAGATCCTGACGCATTTGTAATCTCTTTCAGTGTGATCTTATAGAATTTCGAAAAGGAAAAAGTGAAAACAGAGATGGTATTAATTGGAGTTACATGGTCTCCAAAGCACCTTTCCCATAAAGTTGGAAGCTTTATTTCCACGGCAGAGCTGCTTCAGTGCTGAAGGCAGGAATCTTGGGATCACCCTTTGTACAAGGATGCTTTAACCACTGTTCTCCAGCTTCTTCACCTCCTGGATCTTGTTTTACGTACTGTGGAGACATGTTTTTGAAGAGAAGTGGTTTGCTGCTCTTCAGAGATGAGAACTCTGTATTTGAACACCCCCGCTGGGCTCCAGATGAAGGCAGGGAGGCCTGATTTCTTGTTTACTCTTCTCTAGCTTGACATTAAGTCAGAGATAGATTCAGCAACGCCACCCATTTTATAGGCTTTGTTTCAAAAAACAAGTGTTTCTGAGGACCCTGAGTCTGGAAAGATGATTCTTGAGGGTAATTAGAGCATGTCCACAGCACTGTTTCCTCTCCAGGCTTCCCTGATGCTCCCTCCAGGGACAGGGCAGGATCAGGCCATGCAGCTCTTCAGGCAAGGCATTTTCTTGGCTGCAATGCTGTGTTCTGGGTGTGTAGTGAATTTCCTGTCCAGAGCAGAGGCAGAGTGAGCTTAGGCCAAGAGTCCTCCAGCTTGTGAGCTGAAATTTCCCTTTCTTATTGTCTGTAAGCCTTTGGACACCCAGAGGGCTGAGTTCTCAAATCTCTCTGCTCTCGGGTGCGCACTGCATTGCTGTCCCCAGGCTCCCGTACCTCCCCTTCCAAGGACAGTCCATCACCAGGCCGGTCTAGGTGAGTGTGAACAAGGCTTTTTAGGTCGTCTTTTTGGATTAAGTACTCCTAGTATCCTCCTATATCATGTTTTATATTCCCATGTCCTTATTTGACTCTAAATCAAAAGAGGGTATATATTTTAGCCTTAAAGGTTAAAGAATCTGATACTTTCCCCTCACAGCGAATCATGCCTTTAGGTGATATGCAAGTCATATTTAAGTGCCTCTTATTTAAGAGGGTAATCTTTCATTTGCCTGTGGTTTTCATGATTATTCGAACATTTATAAGTTAATTTTTCCTCGATTCCATAGGATTAGAAATATTTCTTCCACAGGATAAAATGAGGAAGCAACTGAGGCGTATGTGAAATAGAGACCAAATTCAGGAGGAACATTTATTTTGAAGTAAGACTCTGTCTTGGCCCTAGTGATCAGATAAAATCTGAGTGTGGATGCTTTTAAAATTTAATTTGCTGATAGGTCAGCATTTGTGAAAACCTGATCTCCACATTTGTAATGCAAGTGTTGCCCACTGGGGAAAAGGCTTGCGACTTAGCTCTCGTCTTTTGCAGTTTGTTGTATGGGAAGGGTGGTGTTTGGAACGTGATGTAATGCTATGGAAATAAATACTCTTGCCTAGAAACAGTTATTCAGAGTAACTGACTGAGAACAATTGATAGCAGCTGTAACGTGAGAGATGCCAAAAGATACAGTGGACTTTTATATCTGTAAGTGTTAAATTGACATTATGTGAAGCACACAGCTTTTAAAGATGATTGGTAGGGTATTAGCACCATAATCTGCAATTTTCTTTTATCCTTTGGTTTCCACACCATTTTTCATGGTACTGGAACTCTTCTCTAGTGGTTTCATCCACTGTTCTATAATGACATTAAAAAGCAAAAGAGAAAATAAAATGTGTAAGAATTTGGCAAACAAAGAAATCCGGCACTTAGTGCACTACTACCACAGTGGTTAGATTTCAGGTTTAGATTTGTTGTTTACATGGCTATGTAAAGTTGACTTTCTGTGTTAATGGCTGAAGTTATCTAGTTTGTTCTTTAGATTTTTTGTGCTGGAAGTAGACCTTACAAGTGTAAAAAGTATATTTATTTTCCTCCTTCAGATATATCTGTATCCACTTCTGTTGCAATCGTCTCACCAAAGAGATGCCAGAAGGCAAGTGCAGCATCTTTTGTCATGTCTATTGCCTCAGGACGTGGAGGCTGAATTGGTAATGGGGTGATCTGTGCTGACTTAAGCAGCCCCCTGTAGCTGACTCCCTGCTGCTTTCCCAGGCTCTCTGTGCCCGCTCTCTCCAGAGCATCCCAATGGGGAAAGGCAAAGGTAAAGGTGAGAGAAAGTTCTACATGAACACATTCTTACCTTCTCTGGAAACAAAAGTTATGCTGCTGAGCTAGTGCAACTGTTTTATTTCTGTTTGCTTGGTTTTCACTTTTCTGTTATTATTTTTATTTCTTGGTCTTTGTTTATAGATGAAAGACAAATATGATATGTCATAAATGAAGGCTCTTCTGCCTATCAAACTCGGTGAAAAGCAGGAGCCCATCCCAAATGTGAGAGAGTGGAGATTTTTATTGCTGACATCTGTAATCACTTCTCTTTCTCTTTACTCTGTTTTATTTGGGAGCATTTGGTTTTAGCTGTATTTTCTTTCAATGTTATTTTCCCTCTTAAGTCACCAAAACCCTCTGAAGGGTCAATAAACCCCTTTGAAGATCAATAAATGCCTTACAAAAAATATGACTCCATTTTTAAGAAACTAACAACATAGAAAATTAGAGATGCCTCTGCAGAATGTTAAAAAGGCTTGATGGAAAGAAATGGAGGCAGATTTGTTCGGGGAATTAATAGCTGAATCTACCTGTATGTCGTTCCCATAATTTATAACGTAAGCATTTAGTAAAAGCAGAATGTAACAGTATCTATTCAATGGGTGAATAAATATTGGGCAGTGTTATATGACAGAACAACAATCTTTTGTACCAATGACCTCTGTAACAGAACTGACGCAAGGAAATTGATAATAACTTTTACCAGTCCTTGTTTATCATACTCATATCATATGCTTGCTTGTGATCATAGAGGGAGTTTCTTCAGAATGAATGTACTGTTTGATTTGTTTGTTCAGTGAGCAGTTTTGTTTTCATTTTAACATTTGAAGAATCAGTTAGAATTTCCGTCACTGGAATTACAGACAAAAATATGTGTACCAAGGATAGACTATCGTAAGAAAAATAAAATAATAGACTGAGGCAGGGGAGGGAGAAGATAGGGCCATGAAAAGTGATGCTGGCTTATTTGAATAGCTAACTGAATTCCCTAAGTAAAATAGCCAGCAACAAAAACCCTCTTTCATCTAACCAGCACTGATAGCTGCAATTATTACATGAATAAATGTAAAATGAATAAAATGTTTCGGGGTTGGTTTTTTTTTTAATTTTCCATTATTCAGTAATATGCTTTAATGCTTCATTAACTCTGATGATATAATCTAGTTTTGATTAGCCAGGATTTGAAACATCTGCTTTTAAATGTTAGTATTCTTTGAAAAATTATCTTCTGAACTACAGAAGTAGCACCTGAGTGCAACAAATATCTCAACTGTTAAAGGTAGTCCAGAAGAATTCAAATTTAACACATCAAGGACTTGACGCTTGTTTCCTTGTGTATCGTACACACTGCTGAAAAAATGGACAGACAAACGAAAACACTTCTATTTGTTTAGGTGAAGACAGTATTATGTGTGCAAGTGCTCTCTTTAGCCTGAAAAATAGTCATGACGAGCTTCTTGGCTTCCAAAACATCCAGGATTAAACCATCAAAGAAATTATACACTTCTTACATTAACACAGTCAGTTCACACTTCAAATCCTGCCCAGCCTGCTTGGTTGTTCTGCTTGCGGGAACCAAATTCAAATCGTGATGTTTTTATTGTTACCACAAGCATTTCCCTACCCAAATCTCCCTCTTTCTCCAAATGGGTTTCTCTAAACCCTACTAAAGTCACTCAACATCTTATAATGAAGACACTTATGTTTGTTCTGTCTCTTTGTTCTTCTCCTTTGAAGTGTTATAAGGATGGGGCTTACTGTTTATTTTTTTACTATATTTTGTAATTCTCTTTTTGTGAGATTGAGCTATATCTTCAGTGACCTAGTGGGGAGACTTTATATATATGTTTATTACCCTTCTTCACACTATAGTTTGACTCAGGTCTTGTTCTCATTGCTTTTTGTATCCCTCTAAGAACGGAGAGTTTAGGTTGTTCTTTTCATGTTATTCATTTCCATCGGAAAAGAAATGTGCTGGTGTGTTTGCAACTTGTAACATTAGGGAAATTTCAAGTATTTGCAGTCGCAACATTTACACTGGGAAGTGCCAGAAGACCACTCTTGCTCAGATGGAAAACAGAAAGATAGTCCCCACTCCAGGAGATCTGCAGTCTGCTCATAGGATGAGATATCATGAAAGCAGAACACACTTGCAGGAGAGAAGATGAATCTGGAGAAGAAGTGATTATGAAGAGAAAGGTAAATGGTTTTTATGACCTACTGCTAATCTTAAAGTGAATTTTGATTTTCCCCTAAGCTGTATGTGAATTCAAAGGAAAGGGCTGGACAAAGACACTGTGGTACCTTTGCACACTGTACCGTCCCCTGCCAAAGGATCCTGCTGGAAACCTCCTTGTCTACCTTGCTCACTGACTCAGGCCAATGCAGTGCCCAGGGCGGTAGGGAAGGGGTCAGGACTTCTTTGTCAGTACAAGTCCCTAATGGGAATAAAAGGTAACCTTCAGGAAGTTTGTCATAATCAGTGTACTTTTTTGGGGGGGGGAAGTATAACTTCTTATTATTAACTTTTCATTTGAGTAAGACTATGTGCAAATGTCTTCATGGCAACTACCTTTGTTAAAAAACAGCAGGCAGCTGAAACTGAAACAAGCTCGGAAATTTTTAGGCATGCTGAAGTCTGATATTTCTGAAAATCCTGTGGTGTTCACTTTGCTTCTTTGTTTGATTTTAATAGCTAATGCTTCTTAAAGCAAGTGTATAAATCCTGCACCCTTGGTGCAGAACCTAAAATGCAACATGCAGGTGAAGCACAGAAACCATAGCAAAAGTGTCTTTATTACAGCATGATTATACATGATCTTACTGTTTGTAGTCGCCATACATCTTTCATATGAATTAGAGAGGAAACAGGTACAAAAGAGCTACAAAGTCTGTCAATACTATCTCCTTTCTCTTGGAATTATAGTCAAAGACCTATATGAGAGCAGAATTCATATTTTTAATTAGAATAGTGGGTCTGATTTTGGCTTGGAATATGCTCTCCTGTGGTCCTGTGAGGTCAGTTTATGTGTTTTGGTACGTTCAGCTATATTCTGGGCCTAGGCACGACTTCTCTCACAGTTAAATTTGTTCAGCTATCTTTTCGTTAAAAACTTGCACTGTGATTTTGCATTATTTCCTGTGGAGCTGCTTTTGATGACACAAATATTATGACTTGAGACCTCAGAATTTCCATAAATAATTAGAGAAGTTGGTGAAAAGAAACTTTTTTTTTTTTTTCCCCCTAAACACAGAGCCAAGAAAGGAAAAGGAAAATTAAATCAAACGACACATCCACAGAACACCAGAACCCAATAGCTACAGTGCACGTCCAGAGAGCAGCGTGGAATTCATGCAGTGCATCGCAGAGACACTGGGGGGTTACGGGTAACCCAGTGCTGTTAAACCACCACCAGGGTAAAACAGTTATGCGAATGTATACAGACAGCCTTACAGCCAAACCAGCGTCTTCTGCTTCCCAGTCTCTCCTAGATCTTCCATTTATTTCCCCCCTCACCACCCCCATGCCTACCAAACCACAATCATTTCAGTAGCTAGCCAAGTTGTTATATATTTACTGCAGCAGGGTACACTCCTCCCGTTTTCACATTTCTTGATCTCGGTGTTTCTTCTCGTCCAATGTTAGGACTCCCCCTCCCAGTGCTTGCACCATTGTGCTTTTCTGGTTTTCTCCTGCCGGGAGACACGTGCCTGGGCTGCGCACCCTCTTACGGCATGTGCTATTGAACTGCCTGAGCAGGTCCATCATCAAACTGCTTTTGACTGACTCCAGTCAGGTAGCACTGGAAGCGAGTTGGGAACAGTGACTCTTCATCTGGTGCGGTTGATGTTAGGAACAGAAGTGCACCCACAAGCACAGTGACAAGCACAGCCTTAGCTGGCCCGTAACGTTTGATTTAAGTACAACTCTATGTAGGAAAGTATGTGGCATTGGAATATATTTCACTCAGCTTAATGGAAAAGTCTACCACTTATTACACTTAGTGCATAAATGTGTATTTATATTCACCTGCTTCCCCGAATAAAGTGCTTTCCTAATTTGTATCCTCACCTGGCTTCCTGCAGACTCAGCTTAACGTTTGCTCCTGTGGGTGTGGTGACATTCTCTACTTTGTCTTTTGACTTCATGCTCTTTTCCAGCACAATCCCTACCAGCTCCGCAAGCACCTTCAGATCTACCAGGTTTCTCCTTTCTCAGCTTTGTACCTCCAATGATGCTGCCTCTGAGAAGGGAGAAGTCCTTTCTTGGCCACAACAGTCCTTTTTTTAAAGCTTTATAAATATACTCCTTTAAAACTCCCTTACAAAACTGATCCTATGCTTGTTTGATTAGAACTAGCACCTCTCTATTCTCACTTATGTCAAAATAGTATGTCCTCTCTTGTTTTTCTGTGTTATAGTAGAAGAGCTTCAGGAGTAATGCTTTTCTTTTTTTTTTTAATAGCTGTGATAGCCCAATGCATGACAGACTTTAGGAAGCTTTGGCTGAGGTTTGACAAACGGATATAGCCGGGGGAAAAAAGACACACTAGCATTCTTCAGGATTATACTTATCTAAGAATTTTGCTAGTTTTTTTACAGACATGAAGAAGGGCTCATGAGCCCTTGTCATTTTTTTCTTATTAATTAGCTGAATAAATGGTATTGTCCCTCCCTGCAAACCTCTACTTTAAGATTGTTCTATGCAGAGATAATGCTATTTTTGTATTCCTTAAGAAACTTAAAGACTTACTGGACACATTCCACCTCACTGTTACTTTTGCCAACAGGTGTTTTGTTTCATTTTGGGATAAATTGCCTGTAAATGCTTTGTGGCATACAAAATATATCTTTGAGAATCTCAGATCAGCATACAGCTGTATCATTAGGAACACTGTGAGGATGGCCAACCACTTTGCACACCTTTGTTATTCATTGAAAAACAATCCTTGACAAAACCCCAAAACATTTTGCAATTGTCAACATTTTCAATTTTCATAAATTTATATCAGAATTTTGTGTGCTGGTATATTCTGCCTTGTTAACATTTTTAGTGGCACTTTCTTCAACCAGTTCTTATTGACAAGAATTCATACTTATCATACCACTTTTTGTAAAAAAAAAAAAAAAGAGGTACATGAAAATTCAAAGAAAGAATGATAAAGAAAGCAGATATAATATTGTTAAAAAATGACAACTGAAAATATTGTACACCTGAAAAAATTTGTGTTGCATTTTGGGAGATAAATTTTTTCTTTTATTAGCAGATGAAGTCACATCTGTAACTAAATGGGAAAGAAAACTGTCATGTACTTTAAAGTTTTCTGACTGTTTATTTTTATTATAAAGCTAACTGAACATGTTTTTGAGTACATTATTTTCGGTTGCAGTTTCCACTAACGTTTTATTGTTGAAAAGCTATTGTCAGTGTGCTGAGATAAGGCAAAAAAGAACTGGTGATTATTTTTGTTGGCTGTTCCGAAGACTTAGAAAAGGAAATAATATTTCAGGAGTTTCTGAGTGAATACACCAAGCAGGATGAGGTGTTTCCTGAATAAGCAGGAATTTGTAGCCCACACCTGCAAGAAAACAGCTCTGTGGCTTTGTCTAGCTGAGGACTAAATTTTCGACTTTTCAAAGTGCAGTTTCCCCAGTGAAAGTTCAGTTCCTCCGGTGCTCCGTATTGCAAGTTCCCTGCCTCTGATGGTGTGAGGCACCTCTTAATGGAACAGGACATATTGTTTTAGGATTATTAGGTGCACAAGCTGCCTGCCAAAACTTGTTCTGAAGTCAAAACGCCTGCTGAATCAGCTCCAGAGCTTTATTCTGCTTCTTCTGTAAGTTTTATGCAACACTGTGTTTCTCCCTTCTTCCTCTTTCTGTATTCTGCCGGCATTATTCCCACATGGTTTCTTACATCTGGGCTCATATCAGAGGATTAAAATATTGCAATGAATTAAAATGATCACTCTTAGTACAGACATACGTAGGACATTATTGAATTAAAAACAGGAGTTTGATCCTTGGCTCAGTGGTGCAACACGCTCACAAATTCAATGCGCTCCAAAGTGTGCCCGCTGGCAGCCGTCCCCGGGGAGAAGCAGCCGGGAGAGCGGAGAGAGCAGTCACCCCCAGTGCTGCCTTCGGTCCCACGGCCAGTCAGATCAGCGCTGTGGGGGCCAGCCTGGCCCCGCACGGAGAAATCATAGAATCATAGAATGGTTTAGGTTGGAAAGGACCTTGAAGATCATCGAGTTCCAACCCCCCTGCCATAGGCAGGGACACCTCCCAGTAGACCAGGCTGCCCAAGGCCATGTCCAGTCTGGCCTTGAACACCTCCAGAGATAGGGCCTCAACAACCTCTCTGGGCAACCTGTTCCAGTGCCTCACCACCCTCAAAGTGAAAAACTTCTTCCTAATGTTCAATCTAAACCTGCCCTCTTCCAGTTTGAAGCCATTCCCCCTCGTCCTATCACTACATGCCCTTGTAAAAAGTCCTTCCCCAGCTCTCCTGTAGGCCCCCTTTAGGTACTGGAAGGCCACAATAAGATCTCCCTGGAGACTTCTCTTCTCCAGGCTGAATGGCAAAGAAAACTCTGTTCCCAGCACTGGGACATGCAGAACTGCTGAACTGGGAAAGGTGGACCAAGGCTTTTCTGGTTTCTCTTTCTGACCAAGATATCTGCAACCACTATGGCATTCTGCATGACTTAGGAAAACCCTGCAAGCACACATGTAAATAAATAAAATGGCAAAGCTGATGTCATCCTAAGCAGACCAAAGTGATTGTGAAATGCTTTCTCACACAGAAAGAAACATTAAACTATGTTTAAAAATTGGAGCAGAAGCAGGGAGCAGAAGTAAGGGCTCCCTTTAAAAAAATATGATCTCAAAGGTATTTAGGCCCTTTACTTAAATCTTACTTAATGGGGATTTGGCACCTAAATACCGCCGAGGATTTGAGCCGTGATCAATATTCCCTTAATCTCTCACAAAGTCTTCAGCCTGTTTAGAGAAACAATGTCTCAGAAAGTCCCCATTCGAGTTCCTGTGCCAGGTCTAATGCCACCATAAAGCTACAGAGGGTTTTCAAGTGTCTAAAAGCTTCAGATGTTGAAGCCAAAATTACATTTTATATGACTCACAGACCAATACATCACTTTCTTTTTTCAGTGCTGTTATTTCCTGAATAACCCTGCTAAAGCAGAATTGCATTGGGAAGAATGAGATACAAGGCCAGTGGAGAGGTTATATATTGTAAATAAGAAGGATATTCTTTTTATTTTAAGTGTAGTCAGTTATTTTTTTAATAAACCCTATGTATACAAGTTCAGCATACTCCTTTTATTGGCTTCACATACTTATTACTGAGTACTTCTTTTCTTCTACAATTTATATTAAATTCTGGGGAAAGAACTTGTCTTTGAAAAGCACCTGGAAGTTTAATAGTTTGTGACTTTTAAGCTCCAAACCACTCAGAAATGAAGCAGCAACTCATTACAAGCACTTGTCGCTTTTCTGTCTTATCTGAAGATTCTATTCTCTTGAGTGACTTTTAACAGCATTAAATCAACACCATCTACTCAAGAGTTGCCAGTCTGGTACTTTTTTGCCAGATGATCTTTCTTTTAATCTGATTCTGTGGAAAGCAGCAGGGTATTCCAGCTCTACAATTTATCTGCAATAACAACAATCAAAGCTGTTATTTTCCTTATTCTGTAACAGAGCTCTGCTTTATCTCATACTGTGGAATTTTCCTTTCCTAACTGGCAGCAGCAGCTCAGGCCAAAAGCTGTGACGATGACAGTAGTGCAGAGGAGAAGGGCCACTTTTGATGGCATTCTCTGAATGTTCTGACTGTGCCATCGGAGAAACATAATAATACTCTATGATAACAAATTTGTGGCCATCTAGCACCTGATATTTGGCAATCTCCTCAACATTTTGGTCAATCAGAACTTTGTGGCAGTGGCACAGCTCTGTTACTTTCACTTAAAATCAGCTAAAGGAAAATCCTTTAAGCCATAGATTTGCTGCAGCAAGCTGATTTTTTTGGGTGCGATGGCAGCAAAGGCTGTGCACAAGCCAGGGCTTGAAGACATCAATAGTCAAGGTAAGTACAGCTGTAGTAAACTAAAATACTTCTGTCCACAGCTGTCTGTTCTCCCTCTCTGCTGTGGTTACTGCCCCCAAGGGTAGAGGCAGTAGGACAGAGCTTAGATTTGCACCTCACAGCTCCAGTTCCAATTTCAGGGTATTATCTTAAGCCACTGATGAGAAGCTATAGAAAACCTCTAAACCGACACTAACACAGCGGGCTGTGATTCTGCCACCCTGACACAGGGATAACTGAGAACTGAAATGGGAGAGCAGACATTTCAGGGCAGCAAGGTCTTAGGCAGCTACAGCTAGCCTGGACACGTACCAGAAACTGTCTGTTCTGGGCGTCATGGGTGGAAAGAGTCAGAGTGCTGGCTGGGATTTACAACCATGAGCTGACTTTGTAAAATTTCATCCAAACTGTGTAGCTGAGGATGCCTCAGCCAGCCAGCTAGGAGGACAGGCTGAAGGCAGAGAGAAATTCTTACTTTTCCAGCTTTTCAGCAGCTCAGAGAACTTCTAAAGCTGGTGTTTATGAAAGACTGGCATTCACAACCTGAAGGGCTTCAGTGCTCTAGCTGCCACTTTGAGTTTGGATACTGTCTTGTTGTTCTCTTTTAAAATTCAACTGAAAGGGAAGGTATCAGTGTTGCTGTCCACCTCTTCTTCAACAAATGACTTTCAGAGAAAGCACAAAACTTGTTTCTCTGCCCTCTTTATCTGGACAGGGGTCAAACATACATCTCACATATCCCAGAAGCTGTGCCTTCACTTCCCGGTTTCAGGCAAGGATGATAGAAGTTTATTCACAGCCTTTCTGTTGAAGCTCTGCCACTGTGCAGAGAAAAACAAGACTGAGGGGGCCAGAGAGGGAGAAGAGAGTAAACAACTGGGAATGTATCTCAGAGCCCCACAATACACAGCCTTGCCCAGGAAATCAGTTCATGTGCTGCTTCTGTATTTTATTCATGGATTCTTCAATGCAAAAATGCATAAAGAACCCTTGGGGCAGGGAGCAGAGCCCATGGGAGGGACCACATCCGATCACTGAAGAACCTCTCCATGTTCCCTTTGTTTACTGTTTCCCTGGCTTCTGAATCTTGTGCTCTTTCTACAGTTGTTAAGTTTACGAGGTATATTGTGTGCTGAAATCAATACGGCCTGCCTACAGCGTGAGGCAGACAAAAGCTATGAGATCAAGATAGCGCACCCATGAGTACACTAATTTACTTTATCTCATCAGTACGTACTAAGCTGTACTCTGGCTTCTGCATGATTTTAGCATTACATGCATCCCCAAAGCTTTTCAGACCCCAAGAACTACCTGTCACATCTAAATCCATGTTGGGCAATATGCTCCTAGTGTTAAGTCAAAGCTGTTAAGAGTTAAAGCAAGCATAAAGTTGTCTTAATAATGTGTTAGCTCACCTCTTCTTGAATAAGTTTCTATTTGAAAATCTGCATAATCCTTGAGGGCTTCTTCACTGTGTATATGAACTATGTGACCACTATGACTTCAAGGCCGGCAATTTGCAACACCAGAGGACTATAATATCTTGCTTTCCAGTGTCAGGTATTCACCCCAGAGACCAATGAGGTAGTGACAGAAGTATCTGATAAACCAGGAACATGCTACCCAAATCTCACAATCACAAAGTAGTAACAAGGACAGCCTAGTAACAGCAGCCTTCTCTTGCAAACTAGCCCTGGAATCTGTCTACAGTTTTCGATGTTGGTTACCAAGTCATTGCTAGCTCTGCAAAGTGACACCAGAATAATCATTGCAGTTAAGAACAAGGACACTATACACAAGGTACAAATCACCTCCAATGCATTGTCTCCAACTGTGGTGTTGGTGAGCTTTGTGTGGTTGGAGCAAATGTTTTATGTGGCCAGAGCACATTTGCTGCGTAGGCCCTTCAAAGGTCCTGAATGCTTGATCTCTTGGATTTTTACACACAAATTGTTTAAACATACGATGAATTCATGTCAGTTGATGCAGTGATGTCTCTATGTGATCAACATCTGAACTTTAAGTTTAGTTAGATGCCCAACTGATTTATGTAGGGTTTTTAATTATCACTCACACTGGCAGAGGTGCTTGCACTCCACATAGCACCCACGTGGGAAGCTTAGTCACCTGAGTGAGTTACTTCTCCTCAGGAGCTGATTGAAGGAGTCTGGCACCTCTTAATGGAGAAATAGCCACCTAAAACTCTGAACTGCTGAGCTCTTTCCACTAACTGTGGAGATTACCTCTTATGTCTAATTTTCTAACTTAAATGTCTCACTTAAGTGCCTAAAGTTAGGCAGGATGAATCCAGGCCCAAGTGTATTTCTGGTTAACGTCTTCGTCACTACTAACTACCAGCTAGTTATTAACAATGTCTTGGTTACTAGGCTGGTGACTTGGAGTTGAATTGTCTAATTCTATCTGTACACAAAGATTACAGTGTTTAAAACATGGTGGCAGTTCTCCTTCAGAGGAGATGTCCAGAAGGATGTCCTCCTTATGGACATCTGTGGATTTTCTCCATAATATATTTTCAGCAGTTTAGGTAATATAATTGACAGTATTGTTGGTTTGAAAGACTGCATCTGTAATCTAGCACAGACACTGTTATGTAAGTAAACACTTAATGAGCTTTTGAAATTAGGGGAGGAGGTACAATTTAACATATTCTTTGAATACAGCAAAATTCTGATTTGCTACGATCTCATAGAAGAAACAACAGTACTACATCTCTTGTATTTTGTGTATTTGAGGAGGCACGCCCATGGCAAACTAAAGAACAGCATGACCTTTCTATAGAAAATTGTAATTAAAGCATGCCTGAGTTTTGCTATTCTTCAATGATTGTCATTTAGTTCAGTGGCTGATGTATAATAAAGCATGCTACTGAATTGCTGTCAGCGAGAAGGCAGCTCATCACAGCTTCAGAACTACAACTCAGTGAAACCCTCTGAGCGCACCTTCTGGGCTGGCACTACGTAGTCCGTGAGGTGGGTAGCTTGGGGTTCTCCTGGTATGCTAGATCTCTTCTTCAGAAGAGACCAGACTGCAAAATGTTTTATGCGACCATAGAAGGCGGCATTTGTTTGAGCAGAATGAGGATGTGTCACATCACAGGTGCATTCCCATGGTGAACTACAGCTAAGCATTAGGGAGCACTGAAACAGGTTGTAATTTTAATGATCTCCGAGTAAAGGAGGTGAAGTTCATTAGAAATCTGTCCAAACCATGAAACCATGGCCCATGCTCTGTGGCCTGTGCTCTCAATTAATCACTGAAACCTTAATCTCTGTCTATGGCAAGGCCAGGTCGTAATTTTAACTCTTCTTAAAAAAATTCAAAATTCCTGCCCCCCCTGTGGTTGTACCAAAGGGCTGTAGTGAAACGACCACTAAAATGAATTCTTTGAAAAAATGATTATGGGCGGAAACACTGGGGCAGCAAAGGTGGGGAATGAAGACCTCAGTATCATTACTGTTTTCTGCTGGTCAGTACAAAGCATTTATTAGCATGTTGTCTCTTTTAGATACCATTTTGAGGGTGTTGTACTCCTAATATATTAGGAGTACAGTACAGTGAGCCTAGATACTGGTGAGAGGGTGCTTTCCAGTTTGTTTGCCAGCTATTGAGAATGGTTTCCTAAGTTCTTTATATGACCTATCCTTTATTCAAGAAAATAGTTCAAGGATAATACTTTACATAAACAAATCAATGCATATAGAGAATTCTCCATTTCAGTTAAGTTGCTTTTCTGCTGTTTACAACTGTTACTTCAAATACTTATATATAGGGTTAAGACATTCATTCGTTTTACAGAACTTATCATTCATGTGAATGTTGGTGTTATTTCAATATAAGTTGCAATTACTTCAACAGAAAATAAAATTTCAACTTTATGTAATAATTAATAACTTTGTCTTATCTCATCCATAATGATATAATCCACATGAGGTTACCATACTGCAGATACCGTGTGACACGGGCAGTTGCTTCCAAGCTGAATTTTAGACTTCTGCATGCTGTGTTTATAGCTGGCTTTTTTATGGTGGGAAGCTCTCATGAATTCTGTAAAGCCAAGGAAGGGAGTGGCATCTGTTATTGCTTGTTTGCTGCAGCTAGCTTTTATAGCACCCCACCGCTTCAATAGTTTCATGGAAAGAGGGAAATATGCCTCCTTCAGGCTTGGCTGGATTCAAAATTAGCTGCTGTTATTCTTTCATTAGCTCAGCTCTTCTTGTTAGCAGTTTCGCATCGTGAAGGGGGCCTGGTACTACACATGCAGGGCTGTAATTTTTGTCAACTTGGTGATTATACTGCCTTTGGTAAGAAGTCCTCAACAGCTTCTGAGTTTTAAACTGTCTTCTGCGTCACCTACCTTATGTCATATTTCTTTGGTTTCAGCAAGCAATAAGTTTTAGTTCTGATTCAAATCTCACTTCTTATGAAGCTTCTCTGTTTTCAAAATAGCCTTTCTAAACATAACTTATTTTTAAAAGTGTCCTTAAATTTAAGCAGCCATCTCAAAAGGCACTGCATCCTATTAATAGCTCTTGGAGAGACAGCTCTTGTCTTTCTGAATTTGGCACAGAAATGGTGTAAGTATTGTCAGATAACAACTTCCCCAATTAACATAAGTAGCATATGCTCAAATGCCTATTGTTCCCAGTAAGGAACCCACCAAGGTCGTTGGATTTTTTGGATACATGAAACATGCTACTAGTCATCCAACATTGGTATCTGGAAGTTGTTATTTCCAGATTTATTAATGTAAACAGTATTGGCAATCCCAGTTCTGAAAAGGGGTTTGTCATCTTACGCATTTCAAGAAAAAGGCACTGAATTGAAACAGCTAGCTGAAAGCAAGCATCAGGTTGTGTAAAACATTTTCCCACCATTGCTGTTTTCCTCTAAGTCTCTAGAGAACTATTAGTATCTGTAGATATTTAATCTACAGATAAATTTTCATAATTTTAACCTAAGACTGGTTTGGGTTTTATTCCTGGAAAAGAGGGATGTGGAAAGGATACTGTTTACTGCTTCGTTTTATTGTCCTGATAACACACCCCTGCATTGCTCGTTGCTCTTCAGACATAACGCCCTGATATTACTTTTGATACAGCACCATATCTTTCTAAAACATACATTGCTTTCAAAACTTTTTTTCTAAGATAACAATCATGTCTTGAAAACAAATGTTTGGTACCAGGGGAAGGAATGGTGTTGGCTAAAGAGGCTGTTTCTAATGTTGGTGAAATGGATGTAAGCCTTCTACAATAGTTTTACATTTTTTATATAAAGATTTCTAGTATATACTTCATATGTTAAAAATGCAACTCTTGGCAGCTAATGAATATATTTATAAGAACATAATGTAAAACATTGTAAGAAAGCGAAGACAAGAGAGAAATTACTTCATTGTAATCATTTTACACTTGTGTACACTTTGTATTATCACACAGAAGTGCTATCTCCTGGGCACTGGTCTTAGGCAAGCAGATGACAGAAAACAAAAACCTGATGGAATTTCTTTAATTAGTTTGAATTCATTCCTTAGGAAAAAAGCAGACAAGACTAAGAACATCTTGGTAGAAAAACATTGTCTTGAACTAAGTATGTGTGGAGGTACATTTATAGCAACGTGACTTTCTAAGAATAAATCACAAAAATACTATTATTATCCATTTTCTTGTCAATCTTGAGTCTCCTCCTCTTTCTAGTACCGTGTAAAGATTGTACTGACAGTCAAACAAATTCATAGGTGCAGTTTGCAGAAGGACATGACTTTGACATGCTAAGGTCTTCCTTCCCCTAACCCTATTATCAGTCTGCCTATCTGCTCTTAATAGCTACTTAATTGATTTAGAAGGAATATGCTGGTTCTCTATTGACTAGGATTCTGAGAATATTAAAACCAGACTGTTAAAACTTTAGATGGTAACTGAAAAGTAGATCAAATTGAGAATTGACAACAAGCGCACTTGCATCTCCTGAAGCCTGACTAAAGCAAATGGTGCTTTCATACACCAAAATGCTGTGAGAGAATCTTGGCCTGTTGTTCTCCTATCCACTCTTGGCTCCTGTGGTAGTTTTCATTCTGAACATTTTTTACTGAGATAATGTTTTTCTAATTTTTTGACATGCAGAGGTGGTACCACTGTCTGATATGGGGGAGTTACAGCTGGCTCACATTGTTGTTACTCATATTTGTATAGGAAAACTTGGCCCTTGGTGTTGTACACCAATGGTATGTATAGTCTCCTCCACGTATGCAGTCCTGGGAAATGATGCATCAAACAACACCTACTGCAGGTATTTATTTCGCAATCAATATCCATTAGTTCTCGTCACACATTTTTATGTTCTTTTTTGCGGTAATACTTGTTATCATATGTGAGCAAAGAGGAATAATTTCACATTCTTTGTAAATTCATTACTTATGTGCATTAGTCACATATGATCATTCAAAAATACCTCTGCTGTATTTTTCTCAAGTTGCCCAGCAGTATTTTCAATTTCAGACTTCTGCCTGTGTTATAAATGGGTATTTTATTTCCTAATGTAATGGAACACAAATGTGTAATTAAAAGTGGGGAGAACAATTTCTGCAGCTTATCCTTGGACAGGTTTCTACTCATTTATTTTGTTACTGCAGTTGTTGGAATACAGTATTCAAGCACAGCTCAGTCTGTGGCTCGCTCAAAAACCTGTGGAC
This sequence comes from Anarhynchus alexandrinus, assembly GCA_008711295.1. Classification (NCBI taxonomy): domain Eukaryota; kingdom Metazoa; phylum Chordata; class Aves; order Charadriiformes; family Charadriidae; genus Anarhynchus; species Anarhynchus alexandrinus. The sequence goes on from VUYV01000161.1 coordinate 117,631, forward strand.
AGTGTTGGAGTGGCTGCTGAAGCCACGCACTGTTTCTGCTCTGTAAAACTGCCCGATGCTCCTAGAAACATGAGTAGGGTCTCGCGGTAGGGACAGCAAACGGCCTTGTATGCACAAATTACCCCTCTTCAGAGATGAATGATTTATTTCTATGATAAAAAGCTCTTTTACTATATTTTTATTACTCCACACCCCTTTTTTTACATCATTTATTTAGAATATAGCAGCAACCAAAATCTTCACAATTCCTCACCTGATAGCTGTATGATCTGAAAACATTTTACAAAGTATCATGAAAACACCAGCACATGAAGGAAGGATTATTATGAATTCAGAAGTATTATGAATTCATTAGTTGTCACATGTATGTTTGTTTAAAAGTACCAATACTACGCTCCTCTCTCACCCTCAGTTCCCCTCCACCCTCTGCACTTTCCCCCGTGCCTTCTTATTTAGAAGAGAATGCATTAATCTGCATTCAAAAAAAAAAAAAAGACTGGCCTTTATTTCCTGTGATTTTCTGCAATTTTCCTTTAGAATCAAACCTCTAAATTATATAGGGAAATATGGAGCCACATTCACATGCAAACTATTTTTAGAGAACATGAATAATTACACCAGATGGTTGTTTAATTCTCTTGGCATTATCTCTACTGTACATTTATGGCTTAAAGTAATATTTCCTTACACTTTTCGATATCTGCGGAAGGTCATGGGTAAGTCCCGTCTCATTATTTACATCTGATCCCTTTTATAGGCATATTTCAATGCTACAGCTGTCGGAGGGCTACAGAGATGCTGATCTGCAGACTTCTTAGTAAACTATTCAGCTCTTAGAGCCAAAGAAGTGTGTTCATAAGAAAACATTACATCTTTGACAGCAGATTGTTGTTAGTGTTTTATATACAAAGGAGCACTACTTATTCTATGATTGCCTCCATTTAATCTTCCGAGATTTACTAAAATTACCCCTTTCAATTGCCTCTTCTTTTTATGCAGCAGTGAAAACAGGAGAGGTGTTTCTTCACATTCTGCGTACCTTGACTGCTTTGTGAGTTGCAGAGGAAATTTCTGCAGTTCAGTCTGTTCGGCTGCTTAGTGAAATTACCTAGGCAATTACTCCCTTCCAACTTCTTAAACATTTGGACCCGTGTAAAAGATTTATTCTTTAGGTGTTATTTCTGAAAGCCACAGATTGTTATGTGTCAAAGTTAATTCAACTGATGTAGAAAGCTTAAAAGCACATATTCTCGGGGAGTATCTGGCACTAGACTGTGGAGGATGAAAATTTTGTATCAGGAGAACTTTTGAAGCATATTTTTGTTCTGCTCTGGAACAAAAATAAAATATTTCAAACATTTACATGGGAATGGAAATATATCAAAGTATCTGGCTTTCGCTCCAAGACTCAAGTAGTTCTGTTTAATAAGTGTATTTATAACCCATGGTGCTTATAGAGCTGGCCTTAGTCATGGAAGCCATCTGTTGTGCTTAATTCCTAAATTTTTGATCTGGCATTTCTCTGAAAAAGGCAGAATAAGCCTTTACTTTTGTCCTCACATGTAACACTGGTGTCCTAGCTGTGGGTTATAGAAACATTTTGGCTCTAATGAATACGTTGGAGAGAGAGGTGGCGGAGAGTATCTGCCGTTCATCTCAGTGGCCAGTCCGGCCCACAGCACAACAGCCAGAAAGGTTCTCTTCAGCTCAGCTAAGGCTTGGCAATTCGGAGGCATGTGAGAAACCAGAGAAATCCTGGTGGTTGTTGACTCTTCTGAAACTGGAAGTGTCTGAGCAGCCCGGTAACTGGCTCTCACTTAGAAAAACCTGGCTGTATTCAGCATTAAAAAATGCATTTGACTGATTTCTCCTTGTATATATTTCTGTACACCTGCAAGTTATGTGCAACAAGCAAAAAATTTTGCACTCCGTGCAGCAATTGACCTTTTATTATACTCACCCAGAACAGGGTGTCTGGGCTATGAGAAGAAATGTTGTTTAGGGCAGTTTAGGGTGGGAAGGGAGAAGGGAAGGGAAGGGAAGGGAGAAGGGAAGGGAAGGGAAGGGAAGGGAAGGGAAGGGAAGGGAAGGGAAGGGAAGGGAAGGGAAGGGTCAGTACTGCTTTGTTAGTTTGGTGTCAATACAAAGTCTCATCTGTTCAGATAATTCATGCATTTGAGATTATAACCATTAGTATTTTTTTCACTTCCTAAATGCTTGTGTACAAGGACTGCTCTATGTAACAGGAATCTGATTAATTACATAGTTTGTATACTAGCTGTCAGGAAATGAAATATGTGGTATTGTCCCTTGTTTACAGTATAACTTTCTTCTTGTGAACAGTACGTGACTGAGACGTGCATGTAACTTTTAACAGATAACTCAGGACATATAGATGAAAGCTTTAGTTCATTTCTAGCTTTTATTGCAAAAGAGTACTGAGACTAGGTTCAAGTTATGCTAGTTTATCTGTATGATTTATTGTCCTCATAGCATTATCTCTTCATGTCTGTGTTACAGGACGTGTACCTTTCTATATAGGTATTGAGCCCAGTGGGAGGATAAATCAAAACTCTCAATTAAATTCAGTGAAGGTGCAGTCTCCGGGAGATTGGCCCATTCTCTGGACCAGAAGGCAGCAGTGGGTCCGTCCTTGGTGGACAGAAGAGGTTTGGGACAAGCCAAGGAAAAGTTCTGCTGGTGAATGCTAGCTGTGTAAATTTACTGCCTAACCTCCCTTGCACTTTCTGTGCATGTAAGATACGAGTGCAGTTCCTCTAAGTTTGTTCTTTTTGTTATCTTGTTTGGGAGGCATTGCTTCCACTCTAACCTAGTGTAACTTCTTAACTCCCATCAAACCTGTGTAGTTTATGCACTTGAGAAATATTAGAAAGAGAAAAGACAAAATGTGGCAATATACATCAAGCTCATCAATTCTGAACTAATCATAAATATACTGAGCAAGTGTGACATGTTGATGCAAAAGGACCTTATTTTTGGCATATGGAGAAGAGAAATGCAGGACTCAGCCACAAATGTTGATGTGCAACACAGAAAACAAACTGCTGCTAGAAAATTATACCTGCCTCTTAAATGATAAATTCTCACCATCACTCAAAGCTAAAAGAAATTCCACATCTTTGTCATTACAGTTCCCACATGTATGACTTTTTTATAACCTTATCTAAGAGAAGCTGTCATTTTAAATAGAAACATGACATATCCAGATAGATTATCTAATTAAGATTGTAACTGCAATATAAACTACAATGTAGAAGGGAGAAATTTGAGCTAAAAACCAGAGTTAATTGGTGTTTAGAGCTCTAAAGTAACACAGTTGGACTGTTCACTTCACAGGGTTGTTTTAGCTTGCTGAGAGCTAGCAAAAGCCTCTGTGCTGTACATTGCAGTCTGAACTGTCAGGTCAGATGTGAACATCCCGTACATAGAAACCACTAGTGGAACTGCAATAACCCTTTTTTTTTTCATCAAACTTATGAACTTTCAACAAACAGCAAACTTGACTTTTAAATTTTTTTCAACACTCCTTAGCAGAATTGTCAGCAATCAGATAAGCATCAGTGCTGATATATTATAATAGAAGAGTAATGAAGAACAATTCACAGGCTTCCTTTTGTTTGTGTGGACATAGCAGGTCTTTTTTTTTTTCACTAACAAAACAGAGTTTACCAAATAAATTTTGAAGGTGCTGGAAAAATTATCACCAGAGCTATATCAGCTCAGTTGTATTTGCAATTGTGCTCATCACTATGTTCCAATAGAACATCTCTCTCCACTTGAGTTTGACCAGGAATACCCTGTGATGAAGACACATTTGGCAACAACACTTGAAAGAATAAGTCTTGTAGTCTCTTCTTACAGTCGGGAACTCTAGGTAAGTAATGTATTAGATGCTTGTGTCCTTTGGTTGGGCCAATCCCAAGCACAAATACAGGCTTGGTGGGGAATGGCTGGAGAGCAGCACTGAGGAGAAGGACCTGGGTGTGCTGATTGACGAGAAGCTCAACATGAGCCAGCAATGTGCACTCACAGCCCAGAAGGCCAACCACATCCTGGGCTGCATCAAAAGAAGTGTGGCCAGCAGGGCGAGGGAGGTGATTCTGCCCCTCTACTCCACTCTCGTGAGACCCCACCTGGGGTACTGCATCCAGCTCTGGAGTCTCCAACATAAGGAGGACATGGACCTGCTGGAGTGCATCCAGAGGAGGGCCACGAGGATGATCCGAGGGCTGGAGCACCTGTCCTATGAGGAGAGGCTGAGAGAGTTGGGACTGTTTAGCCTGGAGAAGAGAAGGCTCCGGGGAGATCATATTGCAGCCTTCCAGTACCTAAAGGGGGCCTACAGGAGAGCTGGGGAAGAACTTTTTACTAGGGCATGTAGCGATAGGACGAGGGGGAATGGCTTTAAACTGGAAGAGGGCAGGTTTAGACTGAACATTAGGAAGAAATTTTTCACTTTGAGGGTTGTAAGGCACTGGAACAGGTTGCCCAGAGAGGTTGTTGAGTCCCCATCCCTGGAGGTGTTCAAGGCCAGGCTGGACGTGGCCTTGGGCAACCTGGTCTAGTGGGAAGTGTCCCTGCCTATGGCAGGGGGGTTGGAACTCGATGATCTTCAAGGTCCCTTCCAACCTAAACCATTCTATGATTCTATGATTTTATAATTCTTTTTATAGTGCTACTATTAAAGTTGAAATATTTCAGCCAATGCTGTCTACCAAATTGCTGTCCACCTCCTTGAGACTCTTCATCTGGAGGCAGAATCCTCTGATGGCAGATATCTGTCTTCACCTACAGAAGAGTCATTTCTCTTCCTTCTATGTTGTTTTGACTATTACATCAGCTCCAAGAAACATTCCTGTTCGTCATGACATTTGAGAAGCTCAGGCGCAGAGCTTTCCTACCTACAAAGCACTACATTTTGCACATTGATCCTACTTTCTGCTTAACAATGGAGAACTATCTCAAAATAAACTGTGAAGTGGCTATGCGGTAGCTTAATGCTGAAGGTTGAAAGTGCTGTAAATGTGTCATAGCACAGTAATATTATTGCCTAACAGTAAACAACAGAGCTTAAAAGACACTATAATTTTCTTCTCATAAAGCACCTTTAATCATAGTTTTATTGTACCTTCAGCATTTATTAAGGCAATAATGCAATTATTAATAATTTAAGCATGACTTTATAGTAAAAGCTGTAATATCAGGTGTACTGCCACCAGAGTCACCTAGTTCAAATGGAGTCTGCATCTCCCACAGTAGGAGGATAGATATGCACTATCCCCAAATTGTCAAAGTTAGTAGAATAGCAAGTGATTTTCCATAGATAGGGCCAAATTCAACTCTCCATATTGCTCCAGACAACTTAGGAAAAGCTTCAAATAGCTGTATCAGATTAGGAATTGGACCAAATGGTACTGTGGGCAGGTGTCACTATCTTTTTTTAAAGGGATTTATTCAGCTTTCCTAAAATTCATTTGAACAAAATCTGTCAATCTGCCTTGTAGGTAGTGTCTGACAATTTGATGGATGGATCACATTTTCTGATATTAGTAGAAAAGAAGAAAACCTTTTTCCGGAGAAAAGGGCTATAAGATTTATGTGGAAAGTACCTTCTTCCTTTGTCAAGGTAACTGAAAGATTAGTATAATAATAATACATAATGCTAGACCAGACACAAGAGATTAGAAAGTTCATCCTTGACCCTCCTAGGCTCTCCCTGAAGGTAGTGCAGCATTCTGCATGAAAGGGACTGATGTTTCCATTTCAGTACTGATGAAACAGGGATCTGCAGTGCAAACAAACCAGAAATAGTCACACAAACATACTGCTGGCAGTGCCAACAGAACGAGGGAGAAGGGACCTGGCAGAAACAGTACAGAAATGCTTATTCTTCCAAACTCCTTCCTTGTTTGAGCTGCAGGATACTGGGGGAATTTTGCATCATTCTTACCCACAGTGGAACACCAAAAATGCTGCAATAGGGGTTCATTTTACTGACCCGCACTGACTCCAGTACTGACTCGTGCAATAGGGATCCTCTACAAAAACAGTTATGGAATAAAATAGCAAAATCCTCTTCCTGGTAGATACTCCTGTATTCCCTCTGGGACATCTTTCTCCGTAATTGGCTATACATGACCTTGCATAACCACTTCTAATTTTAAATTTTTTTACTAGTTTGGCCCTGACACAGAAACCTGCTTTTTCAAGGGATACACAGTATTCTAAAATTGTAATGCAGGACTTTCTAACTTTATCAAGGATTAAAAGGAGTAAGATATCTAACCAGGATTCACCTGTGTGCCTGATTTCTTCTGCAGGTCTCCTGTGCCTGCAGCACAGTCCTAAGGTCAACAAGGATACAGCAATGAGCAGCTCAACAAATGTGCAGATATGTTCCAGTAGCAGAGCTTTTTTACATTGCAGGACTACCTCTGACTATTGCCAGCATTTCTCCAAATCTCAGCAGGCCATCTCCAAGGGTCAGCTAAGCCAAACACACTGTCACCCCAACTGATTATTTTTTTTTCTATAACATCACATCTAGTCTCTGTCAAGGCCTGACAAAGAGGCATATTCATTGTCCTCATTTATGGGTTTGCGTGATGAACATGCAGCTTTCTGAAAAAAGTTAGGTGCTTAAATCTGTGATGAGAAGATGCAATCTGGAAAGATCCATTTATCTGCCAGGATATGCTGTACTGCATCTGTAACTAGGCAGATTTACAGTCAAAAACACATTCAGACTGGTGAAGCCTCACTGGTAGTGTGGAGCATTTCAAAGGCATCTTTAAATGGAATGAAAAAAAGGAATTTCTGTGAAACAAAACTATATTCCTGTAGGAGACAGGAGTTAAGAAATGAGCAGTTGGCTTAATTAAATCAGTCATCAGGACTGGAGATTGTAGAAAGCTTTGGGTGAGAATATGCACTTACTGGTGTAATTCTACCTAAGAACGAAAATGTGAAATCAATACAGTCATTTTAGTCTGTATTTACTTCAGAGAGGGGAAGCCAAGGACAGGATACGTCAATGATTGGGGTCCACTTAGAGAAAACATGCTGGAAGATAGTTTAACATGACTGTCGCTAACCAGAAAATCCCAGGAAGCAAAGCTGATGACATTATGTCATGATCACAGTATTGTTTAGTTTATCTATACCTGTTTCCAAGTATAGCTAGGAATTTGTTAAATAATTGTTTTCTCTTTTCCATCTTATGATTTAAGCATTATCGAATTATATCAGAGAGACTGCAAATCCCCTCTGTGCATGGCGATGAGGACTGACCCTGAAGGTTTGGCATTTGCCTATTAACTCCCGGTGCCTATCAGTCAGAGGTGCCAGTCTCAGGAAAACATCTTCCTGACAGATGTTAAACACTTCAGGACAGCCATGAAAGAATCTGAACCCGACACGTTATCAAGTGCACCATGTTGAGAACAAGGGAAGAGGACAGTTGTGATGGTCCAGATGCTGGGGCACGTTGTGCATGACCAGCATGTCCTCCTAAGGCTCTTCAGAAATCCTAGTGCTATGCTGAAAGCTCTTCCCACTTGACACAGATTCTTCCCCTGATGACACAACAATGCTGTTTGCACAATTTTTTTTGCGAAATTCAAGTAGCTGAAGACTATGGAATTGTAAGAAATACAAACTATATACATGTATCTACACTTACAGAGGAATCTATTAGAGAATTAAGTACATTGAATCCTACTTCATGGCACATCAAACTGGAAGGGGTGAAATGAATAATTCCCTCAGATGTCCAGTCTTCTCCCTGCCCAGGCTTTGTCTTCTTTTGTCATGAGCAACTAAATGGGACACAAATAAGTTCACATATTTGTGAACTTAGGGTCAGCTAAGCCAAACACACTATCACCCCAATTGATTATTTTTTCATTTGGGAACTTAGCTTAGACACCACCACATCAAGTAAAACAAAATTGTCACTAATTTTAGCATGCTACATAGTAAACAGTGTTCAGATGTTGCTATATATCCTGTCTGAAATGGCACAGTAATCCTTCCAGCCATCAAAGGTTGATTGGCCTTATAACATGTCATTAGTGCCAAGATTGCATTTAAGCCAAAAAGAAATTACTTTGAACTTCCCAAACTGACCACTGCCAAGAAGTCATCCACTCTTTATGAAAGAGGTAGCACTGTGTGTTAGGTTATGTGATTAAAAGCTCATCTCCACAAATACTAAGACACAGCAAGGCATGACGGCAAGTGAGGGAATCCCAATAACCTCATCAGAGAAAGGAGCCCCTGCTTTTTCTCCTCCCAGGGCTGTCAGAGGACAGCCATCAATGCCCTGGGGGTCATACCCATCACCATTAGTCAATGGGAGATGCTTTCTGGATCACCTCACAGGCTGATGGAGGTTACTGCCTGTCAGGTTTTGGGGTCATTGTGGGGTGCTGGGGAAGAGCATCTTGGGATTATACAAGACTTCAATATGAGATATTTGGGGCAGGAACCAAAGGCAGAGACATGGAGGGATCAGCATCCTTTGCAGAGGAACAAGCATGGAAACAGAGGGATGAGGATAAAAGGGGCAGCTGCATGTTAGTTGGTCAGTGCACTTGTCTGGCCATGCCCTGTGACTGATTACTGCAGTCTGTCCTACATTCTCATCAAACTCCATTTCTAACTATTTTCCTGGGTGAGGGATTCTATATTCTGTGAACATATTGGGAGGGGTGTCTGAGTGCCAGCACGTGCAGTCAGACCACAGGTCAGAGGTCCCATGTATCTGTGGTGAAACAACTGGAGAGAGCAGAGCACATGCATCTTGTGTAGGTGTGTATGTTGGCGCATGACCACTAGCAAACATCAAGTTGGATGAGCTGGTGAGTAGGCTAAGTGGTTTGGTACCCAGGTTTTGGAGTGGTCATAGGTTTGGGCCAAATAGCAGAGACATGAGTAGCTGAGAGTTGGGAGCAAGGGGGGTCCAAACCAGTTACTGGGGAGACCATGGGGACTGGCGGACAACTACTGGTGAGGTCCTAAGAATGAACCGGCTACTGGGGAGACCCATTGGTATGTGTGTGTCTGTATGCGTGAGGCAACTGGGAGACCATGGGCTCCAGGAGCCAGGTAACGGGTAGATCATTTAAGGACACTTACTGGTGGGATCTGTAGTGCTTATGTATGGTGGTAAGGGGGCTGGTTGTCATGGGTGTGCCAAGGCAGGGGACTTTCTGTATCAATAACTGCTGTCAGGTTGCAGACTTCAGGGACTCTTGTGTCCAGGTGCCAACAACTAGGGAGACCTGGGATCCAGGGACAGCTACTGGATAGACTCTGTGTCTAAGACCTGCCACTGGAGGGATCCACATTGTGTATGTCTACATCTGTATATACATAATTTCCACTAATAGGCTTTCATCCTGATCAGCCAGGGGGAAAGATGAAGCCACTGGTGCTGTTTGTGTTTGCATGAGTGCAGAGTTTTCTGCCCATGTTGACCTGTGTGGCTGGCCATGTGTGTATGTATGTGTATTGCGTGTCAGTGTGCACATGTGTGTACATGTACATGCTGAGCCTCACTATGGCTGGACATGGGGACAGGGAGCCACGGCAGCCTAACCGCTGTTGGGCTACAGGATTTGGCAAGTCCTAATGTCTGAAGCTGAGAAGCAACTAAAAAAAGCTTTGCTGTTAAGTTCAGTGCCTCTGAGACCATCATAGATAACTTCAAGTGGGTATTGGCCAAGTTTAACTAAGATAGTTCTGGAACAAAATAAAAATCAAAATGAAAGAAAGAGTGATGTATTATACTGTCCCACTGAGACAGAATATATAAATACTCCTGTCTCTCTAATGAATCTTAAATTGGCACATGAGATCAAAAGCAATGCATTTTCTACCAAGGAACAAAGCCTGCACTATCAGCAAATAGAAAAATATCTTTCTGCTAGGCTATACAGTGCTTTGTTTGTACGTAGTACAGTCCCCTGTGGTGAACTCTTCTAGCGCTGGATGTTTTGGAGCAGAAAAAAAGGACTATAAATGGAAGTTGAGGGTTACTATTTTGCAACTACAATGTTGGCGTTCTGTGCAAATCATGTGCATTATCATCATCAATGCATGCAATTTCGATGGATAATCATGTGTCCTTGTTACTCTCTGGGCCAAAATAATAAATGAAAAAAAGTGGAAAATTGCACCAAATTAATGTATTCTTGTGTCAAAGTAGTGATGAGAACTGGAAGTCATTCACAAGACAAGCAAAAATCTGTTTCGTTCTGATGCCTTATAAGGAGCATTCAAAAAAACGGATGAGATAGTTTGAACTGAAATATCAGAAAGAAAGGAGCTGCCTCTCTTCATAAAGCAAGCACTCCATTGATCCCTTGAAATTGTATATCACAAAAGGAAAAGCTTGCAGCCTTGGAGAAAACAAGTCTCATTTAAATGACTACACGAGTGAGACCAAGTCCTTCAAAGGCTTTGCCTCCATTATAAAGTTCTGTTGGCACAACTTTGTCAGTTCATAATGAGTCAGACATCCCGATGCAGTAACGCCTGTAGAATCTCAGAAAGAGGCAGTTATGGCAAGCAGAACAAATCCTTTGGCAGTGAGGCTTAGTGGGGGCAGACTGATTTGGCTCCCGTGCATTAAACCTTCAGCTGAAAATGCTGATAAATTCACATAACTCAAGTTTTGTAGCATAGTATAAACATACCTGCTGTATCCTGGTGCAGGGTTCATCCAAGATGGTTATGGTGGAAATATAGATGTGTCACAGAAGTGTATCCAGAGGAAATAAGTTACCTTCAAAGTCAGTGTAAATGTAGAGGAATTAACTCATTTCTTGTTCCAGTCACTGACCTCCCATGTCCTCCCAGAATAATTCTCAAATCATTACGAGTTTAGATGCTCATCTCTCATTTCTATTGTGCATTGGAAAAGACGCATCAGCAGGAAGGTATGGAAAGCACTATGTCCTTTTCTTTAAGTTTTGAGGGGATCAAACTGTTAAACTTTTCACAGGTGGTTGAGTTGTGTGTTTTCCTTATTTTTCTGGGCTCAGAGTGCGAAACTCTGGAGTCTGATTTGCACAGGTGCAGAGTACACACAGCTGCAAGTGAAGTCAATGAAAGCTGTGGTGTGAACACATCAAATGCTCTATAATTCTAAGTTTAAATTCATTTTTAACATTGTAAAGCCATATATTGAACTACTTCACTGAATTTTTCAGGGATAAGGAAATGATGAGCCATAGACAAACATCTGGAGTAAAATCTTTCATGAGAAATTGTTGAAATTTGGCAAAATTAAATGAAAGTCAAAACCCAGTCTTTGTATGAGTGGGAAGTGTTGAGCACGCTTATGAAAAGGTGACACAGCCCCAGTCAGATTTATGATAACTGGTTTCAGAATCCCTATTGTTCATTACAAAAACCTTTCTACTATGGCAGAAAAAGTTTAGAATCAACTAACAGAAGCTTATTTTCAATTCAAAATTAATGGCAGAGATGTTTTTCTTCCAAATACTGAAAGCACTTACAACATAAGAGAGGCTAATTGACTGTCAAATTGACATCAGTTAATGGTATTTTGCAGGTACTTAAGTTCAGAGAGGTCCACATTCCTTTTGCTCTGTCCAGCTCTTTGGGAGCCCTATATTCTCTGTTAATGGAAATTGCATTAATTGAAGACAGAAGAATATAAACTTTTGTAAGGTAAGAAGCAATCAGCAGTATGATTAAATTATGGGGTTTTTTTTACTTTCAAGTTTAATTACAATTTATACTTTTGAGTCTTTCAGAAGATTGACCGTCTTCTTTGATGGCATGTCATCTAATCTGTGTAACATCACTGTGCAAGCTGAGTAGAAAAATTTGGAAAAAATGCTTATGCATGCTGTAAGATTTGAAAATATGGAATACATTTTCACAATATGTCTTCATTTCAGCATTGTTAGCCATTGCTAAAAGAGAATGGATACTGATAGAACATCACTTTGGGGAAAGAGGGAGTTAAACTGAATTCTTGTAGAACTGACTGCACAAGAGCTTTTCCTTTAGTTTACATAGTTACTTTACAGTCTGTGGAGAATTAATTAGTATGGAAGAAGTATGGAAGTATGGAACAAAGAAGTATGGAATCCAAAGATCTAAATTTCACAATCCAAAGTCCCAGTCTAAGCTCCCTCCAGGTTTTGACTGAAATTGAAGCTCTGTTTCCATATTAAATGGAAAGTTGCTTAGACTTCATGGAATTAACTCACAAAGTGGGCACTGCCTGATCATAATGGCTGGTCTTATAGCTGTTTTAGTAAACTGTGTGGCAAGTATTCTTCAAATAATACTGAAGACAATAGACAGAAAAGAAAGTAAGAAAGGGGAATAGAAAATGTCAGAGGAAAAATAGACAAACTAATTCAAATTCAAATTAGTACCAGTGGAACAAACTAGAGGTATCTGCAGTGCAGTAGGTATACATAGTATTATTATAGTGGCACAGAATCCTGAAAGGTATTTTTTATACCTCTGTGTCCAAAAAGGAACGAAAGTTAAAAAGAAGATGCCAGTTTAGTCGCTTTTTAAATCCAAAGATTCAAGGCTAGATTGGACAAAGTTCCTTCAAGACGTACCAATTAGTTACTTGTATGAAAACATGAAATTTTTATGCTATGAGTAAGTATAATGATTTGGGAGCGCATATTTTACATAGGAATAATTCTTTGTTGCTGTTTGGAGGGGCATAAACTTTGATCAGATTTCATTGTAAAGAAAGCCAGAGAATCATCTATTTAAAGTTGCTTTAGGAGATAGCAAAGTGACTTTGTTGACAAATGAAAAGCTATTTTCTACTCTTTCCAGTGTAATTCCTCTTTCTTTTTAAATTTGGTCAAATTTCATGTCAGTGAAAGTCATATAATCATATAATCAATGTAGCAAATTCAGGAGAGAGGAGGAATTACATTGGGATGGGAAGAAAATAGCTTTCATTTTTTCATACAGTCATTCCACTGACATGGAATATTGAGTAGTAATTCCTCTGTTTTGGAAAATTGTTAAACTGGTCTCAAAACTGCATCCAGAACTTGCAGACTGGGTGTTTATGAGATCTGTAATGAACCTCATGAATTTGAGCAGCAGAACCTCAGTAGATCGTTCTCTCAAATCTGAAACACAAGAAGCCATTTGAAGTGAAAATCTAGGGAATAATTTATTTTTTTTCCAAATGTGGTTGAACTGCGCACTCTGTTCCTCATGAAATTGTTGAGACCAAAAATGTGACAATATAAGAAAAAAAGTTGCAAAATTACAACAGCAATAAGTGTTATAAGTTTGCATAATTAATATCAACTAATTTAGGAGGGGTCATTAAACATTGTGCAGTATTCTGTGGCCACTCTGGAGCATGTGGAAAATCATATATTTGTGTTGAATATTACTCTGCATTTTACTTTTGCGGGGTTGATTACTTCAGTTTTTGGAAATATGAAGTATAGTAAATCCAACCCTCTGGTGGCAATCGTTACATTTCTTTGATGTGGACTTTGTTAGGACTTAGCTGTTCTCTTTTCCCTGTCATTTTGGATAGTTTGTAGTGCTTCCTTTGGTCTTTTTATGCAATCAGGAGAGAGGTGCTGTTACTTTCAGCAACTACTGTTACTTTTCAATGTTGGGAAGAAAGGACCCAGAGGACGAAGTCACTAATAGGAAGGAGAGGTGGAGCTTATTTTGTTTGTTTGCTACCACCCAGTAGTCCTGAACTCATCTTTTATGCATATTAACATCTGCTCTTCTCTCTTTAGAAAATGTTGATACTCATTGACATGCATTTGAGTGATAAACTGAATATTTCTTCAAGTGTAAACATTATGTTAAATTGCTTGAAAAGGACTACTCTTCAAATGTTTTTGACTCTTTAATATTTGAAAATGCCACCGATTTTTTTTTTTTTAAAGATACACTCTCACTGTAAGCATTTCACTGGGCAGTTTTTCAAATTAATGCAGTTTAACTATTACATTAACTTAATGGCTATTTTCCCCTACTTTAACCATGTTAAATGTGCCGGCAATAATGAGCTCCTAATGCTGTCTCTTTCAAGTCTCAGAGGCATCTTTAGAGCTCTGCTTATCTCCTGGATCATAAAGCTGCATAATTTAGTATTCAAACAATTCATTTAAAACTGAAACACTTTGAATTACCGTAAAATTAATCACAAAAAAAGAAATCTTAACATGCCCATTCTGATTATCTCTATTTAGCAAATTCGAAAGTGTAAGATAAATAAAACTTTACAATATTCTGTTTTCTACTTATGAACCAGCTGCTATAAGCATAAATATACCTAAAACTATAAGGGACATTTTGAAGACCTTTTGCAAAAAAAGTTCCTCATGGTTAGTAAACTAAGATGATTATTTTGATGGAACAAACCTTTTAGATTTTTCCGTACCATTAACTTAAATAGAAACACCTTTAAAATAAATTGGCATTTCTAAATTATTTCCAGATTTGCAATGCACAAAGGTAGTTGATGTACGTAATCAGAACTGCTGCCCCATTAAGTGGCTATATTCTAATTATTTTGCAACTCACTTCACCGTATCACTTAACATTTTAAAATATTTCTGCTCCTAAACTGTGTTTTGTTTTCTTTGTTCTGTTTGCAAGTGTATTTTTTTCTTGTTGGCTGGACTATGCTTTACCAGGGAAGGAAGTGATAAGAAGAAATTGGATTTAGTTCTTGCCTGTATCGGTAGGGCCTGGATCTAACAAGAGGCTGACATAACTAATGTAGTAGAGTAACTTATTTGACTACCCGAATGTCAATCGTAAGCCCCAGGTTTAGGCACCTTGTGCCACCACAATTTCCTGGGGACAGCTAGTTATCAAAGTAACTTCTCTCGTCTTACTTGAGATGTCTTTATTTGATCTAGTGTCCATCTATAATCAAGAGAGTTGCAACTTATCTAACCTATTTTAGGACGATAATAGTTGTTATAGATTCACTACACTAAGTGAATCTCTATCCAGAGATTTTTCTCTCCACTGGGAGAGCTGCTTTTTTACCAGGACCCATAGGGATATGAAGGAGATCCAGCCCCTGTCCCTAAGATAAGCTCTGATACTCATGGCAACA
This sequence comes from Anarhynchus alexandrinus, assembly GCA_008711295.1. NCBI lineage: Eukaryota > Metazoa > Chordata > Aves > Charadriiformes > Charadriidae > Anarhynchus > Anarhynchus alexandrinus. The sequence continues at coordinate 132,773 of VUYV01000161.1, forward strand.
GCACCTCTGTCCTCTCTAAATCAGGGTCTGGATTTTCCTTTTATGACTACTATTTTTGAAAAATTGAGTAGGACTTTTGTTGTTTTGCCTTACTTCTTGTCAAATTTATCCAGTACCTGGTTCATATAACACAAGGAATCCAGACTCTTGCTTTACCAGCTGAATGTCCTTCCTAGAGCTAAGCTGCAAAATCATACCTTTTCTTTGTATCTTGCATGTGTGGTTACTTCTGTCCCATGCACCCTTTGCTCTGACTTTCACAGTATAGGTGGAGGATGTTTTTTCCCAGGCCAAACTATCCTTTTGGGGAGAGCTGGGCATTGGAAACCCTGTTTTGCTCTTTAAACAGCTTAAAAAAAAAGAAGTGCAGTGGGATCATTTGGTGTGTGGGGGACCTGATAAAATTCAGTCCATAGTAAAACTCTCCAGCCACTTATGGTGTGGATGTGAGGTCCTGAGTACCAACAGCTTTGATCTATTGATCTCTTCTTTCTGCACCAAATTACTTGCTTATACAGACATAGCCACAGGGAAATCTCAATAACAAACAAAACCCAAACACGATGTTTCAATTCGATGCAACAATAAAAAGTGAAAGACTTCTTTGTTTCATAGGTTCTTACGATGCCCCCACCATTATCATGTGAGAGCAGATTCCAGAAGTGCATTAAGCACTCTGACTAATTTCAGTCATCTCTTATCCATTCTCTCTGTCATTTTCTCCTTAGGCAAAGAACTGTATATACAGTAATTTATTTTGACTTCTTTTTTAGTTAGTTAATTTATTTTACTTAATTGCCTATTCCACGTTGTGTTTGTATTAGAGTGAGCAGGTAAAAAACCCTATATTTTCATTTTTGGAAAAGAAGGATCAAACTTTTGATGGATTTTATCTCCTGTGGGAATTTTTGACATTTTTTCCTAATCAGAAGAAAAGGTTTTAACAATTATAAGCAGGTATTAAAAAAATTTCCATTCTGTGAAAACCAGAGTGTATTTTGACTTTTACTCCTATCTGGGACAAAACAAAGGTAGAAATATTGGAATGTGTGATAGGGTTGAAATTCCAATTTGCATCCATCTTTAGTAACCAGGAAATACTGTTTATCTAATTCACTTGTTCTTTTCTGCTCAGGACTAATATTCCTCAAGTCCTTTGCCTTAAGCTTATTTTTACAGATAGAAAGTTAGAGATAATGAGGAATACTAGCAAAAACAAAGTGAAAAATGGGTCATTTTCTTAAAACCAATATTCAGAATATTGGTGAGAAGAAGGACGGGCAGCAGTTCACACACAACAGCCACTTAATTTTTTTTCTTTATGAATATATAACTTTGCTATGAAATACAGGAAACCTCGTTTCTTTCCTTGTCATACAGATTAATTAAAACAAAGCTTTAAGTTAAAAAAAATACAGAAAAAGAAAGGCAGCTAGAAACTGCAAAAGACAAACAAGGCAAAAAAAAAAAAAAGAAAATGGAGCTTTTCTTATGGTTTATTGCATGTAAGTAATACCAGTATGCTGAAGTTGATTGCAAGCATCCTGGGTCTCAATTGTCTGAGAATATAAAACTATGTTGTTCCTCTAAAATTGATGTTCCTAGCTGAAGGATGTGTTTCCTCTAAAACTGATGTCCTTAGCTGTTCTTCTAATTAAAAAAAAGGTACAATTCAGCTTGAATCCAACAATCTTTACAATTAGTATTTAACTGTCCATGAAAAGTACTGATTCCCTTAATGAACCTGCTGCTACCATTGTTTACTACCTCGACTTTAAGGGGAGAAAAAAAACCCCAAATCTCATGTTACTGTTTTTCCCACATCTATAGCCCCATTATCATTACTAATTACACATAATTAATCAGCACCAGTCTCTGAAAAAAAGGCTCATTGAATGGAACAAAGTGAAATAGATGATACCTCCATGGTCCAAACCATAACACGGATCTAATATAACTCCTCACAAAAGTTACAGTATAAAGTTTACATTTAATTCAACCAAGTGTCACACTATAGAATGTCCAGACCATCAAAATATTTCTTAATGAGGTTAATTAATCAGTTGTCTAGATATTCATGCTTGATTTAGAATACCTAAAGCATGAGACGGAAAAAGAGTGAAAAAGGAATATCTGCTAAATGCAGGGTCTTTTGAGAGCATGTTTAACATTCACGATGACTAAACTACTTGCACTTCTGTATGGGAAGGTCTCCATCACCCGTTTCACAGCTTTGATTTTTAGAAACGTCAGTCAAGCTCATCTCACAATTCCTCCCAGGTAGCAGATGTAAAGAGTCAAGTATGGTAAATGCTAAGTAACACAAGAAGAGCAGGCTGGGTTTTGGGATTATTTCCCCCACACATACGAAGTATCTTTTTTAATCGGTAAATGTTGAGTGTTATGAGTCAAAGTGTTTTCAGGAAAGTGTCCATCATGACAAGTTCCCGTTTCATTTTTTCATACCTACACACTTCAAAATTGCTGATGGGTTCTGCTTTGGCTCTTTATTGCCAGGATGTTGCAATCACGAGATGGTCCCACAGGGGCAGGGGAGCTGGGAGCCGTGGGTGACAGCTGGGTGGCCAGGCAGGGTCCTCACAGGCATGGATGCTGCCCCACCACACCCAAGCAGGGAAGGTCCAGTGATGGAAACCAGGGTCAAACAGCAGGACAGGGATCAGCAGGCACCAGTGACAGTTCAGGATGAAGGTCAAGAAAGGATATAAAGACAGGGTCAAGGTCAGGGTGAGGTTGGTGCAAGACGAGGCACCACAACGCTTACCTACAGCAAGGTGCAGGTCCTGAGCTTGTGTGCAGCCCCCACTGTGCAGGACGAGACCAGGAGGAGCCCTCTCACAGCCCGTTCACAGCAGCCTTGTCCAAGGTCACCCAGCTGGGCCACATCAGAGCTGACCCCCAGCTAAAACCCTTGGCAGGGGGGGACCATGTTGTGGAAGAGGATTACAGATAAGGATGGTCTCGGGGTGATGAGGGCAATTGGAGCCTGTTGGTGTGCTAAAGGCAGCAAATAAATGCAAGAAAATATTTCAATCTTTGTCTGAAATGACTACCCTTTTGAAATATAACTGAACATGTAGTTGAAAAATGCAAAACCATGTTTAGAGATGAAAAAATAAAGAAGAAATTTTGTTTGATATACTTCGATGAATGCTATGTTTTGAATTTTTAATTAACTTTTAACTTTTTTAAGTTTTTGAATTGTCTTTCATATTCAAGACGGGTACTTTCTTCATTTTGGGTTTCGTGTTTCGTGTTTTTTTTTTTCTTTTAATGTCAAAAACTCTATTTGAACAAAGAAATTACTATCTGTGAAACTGTAGAGTTAAGGTGACATAAAATATTCCAGACAGAGCACCATGTGCTACTTTGGTGTTCCAGTTTACCCTGAATTCTGCTCAGTCTGCCTGGAGGTTTGAATGAATTCAGAACAGTTCTTACAGGCAAGTGTTTCTTCTCAGGAAACCCGTGACTCAAAGCACCACATGCTAAAATTTATTTCAAACCTTTGCATCTACACATAACTGATATCTACCATTTTGCTGCCTCTTTACCAAACTCTTGATAAACATGCATATTTTTATCTCATTGGGGTAATTACAGAGAAAATTCTGGATTTAATTAGTTTTCCTTGATAGAATTATTTTTTTTCTAACAGTTGATGTGAACTTATTCAATGGGTGGATTTCTGTAAAACTTTCAAATTACAGGTAACTTTTCTGTGATTCACGAACTGGAATGCTGACTCAGGCTTTGAGTAACTTAATTGCAACACTTACAATTTTAAAGCGGGTAATCTAGTTTCGGACTGCATTCTCAGCCATGACTCCTTTGTGCTTGTAATAACTGTGTAGAGGGATGTTCTTTCTCTTTAAACAAGATTTTTCAGAGCACTTTCAAAGCCTCTATAGACAAGACTGCAATACAGTAAGACTTACAACCACAAGCTAAATAGGTATTTGGAAGCTGTAGCGTCTGTTTATATATGTACTTATTTCTGACCTTTTCAAGGTAAACCAAAACAATTTTCGTCAAATGAAAAGTATGAAAACTGTTCTGTATTTTGCTTTTAATACCACAAAGAGAATAGTAAGAAATATGAGCACAATTCAGTTCTAATAATTGAGTTCACCATGTATTTACAACATAAAAGGTTTACTTTTGTGGTTTTGACTCTTTTGACTCTGTCTTTCTTTTTATGTATACATAAATATACATATATTTACTGCTTTGATGACATTTCACTTAAATCTGAAACTCAGAGAGAGAAATTGGCAGGCCATTTACCAGTTCATATACAATAAAGAAATATTTCTGTTAAAATTTAAGCTCACTTAATTTTGATGTTCCCTTTTTTGGTAATATCTGTATAGGACTAATCTTGAAGAAAAGGAGCTACTGTAAATCACTACATTTAAAAATGTCTTTTTTATGCCATGTAGATTCATGTTTCATTAACCCTTACATTTTCAAACTGGTCAGAATTCAACAAAAAATACAATTGCTCCAGTATTTATGTTTTCAAGCCATGCACTTTAAGTAAATTTATTTTTCTGGTGGCTATCAACTCTTTGCTCAAGGTAGCATTTTTTAAGGAATTAATAGACATGCAAAATATTTTTCAGTTTGTCTCAGAATTTAGGCTATAGTCAAGACTGCAACTTCCTTTTGGGAATGGGTGGGAATGGTTTTCCAAGTAACTGGAATTCTTCAAGGGAGCGTAAGCATGCATTTCTCTCTGGGAATAATACGCTTCAGCATAATTTGATTCAAGGACTGAGATCCCCAATTGCCATTGAAGCAAAGTTCCCCATGTTAGCCTGTAATATACTATCATTTTAATAATATTATAAGAAATTACTTATAAATAGGAGAATTATGGAATAGCAGTATCAATTTCAAATGTTGTTTATTGGACTTTGATAGAGTAACAAGAAGAATGTTTCTTCTTTATTCTGTGTTTCTTCTAGTGTGTTGCATAATTCACATAAAACAGAGCAGCAAGTTTCTTTGAAGCAGTAGGTGTAAATGGTTTCTGCTGAAGTGCTGTTTGGTACTTCAGATTGGTAAAAACTGGATAAGCCAGAATAGAGATTACAGAAGCATAAATCTCTGTTTCCCTGAGCTGGCCCTCCACTTCAAGTGCCAACTCTCCTGGGTCAGAGCAGGGAAGGTCTACCCATGTTGTGAGCACTGTGTTGCAGCCTATGTTATTTATTCCTAACAGAGAAACTTATTTACAAGCCTCAGGACTTGAGCCTACATGGGAGGTTTTTCTAGTGTTCCAGAAATGTTATGTCCACCCAACACAAAGCTCGGTGAGAAAGGCAAAAAACGTCACTACAAAAAGTAAGCCGCTGCAGATTTTCTAAATATCACAAAGCAAAACAAGTGGCTGAACATATAGACAAGCTTATCTGGGTCTTTATAATACAACTATTATATGTTGCAAGGACAACTATATATAGTGGCAAGGACTGCATCCTTTTTCTGTCACTACTGAAGACATATTTAGCATTCTTTCTGAGGGAAAATTGTATTAAATTTGTTATTAGTGTGAAGGCAGGTCTAGCTGATAAACTTTCAATGCATACTTTCTTATAACATAGTTGCTTACAGCATATCCATTAGCTGACAGTGAAACAGAGCTCAGTAAATAACATCTTTCCCTGTGTGGCAGGAGAGGAGGAGAGGGAATACAGGGGCAACAGTGAAGGTTCTCCAGCTTCCTCATGCCATGTATTTACTTCTCAATCCAATTTTCTCCATGATGAACTGGATGAATTGTGGAGGGTACTTCTTCTGACACTTGTGTCTCTTTGAGAGTGTTACTACATTCAAAGAAAAGTTACCCACATCTCAGACACCTCTTACGAGGCTTGAAAAACCCTGCCGCCACAGCTCCCACAGTTGTGTGTTACAGAGAGAGAAGAAATGAGGCTTCAACCCCCCCGCTCTCTTCAGTCCCCCCAGCTCACAGAGCCCTGATGGAAGCAGGCTGAAACAATCTTAAGTTGCTGTAGTCTGGAAACTTTAAAAATAGATTATTATGGTGAGGCAAAAATGCCAGGAAGTTGATAACCTACACACTAAGTCTCAACCCAGCGTGAATCAAAAAGACAGTTATGAAGTCTTGGAAAATGGCAATTGTAATGAAAATGTCTACTGACCCCTGACTAATAGTGTCAGCAACCCAACAGTGCTTAATTATTAAAATCAACACATGTCTCGCATTGACAGCCCAGTGTTTTGAACAGCGCAGTTCTGGTGTAGGGAAGGAAACAATAAATAGTAGTAGCAAACCTCCCTTCTTTATTCATTCTTATCTGCTCTCTCTTTTTGCTGATTCCCTTCCACAGCAGAGTTAGAAAGGTCAGCATGACTATGTTTTCCACGAGTTTGTCAAGAATCAATGTTTCCCCTAGCAAACAAAATCTAAACTGCAACAACTAAAACCAATGAGGATGTATTTGTGTAAGCTCTACCTTAGAAAGGGAGGGCATGTTGTGGCTCAATATGATGAACTCTGTAATAATAACAGAGTCACAAGATCATAACAAAATTCAGGTTGGTAGAGAAAGCAGAAGGTCACCAGCCCAGCCTCCAAGGACATAACTTGAACCTTTTTAGTCTGGTGTTTAAGTTCTTCAGGAGAAATTGCCTTTATTTCCAGTGCTGTCATCAGGCAGGAAAAATGTTTGTCCTGTTACAAACCTGGCAGGTGTCAATTAGCTTCAGAAACTGCTGTATGTGGCACTACAGTCTCCAGGCTCATTCTTTTGGCAGAATTATATTTCCCCTTTTTCCTCTCCCACCTCTATTTAAATGTTCTTGTCCCCATGCGTTGTGTTTGCATGGCAAGGTTTTGGTAGTGGGGGGACTAGAGGGGTGACTTCTGTGAGGAGCTGCTACTAGCTTCCCCTGTGTCCAATAGAACCAATGACAGCCAGCTCCAACATGGATCCGCCGCTGGCCAAGGCCAAGCCCATCAGCGACAGTGGTAGCGCCTCTGGGATAACATATTTAAGAAGGGGAAAAAAGTCACTACACAACAGCAATTGCAGCCAAAGAGAGGAGTGAGCATATGTGAGAGCAATAGCCCTGCAGATGACAAGGTCAGTGAAGAAGGAGGGGGAGGAGGTGCTCCAGGCTCCAGAGCAGAGATTTCCCTGCAGCCTGTGGTGAAGACCATGGTGAGGCAGGCTGTCCCCCTGCAGCCCATGGAGGTCCATGGTAGAACAGATATCTACCTGCAGCCCGTGGAGGACTGCACGGTGGAGCAAGCGGGTACCCAAAGGAGTCTGTGACCCCATGGGAAGCCCACGCTGGAACAGGATCGTGGCAGGACTTGTGACCCCGTGGGGGACCCATGCTGGATCAGTCTGTTCCTGAAGAACTGCAACCCATGGGAAGGACTCATTTTGAAGAAGTTTGTGGAGGACTGTCTCCCACAGGAGGGACCCCATGCTGGAGCATTATTCTGCCATGAAATGGCTTCCTCATGACAGTAATTTGAGGATGAGACCTGCGTGGTCACTAACCCTCCTACAGTCTGTTTTGCCTTGATGGAAACCTGGCAGGGGTTCACACAGATCATCCAGTAGCACCCTGGTCTTGGTGATCAGAGAATCTCATTGCAGAGATTCTCAGTTCTGCAGAGAACTGTTATATTGCAGTACAGATATAACTCCTGAAACGTTGCCTCAATAAAGTTACCTTTTTCGAGTTACAAAAGTCATCTTAGAAAAGTGAACTTCAAAGCCTAAATCATCTAGAAGCTTCTAAAAATGTCACCATAGATTTAGGAAAATGCTAATAACCCTCTTCTATACCTTCCTGCTTCTCTTGTAAAGTAGAATATTCAAAATTCCCTTGTAATTTTGCCAGTAATTTTTGAATATTCTTCTGCATTTAGAACCTTGAATATTAATTTGAATAAGTAAAAGATGAATGTGAAATGCAATAACAATCAATTTTCTGATATAAGGAAAATGTATTCATTTATTATTCCATCAGAAGATGTGTAAACTTCTTTGTTGGTAAAGAAAATCAGAAATATTTTTTGCTGTATCAAGTATGAAAGAAAATATTGTGAGAAATATTGTAACTATTATAAAACTGGTGATACATTGTCACTACAGCTCACAGATGCTTTTTTACGTTACCTGTATTCTCCATACAGCATGGTAATGCCCTGAGGTCTCATTTAGTTCTGTCTTTACCCGTCAGAGCACAGAACGGCTTTTCAGCAGTAGACACTTTGGTGAGGTGAACACTCTAACGGTGACTTCTATTTTATTAAATATTGGGCTTTTATTTTTAAACTTGTGCTCAGTCTAATACCACAATCTGTGTTCCCTATAGATGGAAATAAACAAGTATTACAATGAATATAGCTATGAAAGTCTATTAATTCCAGTGTGAGAGTTTCTTCTTATTGAAAGGTCATGTGATACTCTCATATCTAGGGTAATACATAAAAATGAAAGGAAATCACTTTGTCTTGCTTTGGCATTCATTTTAATGTGTTATTTATAACCTGTCTGTAATAGCAACATAGTAGAGAGCAAGTATGTCCCTTCAATTTTGTTTTCGGACAAGTATTAAAAGATGCAAAGCATAAGGTGCTAAATTTACTGGGTTTGTGACTCCTCTGACTTCAGTGTTTTACTCCACTGCTGAATTTGGTCCATTTGGAAACCTTTGTGATTTGTCACCATAGAGCTGGATCTCCTTTTTTAAACATTCTCCTACAGCTGACATGCATGCTAAGTAATACAGCTGCAGCCATCTGTAAAAGCTTGGAATTAATTTTCCTCTTTATTGCTGCAGCTTATTTCATTCCGCCTTTCCCTTTATATTTATAATACAGAAAAATTTCTCATTCCTTGAGAAAGCATTGCAGTTAGTTTCCTTCCCTTTTATATTACTTGTCAGTAAAGTAATCAATGCAACTGTTATCATCGGTACACACACTAACTACAGTATGAACATTGTCAGAAAAAATTTACTGAAATGGTAAATTAAATCAAGACATAAACCAAGTCTTTTCTGTTTTGCTGATGAAAATCTGAGCCTAGAAAATAAAAATGAAAGAGGCAGAACTTTACAGATGAGCATGTGGTGTAAAGGGATGAATAAGAAAACAAGCTAAGGAAAATGAAAGTTACTACATAGCATAAGCAGAAGTCTTTGAAAAAAATGCATCTTTTTTTGTTACCCTACCATGTTTTAAAATGCATGTGTGACTACTGGGCAGAACATCTTTTAAGGGGAAAAGCCACAGATGGGAAACAGCTATGTTAAAGAAAGCTGTGAAAAAAATGAGGAAAATGTAAGGGGTTTTGTTTTGTTTTTTAAAATCCTGACTTAGGACTAAGACGTCCCTGCTGAAAATAGCACTTCCTCCAGGCTTCAAGATAAGAATATGCCTAGAACAGGGAAGGGGCTTAGGTTTACAGTTAAAAGCTTTTTCCTGAATCAATCATTTCATCTTCATTGTACTTGCATTGGTGTGGTGACTGAATGGAGGGACCATCTGTCGATCAAGTTGTGTTTTGGAGATCACATTCAACATGCAACTGAATTCCATGGAGAAGTCTTCCCTGCATACATATACACATATTTGTATGGGTGCATATATGCGTGTACTGTCCTATATCCCTTTCACAGGGACGTGACTGTCAGTGACCTGATTGATGCTGTATTCTCCTTCTCCTCCAACACTCCTACACCTTCTACTCTGCGGGAGTCAAAGAGGAACAATAAGAACCATAGAATCATAGAATCGTAGAATGGTTTAGGTTGGAAAGGACCTTGAAGATCATCGAGTTCCAACCCCCCTGCCATAGGCAGGGACACCTCCCACTAGACCAGGCTGCCCAAGGCCACGTCCAGCCTGGCCTTGAACACCTCCAGGGATGGGGCCTCAACAACCTCTCTGGGTAACCTGTTCCAGTGCCTTACTACCCTCAGAGTGAAAAACTTCTTCCTAATGTTTAATCTAAACCTGCCGTCTTCCAGTTTAAAGCCATTCCCCCTCGTCCTATCGCTACATGCCCTAGTAAAAAGTCTCTCCCCAGCTCTCCTGTAGGCCCCCTTTAGGTACTGGAAGGCTACAATATGATCTCCCCGGAGCCTTCTCTTCTCCAGGCTGAACAGCCCCAACTCTCTCAGCCTTAAATCATTGAGACTGTGCTTGATTATGATTGCTATTTATCTTAGCTGGTCATATTCCTCTAGTCTTCATAGCATCTTTTACTGTATTCTGCTATATCGGCCTTATGAGATACAGGGTATGGCTGTGGATATTTTGAGGCTTTTTCTTTGCCTAGCATGCTGGCATCACTGAGTCCCATTATTTAGGTGAATAATTCTTGCTTGTCTTTGTGTAGGGGGACTTGGACTAGAATTAGCCCCGAAACTAGCAGAATGGTATCTAAAATGTGAGTTTTTCTGTGATGTTTATGAATAAGCCCTAAGTGAACTCACACATGAGGTCTTTAACAGAGCAGAGAACTGAGTTAACTCTTCATTCCGTGTCTCTACGACACCTCCATATCTACAGACATATCCCTGCAGCCTCATGCAGGCTGCTCAGCTGTACGCAATGCAGGCACTGCCCTCTCCATTGACGCACACGCTGCATTAAGTGAGCGTTACCCTTTCTGCACCCAGACCTGAAACATATATTCTGTAACACAGCAATGTTTTCTGTAATACAACACATTTCCTTATCAGATTTAAACTTCATAATAGTTTAGTATTAGATATTTAAGCTTAGGTCTGCTGGAAGAAGGAAGTATTTCCTTGGGGTAGAGGTTTAAAATTATGTCTAAACTGTTCTTCCTTTCTGTGTTATGTAGAGAAGCACTATTCTCATTTCATTCTCTACCTAATATTTTTTACACAACCAAGAGTGAGTGAATTACTGGTGACTACATTTTCCGGAGCAAATACATCTGCTGCTTGATGAAGCATTGTAAATAACGAATCCATCGAACAGGTTTACACCTTGCCCTTCAAAGGAGAATGAAAATCATTTCTAGATTTTAACGCTCAGAGTCCTTCCAGTGAAATAGAAGGCCATTCTTTTTATTTAGTATAACCCTTTTACAAGTGAAATCTATCCAAGTGCTAAGAAATCTGAAATTAAATATTTCTTCATTAAAATTATCATCGCTAAAGATATATCACTGCAGGTGCTGTACCCGCAGTGCTGCGGTAGGACTGTTTGAGGACAGAGGGGGAAATGCCACGAATGGGATCGATAAATTGGACCAGGATGAAAGCAAGCCAGCCTGCGGAACAGACCTATATAACCCAGTGCTCCCACTGATGTCCTCGTATCATGATATCCCATCCAGATCAGCATGTCACCTGCAGACAGTGCTTGGCATGAGTGAGGAGCTGGGGTTTGGGCCTCAAGTCAAAGGAAATCAGAGAATGGTTGCCAGGCACTTCTCCCCAAAGAATATATATCAGCCTATTCCTCAGCTTTGTGCTAGGGTTTTCTGTGCTAGTTGGTGCCTTTAGCAGTGCCTTCCATTGCTTTACCTATCACGAACCTAAAAGATATTTAATTCCCTCGTTATCTAACTGAAGTAAAAAGTGGCACTTGTATCTCTCAGTTCAAGCTGATAATTACCCCCTCTCTCCATTTCTGCTTGTCCCATGGGGGTAAGCAACCCTGTCATCTCCCTTTTTGCCAACCTGCCCTTCTGCTCTTCTCATGCCCATCACATTTTTTCTCAAATTGTCTGACTGTTTAACATAATCAAGTGAAACTCAGAGCAGTTGTCTGCAGTGAGTATTTAGCCTGAGGTTGCTGCGTCTGTTCCAGATCTGGAGCAGGGCTTGTCAGCCTGCAAGCGCGCTTCTTTCCTACCAGCTGTATCAGTAGGTCTAATAAAGATTATTACAGTTCCCTAAAAATATAGCTTCATTTATATTCTTAGGCAGTCTTGGCAACAGCACAGCCACTCGTCAATACATATATACATAAATATGTGGAAAATTTGATGATTCACACAAACACTTGTATACATATCTGAAAATAGCATTTTCAACAATGGATCAAGCCAGAAAAAAATCATTAATTTGGAATTCAAATTATTTGCTTCATTTTCTGATTCAATACAATTTATTTAATATATTATTTTAATTTACTTTTGGTTGTTTTTACCCCTTCAAGGTAAAATTAGCTAAACTCTCCAAAAAGCTTAACTGCTTTGAAGTAAAAAGTATCAATGTTTCATAATGAAATATGTCAGGCCTTCCTGAGTGTTTTGTGCCTGAAATTAGCTGATGAATGTTATCCAAATTAGCTTATTTGTACTCGGGTTTTCCAAAGAAAGAAAACCTAGTTGCAATCTAACAAAGAGTTTTGGCATCCTCGTTGATGCCAAGAGAAAACTCAAAACTTCTGCTGATGTCTGTATAAAAGATATTAGAAAAAGGCTGGGAGATTGCAAAACCTTATAATCAAAACAATATCTGGTTTGTACAATGAGATTTTCCTGCTTCAATAACCAGCAGCTGAGCTTGAATTAAAGCTTTTTTTGAGGAAATGAGACCTTGATTTCCATTTTGTCAACACTGAAGGTGATTTTCTGCCATTGGTTTCCAGCTGGAATTTGTCCTCATGTTTTGTAACTTCATTCTAAAATAAGCAGTTATCAAATAAGTTAATGGTAGCTTCTGGTGGCTTCATGCACAGGTGCTACAAAATGCCAAATTCTTCAGGCCCCAGTATGAAACATTAGCTGTCACTGTTGTCATCTACATTAATAAAAATCACATACATGGCCACAGCAAAATACATTTAAGAAGCATTGAGAAAAACTGAATTGCTGAGATCAGAGAAGTCTGTTGTTTGACTGAGGTTGTAGTAATGAAGTAGTAGTAATGTAGTAATGAAGAGCAGTTTACATTAGGCACCAATTTTTTCAAGGAAAGGACTTTTATTTTGAGCAAGATTGTAGGCAGAGTCTCAATTAAAAATCTTTGTCCTAGTTAAGGAGTAGACGTGAATGACAGCCAATTCCCAAGACATACAAGACATACTCAGCAAGTTCTGTCACTGTCTTCATTCATGCCTGTTTTTTCTGACCAAGCAAGCTTATAATACTTGTACAGCCCTCAATTATTATACATAGTTTACTGCAGTAAGCTTGGTAATGGAACAAACAAACAATGATGAAAACAATAGGTAATATAAGGGTTTTAACAGCTTAGAACTCTTTGGAATTTAGAAAATCTAATTCTTACTGTCTTTTGATCCTTTTTCTCCTTTAGTGTCTGAGAAGCTATGAACAAAACAGTGACTGGATACCTGCCACTCAAAAGAAAGCAAGTACAAATATGAAGAATAACATATGTATTCAAATATTTATATTACATTATGTTCTGTCATTTTTCAGGACAGCCCACAAAGTCAGGGGGGTGTGTGTTTCTGTTCAAGGTCACGTAGAATTTATGGCAATAGGGCATGTAAAGTACTAAACACCACAGTATACATTTAATAATTATTAGAAGTGTCCTTGAGTGAAATACGATATTCTGCTTTCAAAACGCACTAATGGTAGACGAGAGGTAGCTGAGTAAGGTGGTTGTCTTTTGCACTGGAGTCAACAGCACGCTTGCCTGCCCCTGTCCAGCCCTCAGCCCGTACTGAACTTCATCCTGATCCGTGGTAGGCGGGAATGAGCCAGCAAAGATCAGCAGGTGATACATTCCTCAAGTGACTTTTCTACCAAACCCTGTGCTTCATACTGCATCCTTACACACTGCGGGGAGCATGGGTGTAAAACTGGCAGCTTACACCCCAAAATTACTTCCTAGTATCGTCCCCACAGGGAAACTCTAGTTATTCAGGCGGTTTTGGTTGTGAATACAGAACTGAGAGCTGAAGGTCCTGGTTGTCTAACTCCAGTCTGTTTAGTCTGCTTTTGCATAGAATAGAATAGAATAGAATAGAATAGAATAGAATAGAATAGACTATTTCAGTTGGAAGGGAGCTACAACAACCATCGAGTCCAACTGCCTGATCACTTCAGGACTGACCAAAAGTTCAAGACCATTATTAAGGGCATTGTCCAAATGCCTGTTAAACACTGACAGGTTTGGGGCATTGGCCACCTCCCTAGGAAGCCGCCTCCGGTGTTTGACCACCCTCTTGGTAAAGAAATGCTGCCTAACGTCCAGTCTGAACCTCCCCTGATGCAGCTTTGAACCATTCCCATGCATCCTCTCACTGGATACCAGGGAGAAGAGGTCAGCGGCTCCCTTTCCACTTCACCTCCTCAGGAAGCTGTAGAGAGCAATGAGGTCACCCCTCAGCCTCCTTTTCTCCAAACTGGACAAGCCCAAAGTCCTCAGCCACTCCTCCTAGGACATGCCTTCCAGTTCTTCCACCAGCTTTGTTGCCCTCCTCTGGACTCATTCGAGTACCTGAACATCCTTCTTAAATTGTGGGGCCCAGAACTGCACACAGTAATCAAGGTGAGGCCGCACCAACGCTGAGTACAGCAGGACAATCACCTCTTTTGACCGGCTGGTCATACTGTGTTTGATGCACCCCAAGACACGGTTTGCCCTCGCAGCTGCCGGGGCACACTGCTGACTCCTGTTGAGCCTGCTGTTGACCAGCACCCCTGGTGCCTTTCTGCAGGGCTGCGCTCCTGCCACGCCTCTGCCAGTTTATACTTGTGCCTGGCGTTACTCCATCCTAGGTGCAGAATCTGGCATTTGTTCTTGCTAAATTTCATGCTGTTGATGCAATTAGTTCATGCATTGCTTTGTTTTGATGCAAAGCACCTCGGTAACATAAAAGCTAATGTTTAGGCAAAATATTTGTGGCTGATTCACTGATCACTCTCCTAGCTGCAAGTGTTACGCGTTGCTTATTGCACGTTCAAACCAGCAACCTTGACCAGTAGCGCATAAAATGCCCAGAGAGGCCAGGCAGAATAAAGTGGTAGACCTCTGCAAACAATGTCTGCCAAGTCTGATGCCAAATGAGCAGATAATGATGTGGCCCAATATGGGCCCAAAATAAACATGCCATCTGACACTGAGTCTGCAGTTCCACAGTAAGCCTCAGGCTTGCTGCATGGATAGGTCTAAATTGCTGCAGAAACTGTTGAGCGGACCTCCCCTCGGACTACGGCTGACACTGTTAATTCAGCTGAGAGTTGTGAGTGTGTTGTAAGTGAGGCTCTTCTTTCTCTTTGGTTGGCAAATTTTTCATGGGAGTGCTGTTACAGGGTGAATGCCTAGATGTAGGTTTGAAAGGATCTAAAATGACAAAAAGTGGAATGAAGTCTGATGACATTAATTTCTCTAAGCATTAGAATGAGCAGACCATAGCGCAAGGTAAGAAAACTTCCCATGAAATATCATTCACAGTTTTCTCTGTTGTGTGTTGTGCATTTAGACCTTTATTAACAGTAAAGAAAATGTTAAGTTAAATTGGAAATGCTGTCCTTCCTCCTGAGAAAACAAAGTTAAGTACAATTATACTAATCTTTTAAGGCCAAGAATATACATCGCAGTCATTAAAGGTGATTGTTTTGTATTACTGAAAAGGTCAGGCTTAGCTTCTCAAAGCATCAGCTGCCTTTCCCTTTCATTAATATAAAATATCTTTGTTACCTTTAAAAATGTAAGATTAAATTCTCAGTCTTCTAAACCTCATCTGGGTTTTGTGTAAGTGCTTGTGCCCCAGACATACCCAGATCATACTGAATTGATAAGGAAAACAAGAGATACCCTTTCCAGCCACATGAACAGAAATGGTTTTTGGAAGGGAATACTTCAAAATAACACTGCCTTGCCATAGTTATTCTTTTTTTTCAGTCTGTCACGGCATGTCATAAAGGACCTAGTAGTTAGAGAAAAATAAGGTATCTCCTTTTTGCTGCATGTGTGGCTTCACATTCCCATATTAGCCTGACCACTTTGTAGTTGGATCTCTTCAGCTGCCTGCAAATCAAGATGTAAAAGTACACAGGAGTGTACTTTGTTCTTTGAAAACCTAAGGATGAAGATGTTTTCGCTGTGGATATTGTCCCTTCTGGAATATTATGGGATAAGGGGGCATCAAGTTGCCATCCAGAAACACTCAGTCCATGCTTCCCTGATGTCTGCAGCTCTGTCTTGACCCCCCTAGATGCTCACAAGGAGTTCAGGCATGATCAGGGTTATTGGCAGGCTTGGCTTGCTGTGTGGGGTCTCCACGTGTGATAGCCCTGTAGCTGCCTGTGCCTTGAAACTTTTGACACAATATAAAAGACAGAGGACTGCACAGTCTACAAAGTACAGCATAGGGGCAACATACTTTATAACGTAGATCATTGTATGATGTGAACTCTATGGTCTAAATCATCAAAATTGCTCATGGAAGGGGAAGAGAAAATGGGTGCTATAAGGGCCAATCAGTCCCCTGATTTCCCCTCATGGTACTCTCAAAGCTAGGAACTGGCCTCTCCAGTACAGGGGATACTATAGCAGTAGGCAGTATTCACCAAGTTCCACCTTCTCCTGCAGGGAAGGTTGGTTCTTCCATGAGCAGCATGAAATATCATAGTGCAGGTCATTACACTGCTTTTTCAGTTAGCCCTGCTGTCCTAGAAATTAGGTTTTCAGTTTTCCGGGATTTTGTGCTTTCATTTGTAGCAAATGCAACAGAGCTGCAGCACATCATTCTGGGTGGAAGCATGCTCACAGGTGCCAGTAGCTGTAGAAGGTACACATATTCAGGTTAGTCTTCTTTTAAATGAAAAATGCCAATATACTGATTCAGAATTGCTTGTTATGAAATACAGGTTCATCATCACTAAAAGCAGCTGAATTAGTCAAAATGAAACATCAGTGTTTTTTCTTGATTTTAAAAGATTTTGCTTATTCAGAATATTTTCTGGTTTTACCATTTTAAGATACTGTGTTTCATTCTGATTCAGGACAAAATATATTTCTCTTTAAGGAAAATAGGAGGGAATAAAAAAGTGTTTCCTGTTCTCCTGTAGTTTTGATGGTCTTCTGGCATGACATTTTACTCACTCTGCATAACTACAGCTACCACGGATGTGCCTGGATTCAAATTTATGGCGTTGCACAGGTATAAAACTGAATCACTCTAGTGATTAATTAAACCTGCTGAATTCCAATGAAAGCCAAAGCTAGCACTGTGGAAAGGACTTTGTTCGGGAATGCTGGCTGAAACACATTTGAAGTAAAGATAGGTTTCATCTTCTAAGTGCATTATTTGAATTGATTTTGTCACACCCACAGAGGAGAAAGCACTTTACATTTCAGGTTATCAATGGCAATGCTCATAAGTTAAAGAATGGTACACCTCGACCGAAATATACTTCCATCCCTATTCACTCACGTATGCTGTTCCTTATGACATGTTATATGACAATGTTCTGAATATTACATTCAGTGCTGCCAAGTTAGGAATATATTTACCCAAGTTGTTAATCTTTGTTATAAGTCCTGGACAGGTTTTTGTTGGAGGGTTTTTCTTTTTGTGATCTTTTTTTACGGAGCTCTGCAATATTCTTAATTTCTTTCTGCTACCAACAGAAGATAATTACCTTCTAGCATTGCTATTTTATTCACTGAAAACTGACACTTCCTTCTGTTTTAGCATCAGTTCATTGTGCAGAATTCTTTGTAGTGCTTTAATTAACCTGGCATGATGATCTCAGTACAGCCCCAAATAAAATTAACATCAAACACTCATATGGAATTGTTCTATGAGATAGCTTGGGTGATGAACATAGACCATATGGTAATCTTTAAAAATAAAACCTGCCAAATAGCATATTTAATGTGACTATCCTGGCATACTCATAAGGATTGTAAAAATCAAAAATAATTCTGAGCACTGCTCACTTCAAAGGATTACAAAATATTTTATACAAACTATCTATCTTTCTAAAATCAGCTCACCTACCACTTAAAGCAGCCACTTCTGCAGTGAAATGCAGCAGCTATTGCAGTAAAACACAGCAAATTGGAACAGCAATTTTAGAGCAGGTAATGAAGACAAATGGTGTATCTTGTTTAAACTGCAGGGGCAGAAGGTAATTACCCAAATTTGGAGCTGGCTGAGATACCAGACCTAACACCTCTCTTGCAGAAAAGTGTCAGTCATGATTTTATAGCTGGGTAACGTTAAACAGAACATGAGCAAAGACTGGTATTTAACACCGATTGGGTAAACAAGTTTGATTCTGAGGCAGAAAAGTTCCTACTTACATTTATGTGTGCAATAAAATCAGTCATGTCTTTGCTGTACCCCATTGCTGGTTAGATGAGAATTTAGAATTTTTTTTATGTGTATGATCTAAAGTCCAGTGAAATCAGTAGAAAAACATTGACTGGCTTTGGATCCGGTCTTCTGTCGGCTCTAGTTTGTTGGAGAGGGGAATTGTACTCTGGTTTATTACCTCATAGCAGTGTGTTGTATACTGAAACACGGGAATGTTAGATTTGCAAGAGCAACATCTCCAAACAAGGCAGGAGCTTTTTCTTTAATGATTGCAATCATACTTTCCTAGCATCTTGCTGTGCCAGCTGCTGGGCTGGGATATTCCAAGTGTTTTTGTGACTGCTCCTGGCTAACGCACGTAGCTCTCTGCAACCCATGTACTGTTAGGCTGCGGATCCAACTTACAAGAGTTTTCACTCTTCCAAACCTCAGTAACAAGAGAAAAATGATTCATCCTATGTAGGGTCTGAATTACCCTTTGGTGCTGCTCCTTTGTACTGACAAAGGAAGGGGCCACCATTGCCCACTGTCCTAAAACAGCTGCTCAGTTAGCTACCCAGTGTTTCATGGGGTAGACATAGTCCTCAGATCTCTCAGCAGTAAAAAAGATCATTCATTTCACCATACTTTACAATGTAAGAAACTTACATTATCTTACCGCTTTTGCTTGCATTGTCATGGCAGAGTATCAGCATTACAGCTACTGTTGGCAGTTTATTGCCAAACGTTTCACACATTGCTTCTATTCTGATTAAAACATGAGCACAATGACCTTCTTCCTTTCTGAAAATATACTTTCTTTTTCAGCTTTTTTAAATATGCTGACCTCCAGAAAAAAAAATGCTTAGCCATTACAGAACTATCTTTTTTATGGCATAGTACACTTCACGGAGATTCATGTTTGTCTCACTGTTACATATCATTGGAGTCACCTGCTTTTGCGTTTTTCCATTTACCTGAAGCAGCTGTGATACTTCAGCATATTTTTTTAACAAATATTTCTAATTAGCACAGCCAACTTCCTGGCTGGCTTTGAATAACCAAGGCAGGAGAAAAATTTGGTGGCAATTTATGACTATTTTCCATCTTAACTCACCTTTAATTATAACTGAAGGAAAAAAAAAAAGATGGCAAAAAGTCATCTCAACAAATTACCTTAACAATTACAATTGTCCTCCTAAAGCAGAATACCCACTCAGTGGGGGTAAAAAAACACCCTGTGTTCCCTGGGGTTAGCCTCATTAAAGTTGCTTTCCTGATTATTCAGGGTTTCTGTAAGTACTTTCAACTTCCTTAAACTTTTGAAGATCCCCGTAGCTGTCAAGAGCCTGAAAGCTTTACTGATGCTCACCCCCATGGAGAACTTAACTGTTTTCCTTCTTTTCAAATTCAAATGTTATTTCATAGCCAGACAGGATTCACCTTTAGTCATTCTTCTCTTTGATTTTAAAATCCAAGATACATAGACTGACACATGCATCTTCACAGAGCCTCACTAAAACCATGGGGCTATACCAACGTGGAGCTTCACTAGCAAGGAATTGGATCAGAATTGATCCATTGCTGTCTTTAACAGCTCTCATTTATATGCCATAGGTAATGCCAGAACACATAATATCTTTTCCTTCCCTTTTCTAAATGCCATCTATTTAAGCCTGATTACGCAAAGATTTCTGGTCTAGTTCTCTCTCTAACATGAACACAAATGTAATGCAAAGAAGACCGTCCCTTTGAGGACTGTATCTGGTTCTTACATTAATTAGGGCAGCGGACATCAGTGTTAACTCATTCCCCAATTACTTTAGCAAAGCTTTTAGTCATTTAGACACATAGGCACATATTTGCAAAGTATGATACCAGTGATAGTGAACATCACATCANCAGACACACATTTGCAAAGTATAAGGCAAGTAGAATCATCTGGCAGGATGATACCAGTGATAGTGAACATCACATCAAGCCGCAAAAAAAGTAAGTTTTGGGGTTTTAGCCTGTTTTGTTTTTTTTTTTCTATTTTAAGTAAATGACTGTTCTTTCAAACCTTGCTAACTTCCAAGATGGAGAACTGTCAGCCTCTAATTTGTATTGGTCACATTCTGAGGAACCAGGAAAGAATATCCCAAATTTTAGGGGTTGTGCAAACTCTGCCACTTCGGAGAAGTATGGCTAAAAGTTTGGATCTAAATCTCTGCCATACAGAAGTTTGAAAGCAGACAGGTTCGACTTACAACTGAGAGGTCTAAAACGAAAGCCTGACAGGAACCAGGATCCATTAGGTAGGGCTCTGCCCAAGTCTGAAAGTTAACATGTCCATAGTCTTTGCCAAGTGGGACTTTAGCCTCAGCCTCTTTTGTTGAATAGAATGATCCTATTAAGCAGAAACTTCCTTTCTTGTGTGAATTTGGGAATTTAAATATTTAGTGTTTGTGAAAGACTTGAAATGTACTTTTTCAGAATTTAGTGGTAGAGTAAGAAAAGATCAGGTTTAATGAAGATGCCCAGGGACTGTATCCCTCCTATTAATGTCATCTAACTGGCATATATTCCAGACAGCATGATGTGGGCTGTGCTGTTTTGTTTTCTGATTCCCCAAATAAGGAAAGCACTTGTATTGGATTCCGCAGGAGTTTATTCAACATCGTTTCACCACTGCCTGTTGCTCTTGACCTACGCTGCAGGTCCATGAGGCAATCCAGGGCTTGTCAACATTCGGTTGAAATCAGATCTTTGAGCTTGGAACCTGCTGTAGCTTTTCAGCTTCATATCTTTACTACGCATTCTTGTATCAGTAAATGTAAATATTCCGCTCCCAGTGTAGGTAAAGTATCTTCACGCTTTTTTTTTTGTTTGTTTTTCTAAGGACATAATAGAAGAGGAAACAAAAGCTCAAATATAAGGTGGCAAAGAGCAGCCAGTGTAGCCATGCAGGCTTGCTAAAGACAAATGTGAAACAAACAGCCTGAAGTGCAAACACAGCCTGTACCTGAGCAGGAAAGAGCCAGATAGAGTCATAAAGAAAACAAAATTAAACTCTTTTCTTCCTTGTACTTTATTTAACTAAATCTAATCACGCTTTGGTTTGTATTACAGAATGATAAATTCTGTAATATTATTTCATATTATTTCCGTATTATTTCATGTTTTGGCTTTTTGCCATTTTTTTTATTTATTTCACGAGGACTTGTATCTATAACTAGAAATACAGTCACCTAGTTGGGGCTTATTTTTAACTAGCTTTCCAGTGATAATGAATATGTTAGCATATTCTAAGATTCCTTAGTTTTGATTTTCAACCTTAGCATATGTATAACCAGAGAAAAAATATATAGAGCTGCTTATGCTTCATTGTAACTGACGTAATACTCATAAGATTTACATGTGGCATGATAAAAATTAAAACCTGGGAGAAGATGATTGATGATATCAGCATATGCTGATCTAAATTAGGACTGCCATGGTCCAGCCTTGCCGTTTATCGGTGGCCATCTGGTTCAGGCAGCAGTGCTCCTGCACTCACACGTTCAGCCGGCTGAGGCAGTAGATTTGGCTAAACACAGTCCTGCTGCAGCAGCACTGGTTTGGTGCCCATGGAATTGCCGTGCAAAATGGATTTTCAGAAGATCCTCTGAGAAGTGCAATGCCCAGACACCATGGCTGCAAGCCAGAGTGTGGCTTTGCGGGAGTTTTCCAGGGGTGGCTCCTGGTGAAGAAGGCGCTGGAGCCAAAAGCGCTGGTCCCTGCTCCCAGGTCTCCTTCTGTGCACAGCACTGAAGGACACTGGAAAATGAAGTTATGAGTGGCCTGCTCCTGTGTGGAGGTTTTATGAGCTCTCATATCAAATCAGTCCAAAGCTGTCATCCTTGGAGAACTGTGGCAGCCTGGTCAGGGGCTGTTTTTTACACAATAGAAGAACTGTGTTCATGCATTGCAAATAACTCTTAAACCGTGTAAACATCAACAAGCAGTATATCTGTCTTTGGGGACTTTTGACAACTAGGTGTTTTTTGAATGCTTGTGGTTTTTCGGACTTATATTGGTTGATGACATTTTTTGCACGTTTGCTTTTTTAAAAAGCTAATAGTCAGCTAAAGAAGGAAGATGGAAAAAAGAAACCTCGCTTCCCCTTCACGAGGTTTTAGAAAATTATATCCCAGTTTATACAAGACTAATGGCCTCTAGTTCTCTCAGAGGAAGGCCAAATTGCAGGTGCTGCTGCATAAATACATAATATGCATATTAATTACACTAATATAAAAAATAATGTATCATTGCACATTTTACATATTACAATGTTTATATTATATGTATAAAAATAAAAATACATATTTTATGTGTGTTTTATTATGATGTATATTATACAATTCATCATTTAATTTTATGCATAAATTAGACTTTACATTAATTATAGTATTAATAACAATATGTAGTATTAATATTAAATAAATAATATTCAGCTATTCCCTGTACAAAGCAGGCAATTAGAAACGTCTCTACTCTTTTCTACCCCTTACCACAATCACCAAGCCTTGGGACCTGCTTAGAAAACCACATTTTTTCATAAAAATTACATTTGAGTTAAGTTCAAGACAAAGATGTTACAGTAAAATTGACATAAACTAGGAAACAAAATGTAAAATGTAATTGAAGCACCCCACCCCATTTCTGAAACATGCTGCTGCTCAAGTCCTCTATACTGCCCCAACCCTGTTTAATTATTTCCCTAATATTAAAATAGAGAAATAGTAACTAGACATGATTTATAGATCGGAAGAGNATTCAGTTAAGGAACTAACCACCAGACAATGTAGCATTGTTGATAAGTAGGGTACTCCTGTCAAGAGAGCGATGAACTGTAGGCCTGGTCAGCAAACCAAGAAAACCACTTGGAACTGCCAAGATCAGAGGAGAAGCCAGTAAAATGTAATTCCGGCAGGGCAAGATCACAACCACTGATTCATTGACCACCTACCCAAATGATACCATTTACTCGAAAGAGAACAATGGAAGAAGACGACAGAGTCTGCACACTAATTTACATGGGAAGTGAAGAAATCTTGACCAATCATTAAAGAGAATAACAATGAATATGTATTAATTGTTTGAATATGTAATAACCAAAGTATAAAAATAGAGATTTTTGGAACTAAGGTGTGCTTTTGTTTTGGGACAAGCACCCCATTTCTGCGCATTAATGGAATTAACTTAGAAATACCTCTGCTCTGTGTTATTGGCTTGCACATCAGGTAAAGAACCCAGATTTGGGACAACAAAGACATGACCCTATAGGGAACAGAGATGAAACACAGCAAAAATACGTCTCCAGTGATAAACAGCAGCAGCCTGTCTGAATTGAAATATTTTCATTTTCTAACCAAACATTTTATTTAGAGATTTTTTTTACCAATACTGTATCTTCACACACATGCATTTTTGTGGGATAAATAGGAAAGCGTTACCAAAAGTCACTTAACAACATCCCAAACTCTCCTCTGAAAGTCATGTTGAATGACAAATAGCATGGTGTTCTTAATGCATCAGGTATTAGGGAGGAACATATGGGGTGCTGCAGGCTTACTGAGAGAGAATGAGTGTGTAGTCTTGGTGTCCCATTTTGTAATCAGTCGTGGAAAACAGAGACCAGGAGAAGAAGAAGGACTTATCATGTTGGACTGGGCTTCTGTAAAGCATCTTGAGGAATTTTGGGTGTGTTATGAAAGGCTGTCTTGCCTTTTGCAGCCTGGATGAGTGATAGTTTAAAAGCCCCATATTCACCCAAAGTGTGGGAGATAAGTAGTGTTAAATATCTCTTCTTTAAACTCCTGGTGGTTAAACATCATCAATGACAAGAAAGAGGCCTTTATCCAAAACAAACACAAGTGCAAGGTCTATGTTCTTTAAATAAAAAGAATATGGAAACATTAGGGCTGTTCCTCATCTGCTTCAAAAAAACCCACGTGCCTTTCAATGTCAGAACATCACAGAGTAAGTAAAAATGCATTCCCACAACATGGGCCCTGTAAATGCATTGTCAAAATCAAAAAGTTAAGGCAAAACCACTGACACAAATAATTGCAAATTTGAAATTGTTGTGGAGCATTCTGTTTCATTTATAAGTAAACAAAACATCAAGTTTAGTCCAGTGACATGTACACGCTCTAATTTAGAGAAAGTTTTTGTAAAAGCTTTTAATAAATTTCCAGTCCATAAAATATTGAAACCAAATGGAGACCGGTGATGTATTTATATACCAATTTTTTGTGCAGCACAACAGAAAATAAAACAAAAATGCTGAAGGAAGAAAGAAATGCCAAAGAATTTATTTAAATGTCAGTCTGCAGGAGGGCAGGGTCTTTAGTATTTATTTTAAAAGTTTTCTTATTTTTAAAATTTTCATGTGCATACAAAGATGGTTGTGACTAAATGGTCTGTAAGAAAACTGTAAATAAAATGATAATGCAGGGCTTCCACTCAACCTGAATGGGAACAGAATGTTCTATTGAAACATCTCTGAATGAAGAAGAAAATGTATTGGAACTTTATTGCTTAATGGGACAGCTACTGAAGATTTGGCTGTGTTTATATTGTTCAGATAGGCTCAAGATGGTCCTTAGCAAGCAGTAATATTTCAACACCAGTAACCATCAGGACAAGAGGTTATACATGCATAGTAGTCAGGACAGACTATAGGAAGCATTGTGTGCTCCCACATGGTTCTGCAGAGGGTCAAGGTAGTGCCCTTTCCAGTTGTTAGGACTGCTGTCTGCACACAGGCTTTTTTGGAGTTCCCTGATGGACCTCCGTCTTTCCCAAGAAGATGATGTTCCTTGGAAGAGACGGATTACCTGTGCACATAAAGAACAGTTGTGTCACTCATTCAGTGTTAACTGATACATCCCAGCTGTTTTGCGGATTGTTTATACAGCAAGACACCATACAGTGCTTGCTTACTGAATGCCCTCAGAGCTCTTCGGTCTTTAGGGCACGCTGGGGACAGTGAGGATTTCTGGATCGGAGCAGGTACTGATGAAAGGTTTGATACTGCTGCAGAAGGTGTGCAAAAATACAAAGTGGTGTTGAGATCACTACCTGAACAGACTTTCTGTGTGGGACCTACCAGAAAGAAAAGGGAAGTGTGGTAGCCCCATATCCGAAAAGCTTTTTATACACTTCCAGTGTTTCCTGGCAGCTCAGTTCTTAGAAAATATTTTCCCATCTTTTTTAATACCTTTTTCATATGGAAAGCATTACTGGGCCCCAAGTGTGATCTTTAAATCTGCCAGTTCATAATCTTGATAATTCAGAATAACAGCTTATCACAAGTTATGAAAGAATTAAACCTAAAAATTCTGCTGCTATTACACCAACTTGTCACTGCAAATGGAATGATGGATTTCAGTGCACTTCCTTGATAGAAACTTAAATATATAAAATTGGTATCAATTATCTCTGTTTGACACCATCATATTAATCTTCTTACTGACTACCGAAATAGGCCATCCTAGACAAGTTATACCTTTGTACTCCTTTCAAGTACACGCATTGTGCAAGAGCTTTCATTAACATTATCATGCCCCTTCAGCCCACTTCTCAATAACTCAATACCACCCAATTACTGACATAAAAGTCTGTCACTTTATTTACAACTCAGGAGTCCCTGGAAAGGCAGTATTAGTTGTGCATAATGGAAACAATCTCAGGTCTAAATTAATAGGAATGTTGAACTGACCTTGTGGATATACAGTTCTCTCAAGCTATTCATATACCTGTATTTCAAGACTAAGGAGTCTAATTACTCCTTTCTTTTTTTTCTCTTTTTGAGACATAAAAATTCCCTGCTCACTGAGTATGAAAAGTAACACTTATCGTTCACAGGCCTAACAATATTCTTTGTAAAGGTTTCTCTGCCCTTCCATTAATTTGAGGAGATCTGCCCCATTTCCTTTGAAATGTCAAAGGCAAATTAAATGAAAAACCTTGCAAGTTCCCATTTACAAGATGTCCACTTACTCCATAGTTTGGCTATGGCATGCACTTGCTTGATCTGTAAATTAAGTCTCTCAGGGAGCACAAGCAGTAGAATGAATTGCAACTTTATCCTTTTCAGATCAATAGGCAATGTTTGGATTGAATAAGCCACTGCTGTGGTATAACCATGGAGTTGCCTGGAAAGGAAAAAAAAAATAAATTAAATGGCAGTTGTGCCTCTGGGTGGTTCAGAGAGAACAGCAGATAACACTGATAAATGGAAGAATATGTGTCCTGGTTTGAGGTAAAACAGGACCAATTTTGTTCAGTAACTTTGCTTCTTAGCTGGGCCTCTCCTAACTACTGAAATTAACTGCATATTGTGCAGACAATGTTCGCTCTCTCAGAGTGATAAGACCAATTGCTTACAGTTGATGCCCAGGCATGGTATGCAAAGAGGCTCTTGCCTATGCTTATTGCTCTAAGACCCAAGGCCAGATAACTTTGTTACTTGCCCCACTGGAGGGTCGGAAGAGGAAAAGTGTAGTGGGGTCCCACCTGCGGGGAGGAACAGACAGGACAGGTGACCCAAAACTGACCAACAGGGTATTCCATCCCATCTGCCTCATGCTCAGTATAAAAGCTGAGGGATCAAAGGGTCAGCTCTCTCTCTCTTTCTTCAACGGCCAGAGTCTGAGGAGGACTCTGTCTGTTCGTCTGCCTTTGATATGTTAATAAAGAAATTCCAAATGAATACAGGAATTTTGTAAAGTGCTCTTTTAAAGGTAGAAATATTCCAGCAACATTCAGGACACTGTCAGATTTGATTACGAGTTGCTCAAAACTTTGTATGAAAAGACAATATTTCAGCTTTTAACTTGTGGGGCAAAATGAGCTGATATCTTCCACAATGTAACGAGTAAGTAGGCTGTAGGTTTTGGGTTGTCGTTCTGTTAGTTTCCTTCTTCCCTCCCCAGGGTCATACTTCTTGTTATATCTAAAGATATAAAAATTACACAAACTCAATCATTCCAGTCGAGTCCGGGACATGCTTAGTTCCTCTCCACTTATCACCAGATCTACCAGTGTCTCATTTCTATTTTGAGTCTTAATGTTTTATAATCCACTTTATCTTCAGATTGCTTGAACACTTGGATGAACATGCTCTGTTATGTATGTCATTCAGTGATCATGCATTCATTACCCATTCCACACAGATTTTCCTACCTTTTTCCTCTACAGAATACATTGGTTAGGAATATAAGCAATCCTTGTTAATATTGCCGTTTCCCTTCTTTCTGTGATAATGCATGTGGAAACCTTGGTATATTATCATTTGAAGCGGTCTCCCTTACTCAAGCCACAACTAAGAAATATTCTCTTTCTTTTTTTCATCTGATTTTTGCCTCCCGTAGGAAACTGTATCCTGCAGCCTGGTTATTGCAATCAGCTCCCTCCTTCTCATTGCTTTTGTATCTGTAAAACTCCCTAAATCTTGGATTTCAATCCAAACCTCAGTAAAGCCAATGCTTCAGTGGATTTAGGCTTATATATATGGACGAGGGGCAATGGGCACAAGTTGGAACATAGGAAGTTCCGTTCAAATACACGGAAAAGCTTCTTTACGGTTAGGGTGACAGAGCACCGGAACAGGCTGCCCAGGGAGGTTGTGGAGTCCCCTTCTCTGGAGATTTTCAAGACCCGACTGGATGCAGTCCTGAGTAATGTGCTCTAGGCAATCCTGCTTTGGCAGGGGAGTTGGACTAGATGATCTCTAGAGGTCCCTTCCAACTCTGAAAATTCCATGATTTCGTGATATGACCATCTCCCATTTTTCTTTATTCTGAAGTGCAGAAAGGAAAAAAAATAGTCTTAATTAATGATTGATTAATTAATTCATTTTTTTGACAGTTTGCAACTCAGAATATACAGGATGTGGTGTCTATATGTCTAGTGAAAACCTGGATGTATCTAGACAAGAGATTTCAGCTCTCTCTTTGTTTTGTTCTCATCTGGGTTTGTGTTCTTTATGCTTCGTCAGCTCTATGGGTAAGTAGCTAATAACAAGCATCTTCTCTTTAAATAGTGTACTAGACCATTCAGGCACTTTCAATAACAATAAAAAAGCAATAAATCAAAAGGAATCACCCTTAAAAAAAAAAAAAAAGCAGCTAGGGTAAAGCTGCTGTGCAAGGAGGTTTTCTGCTGGCTAAAATGAAGACTGTAGACTCCAAGCATCTCCTACAGTTTGTATAAGGAAAGGCAGTTGTAGTGACCGGTGATTAGCTACAGAGTACTGATCTGTATTCAGAAGAGACCCCTGTAATTACAACTCTGCTGAATTGATACTGAATTCATACCACCTCCTTTCACACTTTTCTCAATGCACCACGTAGTTAATACAGGCCAGTGGGACCCTGGATCCCTCTCAAAACTTCTCTGCAGCACAGGTCGACTGAGTTTCACTAGATCCCTCTGCCTCAGGACAGGGACTGAAGGTTTCGTTCCTGTCAAAGAACAGGGAAAGACAAAGGTAAAACTGAAGATGGGTGATGGGGCCAGGCCAAAAGCTTCTCTTTCTTATGAAGAAGGTGAGGTGCATGACTGAGGTTGGAAGGGGGTCTCTCCACTCTCCAGGACTAACCACCACATATCTCAAGCTCTTGTTTGGCACTAATGCTAGCTGGGGCTCTCGTGTAGAGGGGTGTGGAGATGGCCTTCCTCACTACGTGGTAGACTCAAGCCACTGCCTTGCAGTGGAACCTTGTTCCAGAAACCATGCAAGAATATGCATTTCCTAGGGTTTATAGCAAAGCCACGGTCTAGCCCTTAAGAACTTCTTGGCTCAGTGTAGGGGTGTGTAGGGGAAATGTGATGTCCTATGATGTTGGTCAGATAAATGATCAAAGGGTCCTTTCGACCTTAGACTCAATGAGTTTATTATATCACACTCTTCGCCATCACAGACCTAAAATATGTGAGTACTCTACCATTGATAGATGTACTGAATGTTTTTATAACCTTGCACAAAGCATTTTGATTGCAGACAATTTGTGATTTTATTCCCTGTTAGTTCTGTTTCCATCAAATCGACTTTGGTTTGACAAAATAGCTCTATTTATGTTGAAGGTCACCCCTTCATAAGCAGTGATTAGTGGAATCTTTTTTACAGTTAATCCTTCAAAGACCTTTATTTACTATTTTCTTGACTTTGCATCTTCAACATTGTTTATGAGTTTCATCATTTAAAAGCTCAGAACCAAATCCTGCTGTCCTTAATCCAGCAAAGCTGTCTTTTAAAAGACTGAGCTCTTTTAGAACCTCAGAATTTGGTGCTTAGATTTCTTCTTTCTCAGTAGCCATTAAATCTGTAAATGTGCTCTTGTGAAATGGTAACCTGCATAGAAAAAAAAATCGTCATCCTACTCTAGCTCCTTTCAGTTCACACTTACAAAAGTTAATTGTAAAAAATGTTATTAACTTGACTGTTGACTGCTCTTGCATAATAAATATAGTTAGATTGGCTTTTATCTTTCCAGTTCATTGCAGCGTGATCACCGTGCCTGTCAATGCAGTAGGTTTTAATACTGGATAAACAAAGTACAGAGGGGTTAATCTTAGTATTTATGTAATACCTAATAATACATTTGGCAAAGAATCCTTAGAGCAAGAAAGCTCTGTTTTGTTTACTTCATAAAAGGGTGCATGACAATACAGCCTTACAGTTTTGCCCAGGTATTGACAATTCAAAGACAATGCGTGATAACAAGAACACAGGCTGTGTTTACATGACTTGAAAGTGATTCCAATTTATTTAAAGGATTTTAAGGATTAAAATGACTCCTCTGCCCTTACTGAATCTTGTGACTAACTGCAAGCATTTTGCTTCTCTGGCAAGACCACCTACATCAAGGGTTATGTTCCTGGGGTAAAGGTAGCCATTCTCTTACATGGGACAGGCAGTGGGAAAGAGCTCCTGCGGGATCAGACAGCAGGCAGGAATAGCTTGGGAACTGTGGATCAGGACTAAAGATGTCCTCATTCCCTGTGCCCCTGCAACAAGCACTGCCATAGATGGAAACACAACTTAATGAACTCCAGATTAGTCCTGGCATCTTCTGGGACAGAATCGCTGAATGCATCTCTTTATACTAGGCCTGAGATAACACCACAAGCCATCCCATAGATGTGTGAAATAATTTATTGTTACCACTTAAAATATATACATAACTCCACTTATTTCCTTACAGATCATTTAGATATTCAAATTACCAAGCTTTTAGTGCAAGAAATTCAATTAAAGGAGTAAAAACTCGATGTTGTAATAAACTTTAGTGTTTGAAATAGCTTAATAAAATGAACTTCATCTCAGAAGTGCTTCTTGCACTTTAATGTGTAACTTTTAATTATTTCATTCTGAATTAGCAGAACTTGTTAAAAATTAGCAGAACTTGTTAAAAATGTCTAATTGTTATTTACAACAGGGAGAGATATCTGGGATTCTGGGCACTCTCTGTCTTTGAAAGCACACTCAGCTTGGTATTATAGGCCTTCCTCAGATAAACTGAAGATGCTTTACAATTATTAGTCCCTTAAAGATGATTGAGCACAGAAGTGAATGCTTTGCTATTCAGAACAGCAGATTTTACTTAGCCAACAGAATTGAAAAATCACCGCAGCAGATGAAAAAAACCCAGTCCTACTGCGTCTGCCTTATAAAAGCTGTTCTCCTCAGGCAGTGCAAGCAAAAGAAAAATGTGGCCTACGTGGTCGCTTCACCTCTAGCAGTGCTTTAGTTTCCTCTCTGTAAATGGAAACACAGTGAATGTTATGTAAACCAATTACTTTAAATACATGAAAAACATGAGTTGTTTGGGGTTTCTTTTTGCAGCAGGTACAAATCCAGTGCTTAGATCCCTGCTGTCATTCCTTTTTCTGCCCTTAGCAAGTAAGGAGTAGGGTACAGGGTAGTGATGTGAAAGCTGAACCTCCCTGAAGTCCCGCTGAGACACAGTCCAAGAGCAGGGCCAGACGAGCTCAGGTTGCTCAGAGCCTTGTCCAGTCAAATTCTCAATATCTCCAGGGATCCCCTCCAAAATAGAACCATCCTGAGACCAACGGCACCACCACAGGTCTGTTTCTTGGACTCTGTGTTTGCCTTTTTCGCACACACTCACTTCAGTTCTCTTACAAATAGTCACGTGGAAAGTGACAGCTAGAGCCTGGGGATTGTTGGGGCAGGATGAGGCGGGCAAGAGAGGTGGTTGGTATAAATGCTAGAGATTGAGAACCTGCCTTTGGTGTGAAGGTCGTGTCTGCAGAGAGCAGCGTGCGGTGGCACAGAGGGGCTCGGGAATAGCGTCCCCATTCCTCGTCTCTGAGCTCGCCGCCTTCTTTCTCTGCAGTGTGCCAGTCTCTCTGTGAGCACGGAGCTTGTTTCCTTGTCGCAGTTGTCTCAACGCTTTGCTGTCCTACCCAGAAATGCGAGAGACCTTTGACCGATGAAGCATATTTGCACAAATATATATGCACATATATATCACTGCTTGCCTCTGGCTTTTTGCACAGCCATCCTCTGCTATTGAGGCGCAACGGCCTGCAGAATCGATTTCGATTGCACAGGTCATTTCTGCCTGTTTCTCTAACAGAGTGTCTCCACCCCCACACCTCCCAAATGCCCATTTCTGAGTTTGTGATTTTTTTTATTACTTTGAAAGTACTCAGAGACATTTTGAAATATCCAAGCTTCAAAATATTCATTTTATGAGAAGACGTGAATTTGAAGATCATTTTTGTATTTTAAGTAGGAAAGAAAAACATATGTATGGCATTACTGTTTTTATTTGTTTGCAGGTTTTTTTGGGGGGGAAGAGTTTTATTTTGGTTTTGAGGTTGGTTTTTTTCAGATTCTTAGCTGGGTTGGCCATGTGCCCATGCTACTTTCACTGGCCAACCAGTGGCATCTCCAGGAGGGACAAAAGTAATTTGGATCCATTTCCCTCAAGTGCCTCCGTGCATTGCTATCTGTAGCTTTAAATTTATCACCATTTTAATGGTCTGGTCCTCAGAGACCCCAGAGAGAAGCTCGGGTCATTCACTGAAGACAAGCAATAATCTGTTATCAAATTTCTTATTGAAAATCCATGTGGGGCTCAGCAGAATATTATGCTTCAGAGGATAGTTATGTCATGCTCCAGTGGCGGTGGGAGAGATTCAAGGAAGAAGGCAATGAGGCTGTCAAAATGGCAATCCTTCTCTGACTTCCAGTCACCTCACGAAAGACTGGGTAAAACTGGGCTACCTCTAAATGCAGCAGTAGGTAGTCTCTGGTAATCTCTGCATGCTAGTACTAATAAAACATGACCGGGAGCATAGGTGGGAGTTAATCCCCGTGGGCTGCACCAGCGGAGGAGGTGGTGGTGAGGGCTGTGTGAGCTTGTGGATGTTCCACGCTGGCTGAACACACCATTTACGTGGCAATCTGAAAAGAGCTTAGGCGCATACAAAGCCTTTGTGTCTCTTTATCAGTTTTGTGCCTCAGACTTTGTGCTAATGTAAAAATGTAAATCCCCAGCAATTAACAGCCGTTTCTACATTAGCAGAGCTCCCAAGCTTCTGCTATCTCCATTTGTCTTTAAACATTTTATTAGAAATTTGACACCAGTGATGTTCTAATTAAAGTCCGTTTCCTAGCATGAAGTACTTCTATATACAGCACCGCGGATTTATTCTTTTGAGACTGCCTCCAATTTCATGCTTGCTTACAGCAAGTGTTACAAATACTGTTATTTTTGTTGAGAGAATCATCATTGACATGGTGCTTAGGCTGCATTTCTGCAGCTTGTTGATTGTTGATTTCTCTTAAGATCTGGTAATTCTCAGCGGACCTCATTTACACACCAATGCTAACTGCGTGTCCAAATTTGTTTCTGAGTTTACATGGAAAAGTTATGTTCAGATCCAGTGGACAGACACTGAAACCAACTGCTGGTGCCGAAAAGATAATTTGTCATAAAATGAAACAAGAAAGCAGCTTGTATCTCTTGCATAGCAACAGCAAAAAAGAAAAAGAAAAAAAAGAAAAGAAAAGCTTTCTTTAAATGAGCTAGGCATTGTTCTCAGGCAGGAACAACAGAATGATTTAAGCAAAGGAAAAAGGAACATCTTGCTTTTAAAAATGTCTTGGGGGCTAAAGGAAACTTTTTTATGTTCTAACTTTCTATAATCTGAACTACATTAGAAGAGAATAAGAGGCATTCTTGACTGAATTTGTAATTAAAACAATTTAGGAGCAGACTTTCTATTCATCAAATGTGGGATGCTAACTTTTTATCAGAAAAGCACTGTCTATACATTTCAGTGAATTTGAAGTTATGAGCTGTGTGAGAAAGGGCTTTTCTCTGAGCTTGTTAGATGCAAATAATTTAAGGTGGAAAAAAACCCAGTACCTCCTTTTAAAGAACATATAAGTAACAGCAACAGCCCTTGAGACCTATAGTTTGTGTTCCATAATCCAGAACTAAATATATTCAATTATTCAGTATACAAATTTGAAAGACATTATAATAACGGTCTATAGCTCTTAATAGATTTAGCTGTAATTTATCTCAAAGCTCCTCTATAATGAGGCTGCTGTGTGCTTTTTTAGGTAAGACATTTCGCAACAGACAGGCTCAATACTCCACCAGGCACTTTTACATGCTGCACTGAGCACTAAACGGATGCCAGATTCTGCAAAATGTCACTATGGTATAATTCCTCAAATTGTTTTTGGCTCAAACACAATTTCACTTTTCGGTAGTATTTTCATCGCTAGTAATGTCTGACATACTGACAAAATCCTTTTGTCTTTTGTGTCCAGGAGTTTGCACTGGTCCTTCTGGTTTGCTGTGAGAGGTCCACATTTCAGTGATGGCTGTTTTTCCCCAGTGTTTTAGCAGTCAACCCGTGCTGTCTCCCCAGAAGTCAGGTTAGGAATTAAACGTAGAGATAATACCATGGAAGCTATCTGCCTGGGTATATTACATCCCCATTGGGGTAACCAAATGAAGCATATTGTTTCAGGTCTGGTAGATATGGATCTGCATGAATTCAAGTACTTTATAGATGTTCCTGCTTGGTGGGCTGAGGTCTCTGTGTGTATGACACTTCTAATGTGTGGTGCAGTCTCCTCCATGGATGAAAGATGACTAAGTGTCAGGGCGGTCTTCCACGGTTCTTGCAGTAGGAGTTCATTTTATGTCTGTTACAAAAAAATACATATGGTGGTCTTGAAGATTTTTTCCGGCTCAGCCCTTCAGTATTATAATCATTTTAATTATGGGCCTTTCCTTGATCCCAACCTCGCCCACTCTGGTGGGTTATCTACTTCTGGAATTTTTCATGTGTGAAGAGGTTTCTTTTTTCAGTTCACTGTGATTTTGAGAACTGTGAGAATGCTATGAGGTTTTCAGTCTTTGCCTGCACACAGGCCTTAGTTCACAGCATCTTGCCTTGAGGGATGGAGTTCTTCTAAGTCAGCTGGAATAAGTAACCTAATTCAAGTCAATTGAAATATTCTGCCATATTTTATGTTTCATGTTAGATACAAATATCAATGAAGTCATCTTAACAGACGTTAAAAGCATCGAGGGCTTTTTCTCTTCCTTCTTTTCCGCCCCCTCCAGATTAAATCTGAACACTGAATGACAAAATACTGCTGGACACATTCTTATTTAATGTAGCCTACCCCAGCACATGGACTACATGATTGCTTTAAGCATTCTCTTTGGTTCTGGTGTACTACCTAATTTGGGGAATTCTCTTTGTTTATATTTTCATGGGATTTTCATAGTCTGGTTTTAACAGAAAGGATGACATTTGAGCTCCCAAAATGAAGCTCCTCTGGGATGTAAAACACATCTTGTGTGAATTTGATGTAACTTATAATATATGATTTGAAAAAAAAATTGTTAAAAATTTCTGTAGATAAATCTTGAGCAGATAAAAAATTGCTGTATTATTTCTTGTTAGGCATTTGTTCTTTACTCGCATCCATTTTCTTCATGCGTAGCTGAGCTTCTGCAAATATATTTTCTTTCAGGTTAGTTATTATTACTTAGCACATTGATTTTTTGAAGATGAATGTTGGTTTCAGTACACAGATTTCTATACTTGGCACTTTCTGTAACATCATCTGTAACACTAAATGATGAATGACATTTCATTATATCAGTATTCTATTTTACCACGTTTGTTTGTCCAAAGGAGTTGAAATATTGGGCGACTGAAATGCTGCTATGTGTGGAGACCCTCTAAATATGTCTATCGTGTACTCTACCACCGTGATATTAATGATGTATTCTCCCTCAGAAAAATCAAAAGGTTCATGTGATTTTTCTTTTTTCAGAACTTTAAAGCAAAAGATAAGATATTGGCTCTACTTGCATTCAACATGAGCTTTGGTGTTGCCTAAAACAAGTCTGGGATTTCAACCCAAAGGAAGGAAAGAGGCTGAGTGGGTGGGATGAAGGGATGAAGAGACTTGCTGTAAGTCCTCGCTGTGATCCAGAGCCATCTGCCCTCTGCAGAACAGCAGACTGTGAGGGACAATATAATCCACACAGCCTAGCGTTGCAGCGGCTGATTAAATATTTAATGTACTAGGGAGAGAAAACAAGCAAGAGGGAGCATGCATTATAGACAAGTCTAATCACCTGTCCTGAGAGCCAGCCTTCTCTTTGCTCCCTTCTTCTTTTCCTAGGGAGTGAGTGATCCGCTGGGTTTCAGTTTGTCAGTCATTACGTTATAGTGCCTCGGAGTTGGTGAGCTGCTTTGAGATGCAGCAGTGAAAGACCTTCTCATTTTTATTACATTTCATTTCCCACATTTTTTTTTCAACTCTCAATATATTTGGTTAACTTTAATCCCAAAAGTTTTTTTCCCCTCAGAAATACAAAGTAATGAAAATTTGGAAGTGGCAGTTTAAAATTCTCCCTATTAAGTTTTTTTTTTAGGAGTGAAGGGTTTGATTTCCTACCAAATTTAAGTGTTTGTGGTTTAAGTCCTAGACAGTATTATAGGACGGCAAAGCACAATTATTTTGTGGGTGATATAACAGTTTCTTACTGTAACTGTTGCCTATGCTTTATGCTTTGCAAAGTGCCAATGATAAGCCTGGAAGTGTTCTCTTATAAGACATTTTTGGTTATGTATCTTGTCAATTGGGAAGCTTTAACGTACTCAGAATTCATCCTTACACAAATTATTTTAAGTTGATACCAGAGTACAGCAAATATGAGGCTGTCTGCACACCTGGCCTAGGCTATTTTAATTTAGAGGGCTACTTCTCATTATAGTGACTGTGGATACACTCAGACAATGCAGAAAGCTCCATATTTTTGTTTGCATGTTAATTCTGAGACTGTTCTTCTCCTCACATTTATTTCTTACTTGTGTTGATAATTAATATTGGATGAATGAGATGAGTGACTAATGGGGGGGTTCTATGTTTTGTTTTGGTGGAGGTTTTTTTTCTTAACTTCATTTTAATGCAGTTCTCAAAGAATGGTTCTTCACTGGCCTTGATTGCTTTGAACTTTTGAGCTTTATTTTTATATGAGGTTTATCTGAATATGATTTGTAGATGTTGCTGCAAAAGTTTAGGTAAAACACCATTGAAACTAATACCCGCAATTGTCTAGTGCACATCCTGTGTAAAAGACTTAAGCTCTGTTATGATATAAGGCACCAGAACAATAGCAGCTTTCCTCCAAAACACGTATTACTGCAAAAATGCACAAGTTACTAGATTTTGCTTGGCTGAGAAAGGAGTAACAGACTGTTCCAATGTATTGGGTAGCATCAAAACTAGCTTTCTAGAATGTAGTCACAACATTATGTTCTTTTGCTCTGTAAGTCAAAGCATTCTAGTAAACTTTGGCTGTTACAACAGAAAAAAGAAAATACAGGTACTACAAAATAGTGCACGCTAGATTTCCATACTAGATTTCCATGCAAGTTGAGAAGAACAAGAAAGTCAAACCAGAAACAATATTTTCTTTTTAAATTTTTCCCCAAAATTAAAATTGAAAAATTAAACTTCTTGGAGTTCACACAATGCCCCAGCCCTCCACAGTGTGGTCTCTGAAGCTGAGCGTGCAAAGGAGACCTTACAACCCTGCAGGTCTCCTCTTACTCTGCAGGTCTTCATACTTGAAGTTTCCCTGTTGCACGAAAAAACTCTGGCATAACGTTGGTTAGTTCTTTTCTAGCATGTGAAAGTCTTCCCATGGCAAGAAATGTCTGTCACCAAGATCTGACCAGCCAGCTGTGTCTGGCCCAGAGCAAGAGAGGTAATGGTGCAGCTCTTCGGTGGGGAAGGACGGGAACCAACTGCGTGAAATCCCATCTCAGAGTGTGAAATGTCAGAGATCTGATATTTCTAAATGTGTAGTGGGCAGTGTAAAAATCCCGAGTCCTAGGCCTGGACAGTCAATAGGATGGAAGATTTTCACAAAAATTTATACTGAAATCAACATTCTTCCTTGAAAAGTTTTAACTTGTTCTTATTACAACATACTGAAAAAAAGGGAATTTTTTTCACTGTAAAATTTTGGACTAGTTCAATATAAATTTGTCGCTCTCATGCAGATTTAACTCACTAGAAAATATATTTTCCTGCCATTTAGACACATCATTAAAAATGCACATAAGTAATGTCCTCATACTCATAAGAAAAGTCACAAACATACCTATTAAAAAACAATGTTGAGAGTTCATAAAGAACTGTTTAGAAATGATATGCAATTAAAAGTGGTCTTCCTAATATTTTTTCCTTTCTTTTCTCTTCTTACGCAAATTTATTTTGTAAATGATAGATGTGGGAGTAATAATAGCTCACACAGCTAGTAATGGGGTTGTCTGCCTGCCCAGTCCCTCTTGTGAATGTGTGCTGCCTGTTCCAGCAGCCCTTGCACCAGGCTGATGGCAACCCCTTACCTCCCTTCACCTACCACAGATAAGGGTGTTAGGTTCTGGATTACACGCAGGCTTTACAGAATTCATTTCTGCAAATGATTACATTTTGTGTGGTTTTGACTCTGCAGCCCAAATATATTCAGTTTTCTTTCTAGAAGAAAGCAAATAGGAACAAATCAGAAAGAACATGCTGGTTTCCTGACATACTGAAAATGTTACTGAAAAACCACATTATAAATCTATTGTAACTCTGAATCAAATTGATCTTTATCAGGACTACTCTAACCTCAGGAGTCACAGAAATTAGTCAGTTCTGCTGGAAAGAAAAGATTTCTTACACTGAGAAACAGACAGCTTTTGTGCTATCTGTCAATAATGATTGTAGCAAAAGCAGTGCTTAAACACAGTAAATGCAGAGTGTTGCTGCAGTAAGTGGCAGTTTTAACACAAGCAGTTTGATTGTGCATACATATGGCCGCACAGTGCCAGCAGTTACAGCCGCCATCTCAGTATTACTGCGATTATACATGCAAGTTCATAATTAGAACTGAAGAAGTAGTGGGGGAAAATTTAATGTATTTGATTTGATTGTTTGTGATCTTATCAAGTCCTCTTTTCATGAATACTGAAGTGTTCGAGCAAATGTTACAGCCCAGTATTCTCTCCTAGTGCATTTTTTAATAGTTCCTTTAAGAGAACTGTTCGTAATTTTAGTTGTTATCTCCTTTCTTATACAGGTTACCCACTATGGAAGCAAAAAACAAAAAGTGTGCTTACTGCAACTGATGGACTGTAACAATGTACTCCACAGTGCAAATCTTCACTGTTCTCACTCTCCATGGTCTTCAGACTGAGGGTTATTCAAAACTGACTTAAAGTATGGATCTCAGAATGCCATGATCTGCTCAAGCAAATCAGATTTCAGATAAGGTCCTAATTGTGAATCATTAATTTGTTCTGTGCTACTACTGCCATCAGATATTATTTTCCCATCCCTCTTCTGCTTCAAAGCTTTTATTAACTGAAGCTATGGACAAAAGCAAAGCCTACTTATCTGTATGCAGTGACTACAGTGTGAATTGCTCTGACTTCATGCCTTGAATTTAATCTCTCCACTCATGAGCCTGTAGCTTGATGCTCAGATCCTCATGGATGACACCCTCAGTCTCCTTTTTCCACACATTAATACCACAGCAGGATAAAGGCCTACAGTATTTCATTTCTTGTGACTGTTTATTTTTACTACACTAAGCATGGAAGCCTCAGCTGCACAAAGGCAACTGTATCTTGTTATATGACCATGTGTGAAAGATAATCTCTTGTGCTATAAGGTAAGACGGAAACAGCAAGTAAAAAGGAAATACCCAAGTGACATACCCAAGGTCAAAAATGGTTCTGTAGCCCTTACTGCCTCTCTCCTTGAATATTATCTAAGGCAATTACTGTATAAAACCTGAAATATTGTGTGCTGCACATTAGAGTTGCTATATTACAATTACTTGGAAAACAGAGGATGTTTCCACCCACATAGTAATGAAACATCCTTTCAGAGAGACTAATGAGATTTTGCATAAACCATCTGCTGCTTGTCTTCCATTAGATCAAACACCTTTGAAAATGGGGAAATCCCTTTTAGTAAAAGTAAAACAGAATTATAATAACAATGATCATCTGTGAACTAGAAGCCAAAAGCTAGCGTGGTAGAAAAGTCCAATGTCACTTTAAACATTAACCACTGAAAAGACATGGAAAAACCTGTCATACTGAGCAAAGACTCCAAGGTCAAAGGAAGCTGTCTATAATAAAAGATGGACTTGATACAAGGTTGATTTCCATTGTCAAGAGATATAAGATATGTTCTACTCTTCTTACTGGAGACAACTTTGCTGAAGCTTCGTACAGAATTTCTCAAATTCTCACTGAAGGTAATTGTCTAGATTATGATGGTGGACAGTGCCCACTGAAGACTCAGGAAGAAGAAAACTTGACTGCTGAACGAAACTGAAGTCAAATGCCTGTCCCTGTCCAGCAGGCCCATGGGGCCATCATGGTTTAGGTGGGGCCTGTGGCCAGCAACGTGCAAAGAATGGACATGACTAACGTTCTGGGTAGCTCTGATGAGCAGGCACCCATTCGCAGAGGCACTGAATGGGCAACGCCTCTGGCATGAGCTTGGCCCAGGGCTTGAATTCATGTCCTGAATCTATCGCAGGATCTGCTAACCATATCAGTTCTGCTCCTAATTAAATACATTATTGCTCCATTGAAGTTTTTTTGTTCTCCTAAATGCTTCCTCTGTCTTCTCTCCTAAATGCTTCCTCTGTCTTTTCTCCTAGAAGACAGGTAGGAATGTTGTTGCTGAAATAGCCTGTGAAATTAAATTATATTTATAAGATTTCATATTAGCTAACTAGTTCTCTCATAGGAGTTTATACCTCTGACATATTTTGGAAAAGGACTAGAAGCCTAATTTAGCAATATTTTTTATAAATATCCAAGGATCATATACTGTTTTTATGAACTTCACTCACTTGGAATATTTCTTTAATTTGCACTTAAACTTAAACTCTCCTTATAAAATAATGCTAGCAATGAAATTATGTCTTGGAGCAGGTTTCTGAATAGATCCCTAGTTTGCTCAACAATTATTGCTGAAATGATTGTGATCTTAGGAACCCTTGTTCCTGTCTGACATTCTTTCCCTGTGACTAATTATTTTACAGACTATGCTTTAATTGCAGGGTGTAGGAGGTACTTTCTATAACTGCTAAGTATTAGAAGGGGACATGCTCTGCAGATCATTAAATGTGCTACCAGGAATAAGCACACTTCTGAGACCAATGACATTTGTCAAAATTAGTCAATGTGTTTCTTGAGAGCAAGAGGCCATCTCCAGAAGATGTCTCCTAATAATTGCTGGCGTGATGAGTGCTGTTCATTATTTAACATTATGCAGGACATAGGCCTTCTCAGGAGAAATGGCTTCCTTTTTTCTTTTATTTACAAACAGGATACATTAAAAACCCTGAGTGAATTAAATCTGTTTTTTAAACAAATCCAGACTGACAATTTTCTTGGTAGCCTGCAAGCATTGCTAAAGAGGAGACAAGTTGACATCAAAATATTATGCATATTTCATGGCTTCCTATCAGAACATAGAGTGATATAAAATAAAACTGTTAACAGATTTGAGCATCTATGCTCAACTTAAACTAGGCCAACATCACTGTCTACTTTCAAAGTCATCCACTAATGAGAGTATGTATAAAACTTAGGTCAGAGGTACTGCTTTGCAGTCCTGTCTCTTACAGTGCTATTATTTGCTTTTGTTTTCATTGTATCTGATTTCAGCGAAGCAAGGGCTCATGTTCTCAACACGAGTGCCCTAAGCCCCAGGTGACAAGAGCACGTCAGGAGTGATCAGAGGTCTAAAAACCTATGAGTAAAGATTGAAGGAATTTGGAGTTTTAGCCTTAAGAGAAGAATGAAGAAGGGACATGGTAGCAGCTTTGCCTCAGTAAAAGATAGCCCCGGAGAGAGCTGCTTCTCTATGTCCAGGGTTGACAGGACAAGAAATAATGGGATTATGTTGCAAAAAACAAGGTTGGTTGCTTTTTATTATTTTTTTTTTCCACAAATAAGGAAAAGATTTCTAAAAAAATAGCAAAGAAATGCACCGGATTGAAGACTGTCTACTGTAATTTGGACTATAACTTCTCAGAGGTGATTTAGACTTAATGGTTCTTGCCTTGAGGGACTTGGCTTCATCAAGCTCCTTTCTAGACCTTTTTTTGCTGGAATTTTTTCAAGGAAATACACCTGGGAACCAAAAAAACCCAACCCTTCCCAATGAAAGTTTAATCAAAACAGGTCTGATTCTAGCAGAAAGCTTCATTTTTGTCATGTTTTGGGTTGGGTTTTTTTTTGTTCAGAAAAATCCTCAAAATCAGCTGAAGACTCCTGTTGCTGAAAGTGTCCTAACCATTTGCTTTAATCATCAGTAAGGCACTTGGTATTACAGATCATGCAGTAGATTAGCAGTGACATCCTCCAAACCAAAACCTGAAAGTTGTGCTTGAGTGTATGATAAAGTAGTTTTTATTTTGTTGGTTTGGGGGATTTTCTCCCTCTGTGAATCTTTGTGTACACACGGTTCAATTTGAAAGGTAATGGCTTTCATTTTTTCAGGCATTGAAACCCCAACTCTGAACACATTGCAAGAAGACTTTCATTATGCATACAATTATTTAAAGTTATTTTATTTTGTTTTACAGGACTTATTTTTTCACTATTGGATAGTTCCTTTCCTTCTCCTGGACAAATGCAGTTCTAATTTTGAAGGAGGAAAAGAAATCTTTGCTTTTGTTCTTTTTTTATGTGCAGTTGTGCAGAAAGATATTTTGAACTGTGTTGGTGTTCAGTTCTTATTCATATCCTTACAGAGCAGTGAAAAAAAAGTTACTATACTTCTGTGCTACTACTTGAAAAAGCTTCCTCTGTTGTGGCAGTTCTCAAAACTGCTGTCTTAGCCACAGATTGGTGTCTAGCCCAGAGCTTGGATGTACGTAACTGGGAGAAAGTGTGCCACACATCATCACTGGCTAGTGACTGCTTCAGAGAAATAGAGGTAAAAATAGGTGATGCAGTGTTATACAAGGCAGTGAGATTTTTTAAGTCTGGTTTGCACTAGAAGACATACAATGAAAGAATGAGCTTAGTGCGATTCACGTAAAGGTGATCCAGTTTTAATGTTGACCCCCTCTTCCACATTTATTACCAGATAAGAGGACCTTGCGTGGTACCATATCAGCACATACCTAACAAATGCGTGTACATATCAGCAGAAGGTGAGTCATAGTCCATATACAAACAGTCCTGGAGACAGGGCTTGCCAGGTACTCCGTGGTGCACTTTGCAAGTATTACGTACTCAGGAAGTCCTATCTTGACCTGCCCCAGTACTCTTGGATATTATTTCATATTAAAGCATATTGCTTAGCAACATCTGCGACTATATTTGGGGAAATTAAAAGCAATAGTCTACATTTCTGCTTAAAGACATACGCAGAAGGGAAAGCAGGCGATGAGGTGCAGTATCTGGGAGGGTTGCTAGATGGTGCTAAAGCATATACAGAAGTGTATCACATGTAACTGCTGCAACCGCGGTTTTGGTTACGAGTTAGCGTGGAAGAGAGAAAAACTGAAGATGTTTTCTGTCTGTCCTATTTTCTACATCACCTCCAATGGAAAGAACACCTCAGCTTCCTCGGTTTCTCAAAGAAT
Source organism: Anarhynchus alexandrinus (assembly GCA_008711295.1). NCBI lineage: Eukaryota > Metazoa > Chordata > Aves > Charadriiformes > Charadriidae > Anarhynchus > Anarhynchus alexandrinus. The sequence goes on from VUYV01000161.1 coordinate 176,279, forward strand.
GTTTTATTCAGATTTGCCCCAAATTACTAAGCTCACATTTTTACATACTTTTACAGTATTTTCTATTTACAACAGGACTGACTAAATATATTTTGATGAGGAGACAATTTACCAAAAGCTGGCATTTTGGGAAGACTGACATTATTCAGGGGGAAAAAAGGAACTCTTAAAATACTTTCTTTCAGTGTTTCCAGAAGAACACACATTGACTTTTGTTTTTCAAAAAGCATATTCACTTAGAAATTTCTACTTGCTCAATTTTTGTCAATGTTTACTTGACTGGAGAAGGGAGATATAAAGTGAACAATATCTAAAAAGTAAAGTGAGAGGTGCACCAAAAATAGAATGGAATGTTTCAGGTAAAAATAAAAAGAGTTGTTTTATAATTTTCCTGGTTTCACAAAGCAAATAATATAACTAAACTAACACATATTATGTTGCTAAACTAACACATATTATGTTGAATATATTGTAAACCAAAACTCACTTTCCTTGATTTTGGTTTCATCCAATGTACATGTTTCTTATTTGCACAGTTACGGTAAATACAATTTCCAACCCATTTTGATGTGATTTAAGTTCATCCTGTGGTATCAGCTGAGGGATTCTTTTAAGAGACCAATATAAGATCTAATTCATATTGAAGATAAAATCTTTTCTCAAGAGAATACACTAAAAAGTCATACAAAGCCTATCAACAAATGAAAGGTGAAACATACTGCATTTCCTATGTGAAAAGTTGTGGTGTCAGATAACAGGTAGGAGTACACAAGGAATAAAAATTATTCTTTGGTCAATATGAGAATTATTCTCAGACTGATTAGCTATTGTTTGTATATGATGTCATTTTGAAAACTACATAAAATTAGAAAAAGCTGAATTCTAGTTTGCTTTGATGCCAATAAATGCTGGCAATGACAATATTTTTCTGAGTAGTTTGGGGGAATTTAACATTAATCAGGGTTTTAATTAGGAAAACAACAAGATTGGCTATAATTCTGTGGAGACAAGCTGTAACAAACTTCCTCGTAGGTCAGATTCAATTAACTTACAGCCAAAAGAGCATGAAACCATACTGTGATTTAGCAAGCCCAAAGTCTGCCTAAGTTTCATTCATAAAACAATTCGATCACGCTGCATCCATCATCGGCATTATTAGATAGCATCAATGGTGTTCTTAACACTTTATTGATTAATTACTTCCTTTTTGAGGCATATAAATATATGGTCATTCTCATCATGTCTGAATGTCTCATGCACCACTGAAATTATCATTCCTGTCCCACTATGATATGGAAATATGTGTCAAAGATGGGACAATCTAAATAATCCCAAGAAAAAAATTGCTGAGAGAAATTCCTATGACAAATGAACACTTACTGTCATGAGGTCTCATCTTGGCCTGGTGTCTCCTATCACCATGACATCTGAAAGAGGGAAGTGATAAACTTGCTCTGTCCATGCTCAGAACTGACCAAACATCAACTGTCAATTGTTCCCATGGTCCCAAGTCCAAACAAGTCTAACAAGGTCACCTTGGTTTTAGATTGGAATTGTATTGCACACCAGCAGAAAGTCTTTATCTGAAAAACACACTGCAGAACTGTCCTTTAATACAGGAACATTTTTATCCCTTTTGTTATTAATGGAGCCATATTAGGCTGTTTTCAGCTCTGGTCATATTTTGTTTATTGTGGCATGAAACTGCTCACAAAAAGCCAATGAGATTCCAGTGAATCAAAAGGCCAATGAAAACTTTTTCTTAGCTATTTGATCAACACTTAGGTCAAAAGGACAAGAAGTAACGGACACAGACTTGAACATAGGAAATTCCATCTAAACATGAGGAGGAACTTCTTTATTTTGAGGGTGGCAGAGCATTGGCACAGGCTGCCCAGAGAGGTTGTGGAGTCTCCCACTCTGGAGACATTCAAAACCCGTCTGGCTGCCATCCTGTGCAACTGCTGTAGGTGACCCTGCTCTGGCAGGGGGGTTGGACTAGATGGTCTCCAGAGGTCCCTTCCAACCCTGACCATTCTGTGATTCTGTAAAAAGGCAATTCTCAGATCAGTAAAGAGGACTTTAAAACGAGACTTGATTAATTTAAAAATTCTATAACAAAATAATTTTTAACTTGAACTGGGGAAAACCCATGTTTTATTCTTTGTTCCGTTCCTACTAAAATTACATGTTCATTCTATATTATGCATTTGAGAAACCACAATATTTTAGCCAGAGCTCCTCAATACTCTTTATTCCCTGTTTTTGACATGTTTTGCACCTCTTGATGTGAGTTTTCACCTGGATCACATCATTAACTCCAGCTGATTGTACAACCTCTCCCAAGGCAATCGCTTAAGCCACTCTTGAAAAAGCCCTTGGTACAAAAGAAGTACTCCTCAGTGTGGACTTCTGTCCCACTGACTATTTACAGATTTTATGTAAGGAATGTATATTCTGAGATAAGCAAACACTCAGCAGAACCAGGACTAGGACATGGTTCTCATTTACTGCTGGCAAGCTCACTATTGCTAGACAAAGAGTATAGTTCTTATTTAAATACTGAATTTCTATGCCAAGCAGACACTTCAGTGCAACGAGCCAAGAGCTGTGTTCCCCTCTTTCCTATTCCAGCCAAGCAGTGGCTAGCTGGTGTATGAGGATGCCTCCTCAGGTGTCTGTCTCTTCCTGCATGACTGTACTGACTACAGAGCAAATACCCATCACAATCACAGAGGGACCACCAGCAGCAGAGGTCGGTGTGCTCCTGCATGGACAGCCCTGAGCCAGAAGAAGCCCAGCAGAGCTCTAGCAAAAGCTATAGATGCCAGCTGCTTATCTCAGGCAGATAAATATGCTTGTGAGCACCTTCAAAAGACAGTACTTTATTAATAGTGAAGTGTTAGGCAGAAGTGGCTGTGGGCTTTGGCTCTTTCACAGTCAGTGCAGTAGCTAAGTTGGCGTTCTGAGAATCACAGTTTTTGACTGAAGAACTTAAGCTGTGGGTGGTTTGGCATGTACAACCCGAGCTCATGAATCTACTCAAATGGTAATTCCACAACGTGAGAAAAAAATCTTACTTGCTAAAGATGATGTATCTCTGGACGATCTAGACCTTTCTTAAGAAAGGTCAATACAATTCCTTCTTAAGAAAGGTCTTCCCTGACCTGAGAAAAGGTTAGTGTTTACAGACTTTCTACTCAGCTGAGAAATTTTCTGTAATGGCTTTTAAGGGTATGTGTTTGTCAGTCACTCTTTTGTTAGGTGCAAATGTGAGCCTTTGTGAAATGGCTGCATAAGGACTCTTGGTATTTACTGTTTCACAAATGTTTCTGTGAAGCACCTGTAATGAACTCTCTATCTATTTGAAAAGTAAGAGTTCTCCTGATAACAATTACTATAAAAGTATCTGTGTTCAGAGTAATGTGCATATGAAGAAAGGAGATAAATTCTCTTTTTGGCATCCATAAAAATTCAGAATGGGTCCAGTGACAAAATATGCCATAGATTAATAAAAGTCTAAAATTAAGCAGAAATTCCCAGGTAAATGTATATATGTCAGAAGTCAGGCTAGGCTACGTATGATCTGCTTAAAAAAGTTTTACAGTGATGGTAAGAAAACTTGTGTTTTGTTTTAGGGTTTTTTTTTTTTGGGTGCCATTTCCTCTACTGGTGCACTGCAGATGTGTACGAAATAATCAACACCTCTAGGAGTTTAACTTTCATTACACAAGTCGATGCCTGGAGCACACACGGACACATCTCTCCGGAAAAAAGATGACATAGAATTGAAATCTACTCATCTCATGCCTGTCCCAACATGTTTTTTAGCCTCACGCTAAACTTGAAACCTTTAAAAGGACAGCCTCGCTTGATACAGTTTTAGATGCTTTCTGTAGCAGAAAATAATAGTGCTTTTAAAATGCAGTGAGCTGTCTGCAGAGCACACAAACAGCCTACCCAAAGAGCATAATATTAGAGCAGTAACATGCCTCATTTCAAAGCTAAATCTATCAAGGTCTGCAGAAATAGTGCTAAAAAATCCTTCACCGGTAGGAAATGTAATCACCTCCAAAAGTGTGAGCCCCAGAGCTGCTGAGACAAGGGAATTTCAGACCTTGATTGTAATCTCATTATGAACAAGACACATTATCTTTGGTATTGGGAAAGTGAGCCCAGTGCCTTGCATTGGGTTGCAAGATTACCACTTGCATCCTGTCAGAACAAGAGGAATCAGCAGAGGCACATGCGAGTTAAGCTCTGAGCTGTACCAGAGAAAGCTGTAAAAACTCACAGCTTATTTATATTAAAATATTTTTTGAGTAAGTAATGCAAACAACGGGGTAAAACGTGAGGAAAGTAAACAGTGAGCAGGAGGTGAGCAGTTTGTGTATGTTTGGGACCTGCGAGGGAACTGAAGGAATGCCAGCGTTGAACTAATTTCCTATTCACTACATTCCCTAGCCTAACAATAGAATAAAAGTACAAAACACATACATCTCTTTAAAAAGTAGACCTTGGAAAGTAAAACAAAAGCAATCAGTCTGAACAGGAAACACTAATGTCTGGGAAATAGTAAGAGGAACTATTCCACAGAAGAAGGAAAGCGTCCTGCAGATAACCTTATACTTGCTTGGGCAGGCCAGAATGGGGTGTGGGATGGGGAGGGAGAGAGAGGATTGGGAAGGGGGAGAAATCATTACTTTTCTCCTACTCTTTGTTCAGTGTAAAGAAAGAATGCTACTTTAGAGACAACACATGCAAAGTGCTGACAAGGCCAAATCTTGGAAGATGCTAAGCTTCTTACAGCTTCTGTTGGCTGCACAGTAGTTGGCATGGTGCAGCCCTTTTTGGAGCTGGTCTCAGGAGAGCTGTGAAAGAAAGCCCCACCAAACAATATCATAAGACAGTAAGCAAAACAGGACAAAACTCTCAGCAGGCACTGCATAGCCCTTTCACAACTAGATATGCCATCTGCTCCCAATCTATCTTAAACAAATCAAGGTCGTCAATTAAGCAGAGAGCTCCTCAAAGATGGGAGTACTTGACTCTGACTCACAGCCGTAAAAACTGAAGTCAAATTTTCTGTGTACTGAAGTTTGTGTTAGAGCACTGTTAGGAAGAAAGGGAGAAAACTCTTCACCTCATTAATCATCTTAGGAACCTCCTGGTCTGTAAGGACTTTCTTGTAAAACATGTGGTTGGACTGAGAAGTTCATAATCCAGTGTGTAGTTCCAGTGAAATCAGCATGACTATTTGTATAAATGCTTAGCAACAGCAGCAAGCGAAAAACTTGGCAGAAATAAATGGATATTTTTCAGAAAAAAAACTCTGGTGGCTTTTTTATACTTAAGGATCATAGGGGTCCTTAAACAGAGACACAGAGGCATACAAAGGCTTATGGGCATTTTTACAAGTACACACACATTTTATAAATAACTTTTTGTCTGGGTACTGCCTGGATGGATGCATAGTTTAACTGTGCCACTACTCATGATGCCCATGAGGAAGCAGGGAAGAGAGTGTGTCTTATCAAGGAGTGTTGGTCATGGTGGTGTCCAAGTGGCACTCTACATGCCAGGTCAGGCCTATAAGGACATTTCTGCCCATGTGTGATTTCCACATTCAGCTCACACCAGTAAATAAGTTTCCACTTTATACCTAGAGAGTTCTGGCACCATTGGTTTGGATAACCAAATTAAATGTGTAAGAAACCAACTGCACTGTTCATTTGTGGTTCCCCAAACACTGCCAAGAAGCCGTGACATCCACAATGAATAACTGAAAAACAGTTCTGGGCAGCAACATCTGATATTTCAGATCTGGGTTCTTGCTTTGTGTTGGCACTAAAAGCAATACTCTAAAACCCTTTTCATAAATGCAGAAGTGAGTGGAGATGTCTGGTGTGAGAGTTCAATAACTTGGGTTCAATGTTTCAATAAGTGCAATTATACAAGGCATAGAGCTGTGTGAGGGAGAACTAATTCATGCCTAGCATGGAGCATTCTTATTTGAAGTAACTGAGCCCAAATGCCAAAAATAGAACCAAGGGTTCATAGACAACTTTATGTTGACTGCCCCTGACCAAGGCCATGCCAGCAAGAATAGGTGCAGGCTTCTTTTGGCATTTGAAAAAAGTTTAGATACAAAAAAAATTGGGTCTTGAATTTGATGAAAGTTTTTCAAAACAAAATGCCTCAAATGAAACACTTGAAATCAAGGGATGCCTTTATCTGTTGTAATTTTTCTTCACTGGAAGTATTCCTACTGCATCATTAGTAATCATGCAGGTGAAGGACTTAAACCTTTTCTATCCATGTACAGGAACAGAGCTAATACACAGGATGACCTCTCTCCCAGGCTTTTTCTTTTCTCCAGTTTGTCCCTTAGTACTCGGCTGACTGGAAGATCTCCAGTTTCAGATTTAGCAAAAACATGCCGTCGATCAAATGGATTTCATCCCAAATAACCTAGTCAGCTTTAATAGCCATGAAATTTCTTTAACATTACCACTGTGCATTATTATTTGTAAGAAATGTAGCTATTCTTCAGCACATTTTAACTACACTTTTCAATATATAATTATTTTAGTCTGAAATATGTAAAATCAATGGCAGTACTGAAAACAATTCTCATTGATTTGAAGGTAATATGGAGTACCTGATCGTTAAAATGTGAGCAGTAGCTAAACAGGGTGCCTATAAGATGAAACGGGGAATAAACCGTGGGGTTTATTTCTGAGTAGGCTTATGGTTTCAATTATTATTGTTATAGAAGTCTTTTCTAGTAGGAAATTTGTTGTTAACAATATGATCACCACATATTAGATTTACTTTAAAAAAAAAAGAAAAACGGCTTACTTTTTAAAGCAGTGTTTCCCTGTCATGTATCAATATGTCGCAAACTACATCATCAGAAAGTAGCACTTGATTTGCTTGCCCTTCATATCCTGCTTTACTGACTTCTACTTCGCTCTGGCAATACCTTATAGCCAACTTTTTTTTTTTTTTTCAACTCCTGTATAAAATGATAAGGAACTACATTTACATTTTGAACTTCCTGGCAATAAGTTTTGTAACAAAATCAAGTTTAATGGCAAGCCCCCTTTCAGGAACACATTATAAATTAATTAATCTGGGTTCCATGTACAGGTTAGGGCTTATGTCTCAAATGTATTATTCGTTGCATAAGAGAATTGTAGGCAGCTGACAGAAAAGGCTTTGGAGTTCAATTTATCTGGAGTTCAAGTTTTTGCTTACAGATTTAACTTTGGAAGTCAAGGATCCTGGCTGGGAAAGTCATTGAAATTCAGAGGACTGAAAAGAAAAAGCTTTCAGCTCTATGAAACAGAATCCTCTGTTTTCCCAACCATAACAGCATGACACTATTAAGCAGTGTCTTTGATCTGCAATAAGCATATCTAATTTTGGATTCACTTGATATTACTGCTAGTATCAGCTCAGCCTTTGTGCATCTTCCAGATTGCAGGAATATTATTATATAAGGAATATCTTCATCCCAAACAGGAACATTTGAATTATACCCTTTTCCTCTTCAGCAAATGTCACATGCTACAAATTCCAGCCTTTCAGTCACTTGGTTAGAGGACTATAACAAACAAAGAAAGAAATCTGTCATTCACTCACCTGTTTCAGGGGAAAAAAAGCAGTCTTAAGGATGCTATCTCCTGTGGTAAGAAATTTGAACAAAGCAAAGCATTGTATCTTGAAAATTTCCTCTGGAGGAAGTTACCAAAAATTTTGTATTTTTCCCTAAACATTTGTATTTCCTTAGCATCTAAATGTTCCTGCATAATGAATATTACCAACCCAACACACCCAGATTATCAGGATTACTTCAAGATAGCCGTGCTTCTAAATAAGTAGCATGGAAGAAAAGGAAGTAACTGATACAAATATCCATATGTTTCTACTATTTTGTTATAAAATCTTTATAATTTCCTTCAGATATGTGCCACACTTTTCTGTCACAAGATGAACAGAGAATCATAGAATCATAAAATGGTTAGAGTTGGAAGGAACTTCAAAGATCTTCTACTTCAACCCCCCCTGCCATGGCCAGGGACAGAACTTAAATAACTCTTAAATATCAACAGGCAAGTTTTTTTCTCCCCCTGGCTCTTTTCTCTTTCCACTAAGGAGATTCTTACTGAGAAATTTGCTTCTTGATCTTGCTGTGACCTGCCATAATCATCTCAGTCTTCTGTTTTCAAAGCATCAGTTTCATCAGTCACTGCATTAATGACCTGTTTCAAACTTACCCTTGAAAACGGTGATAACTGGGGCTTGTATGCAAGAGAAACACATTGTAAGTGATTCAAAGTGTATCACTTGTCCACCAAGGTCTTCTCAAGCTTTTTAAAAGATTTGCATTGGCTCCCAGACCTTTTGCTTCTCTAAAAGCCTGTGCAGCACCAAAGAAAACACAATAACTCCTGTTAATATAACTAGTACACTCGTTACCATACAACAAGCAATGCGAGAGAGGTGACCATGGTGGAACAGCTTATGTAGTTCATGAATGGAGAGGACTATCTGTGTGTGCACTTCCTTTACTTTTGTGAGAAAATAAAGAATGAATCTTTAACGCTACAAAGCTTTGGCCATGATCTTTGGACTTGAGTGGGAGACCAGCATGCAAACAGCTCATGCAAACCCATGAGGTCAAATAACACTGCAGAATTGTCTTAAAAAAATTATGCAGCAACTCCATGTCACAGAAGATCTTCTTGTTTGATGGATTCTTTGGGAAGCAGTATATGCTAGAGTCACACCATCTGACGGTGAAGCAGAAGGAGTGTCCTCAAGATCAGTCACTATTCCTATTCTGAAATCTACCTTGGGAACAGGCAATCTTTCCTTACATGGCAGGAGTATATATAATAAAGATATTACATGTCCGGTGTTGATGAACATTCCAGACAGATGTGAAAACTTGCCTGAAACATACTCAGTGTATAGCACAAATCATAAGAATGTTTTTAAAGAATAGTATTGCCCTGGCTGGAAGTGGGGGATCCTGATTGGGAAAAGCTTTTCCACTCTGATGGAAGAAGAAATCTTAGATCTTGTCAGTTTCCTAAATATAATTTCATAAGAAAGATAAAAGAGGTCTTTCCTGTGCAACCAATTTTTATCTATATACACCCATTTTGCAGGTCATTAGTTGGCTAACTGAGCATCAAGCAGCAGCCTCCCATACTCTGTATTATTCAGAGTGGGATATATCAGAATTGGGAGCTTCATTTAAAACACAGACAGAGCAAGGGAAGCTGGAGAGAAGCAATGTCAAAGGAATTGTCTGCTGTGGCTTCAGGCAGGGCTGCAGGCATTGAAAAAGCACTGTTAGCTGACTAACAAACCATGGGTCTTCAGAAGGACACAGGAGGACACAAGATTTCAGTACCCTAGAGAGGATGCTTCATGGTGGTAAATTTTTATAGTATCCATGACAGAAAAAGAGAATAGGCTCTTTTCTAAAGGAAATTGGTAATCTTTCTCCCCTTTCTTCTGTCCTTTTATTACATTGTTGGGGTTTTTTTTAAGCAGATCTTTTCCCCCTTGAATTCTTAATACAAATATGTTGCATGCTAATTCTGCAAAGGCTACGGGGAGCAGGGGAGAGAGGTAGATTAATTTTTGGTACCTCAGTTCTGGATGTGGTTCAGGTACCAGCTGATTTAAGATCGCATACTTATGAATAATAGCATTTCCAAATTACTTCCCGAAGGAGTCCATGTTCAGACATTTTATATACTTAATACCCCAAAAGGTTTCTTTTTTCTTTTCTATTTCTTTTTTTTTCTTTTCTTTTCCTTTTCTTTTCTTTTTTTTTTTNATTATGATAACACTTTCCTCTCTCTGGATCTAATCAAAGACCTTCCCGTAGTGGTTGCCGTGTTTGAACACAGAAGTGGTTTTTGGCTACTCTTGCAATGCTATCCCTCTTCTAAGCCCCCATGGAAACATGGGGGGCTGATGACTATTCAGCAGGAGGATAGGGAAAGGAGAAAAAAATACTGGGGTGATGTATAATGCCCTTTCCTGTTCCTGTCAAGATTCCCCACGAAAAACAAATTCCAAGCAGTATATGCCACATGTAGCAAGATGTAGCCCACCAGTGACTGGAGCTAAGAAAATTTTCAGTGGATTTCTTTTACTGTGGAGGTGGCAGGATTTTGGGGACAGCTCATTGCTTCTCTTCAGAGCAGAGGAAATGTGCCTTCACAGCAACAGCTGTCCTTCCCCACACAGTTATCAACAGATGTTTCCAAGAGAAAATCCTCTGACTTGCTAAGAAGATTTGTTTCATTGAAATATGGTCAGCGCTGAGATGGAGACCATGGAATATCATTACCAGTAACGAACCATGTACTTTAATGAAAAGAAGTGTGAATGACATGGGTTTTTTTCCAGATATCAGTCTTGGTAAAGTGTACGTTTTCATTTTTTGACACATGAGGGATAGTGACCAAAATAAATCCAGCCACCCACTTGGTGTTTTAGAAAGGCAGCAAGAGGTGGGTAAATTCAGTACTGGAGATGAGCATATTGAGTTCAGACTGGAGTTAGGCATATTCTGTTCAGCTGTCCCCTACAGTGCTCCTCCCACAGTGAGGCCCCAGACTGGCATAAATAATAGGAAAGAATAAAAAGGCTCCATGAGTAGGTGTGTTGTAAAATCAAAGGTCTCATGATGGTTAAATACAGAGCCAGAGACACAATTGTCACTCATCTTACGGCAACGTAATTTGTCATGTGACTTTGTTCTTCTGTACTTAGAAGCTGGTCAAAGCTTTTTGCTGACAGACAGATCTGCGGTACAGGAAAGCAGCCTGAAGCATGTCAGGGTATTGAGCTGGATGAAGAGTGGACAGGTGCCAGGTCTGCGGTAGGGTAGGTTGCATGGAACCCACCACCAGCCCTTTGCCATCTCCTTTCCCCCACGCTGCAGGCTGGCAGCCCTGGAGAAGATCCCTGACCCTGTTCAGTCTCTCTTCCCTACCATCTGCCTGCAGGCTCCAGCTTCATCGCAGCAGTGCCGCTGCTGCTGCACCCACCTTGCCGGCTGCAGCAGCTCCCTCGGCAGGGACCAGCCCAGCCACTGCTGCCAGCCTCATGGTCCCTTGCAGCAGCCTGGCGACTGGCAGCAAACACAGCCCATCACAAGTGCTGCAAGTAATTTATTTCTCAAGGAACCTCATCCCACTACCTATAACTGCCCATCACAAGCAAGGCTATGTGGGCGGAAAAATACAAAGATTTTTAGTTCCACTGAAACAAACAAGGAATAAATGCTTTGCCAAAACTGCTTCTCAACAAATAAATAGGAAGAAGGAAGAAGAGAAATCAAGGACCTAAGGAGACCTGGGTGCAGAGAAGGTACATACATTTCTTTGTCTTCACCATTCCTATGAAGAATAATTAAATCTGCAACAAACAAACTTCTGCAGCATTATGAACTGAAAACGAGGATGTGAAGGCCCAAGTGGTGTTGTCAGCAGCAAGACCAATCTGCCTGTGAAATCGGAGACCTCTGTCATTTTAGCTTAAAAAGGTCTTCGGTATGTGCTAGATATAGATATGGCTTGTGACACATGGAGCTATGCTAACAAGTCCTCCATTGCGTGTAGGATTCCAATATTTGTTTGAATTTGGTGGTGTTCCAGTTTCAGATGAAAAACCAGGCACTGACAGCAGACTCCAAAGCAGCTGAAAATTTCCAGCCAGATTTAATAACACATAATGAAACTATTCTCAAGCTACATAGCAAAGAGACAGCATATTATGCATGGTACTTTACAAGATCTTCTTTGCTTAGTAATAGTCTTTATAGGAAGATTGAAAATGTAATCAATTCCATCTGCATAGAGTGCAGAACCTCTGCAAGCATTGCAGGGATCTCTTCTTGACGGAGATGAAGTTGAATTTAAGGAATCAAATGACGTGTGATGTTTTCACCAAAGAGAAAAAATGACTTTGGAGTGCAGAGGTTTCCTATATTCAAAATGGGAAGCAAAACCTTGTGTCCCCATAAATTTTACTTCTCATGTCTGTACCTAAGTAATGATGCAATGACATCCCTGAGGATGCGGGCACTGAAGGAAGAGATCTCTGAGGCAAGAAGAAAGCGGTGCAATGAAGCTCCCACTTAATTATCCTCTCTGCTGGAGTCCCCCACAAAACTCAGCCAAAGACGTTCCTCCACCTTGAATGACTTTCCTCTAACAGCAACACCAAAAATTGCCAATAGGCAGAAAAAACATGGATATATGTGAGAGAGATGTAAAATTTAGTGGGGAAAGCCCCTGAATGTTATGATGAATGAGATTGTTGCCAACAAGGAATTTATAGAAATATCAAAATAAGAAATAAAGAGGCAATATCTAGAAGGATCTTGATTCCTTAAAAAAAAATAATTGCGACATTTGCTTTCTAAATACTATTTCTTCACTCTCCTCTCTTCTAGTTCTTATCTGAACCTTACTGAATGGCAGATAACTACAGATCATAAAAAGTGTGTTACTAAAGCACCTAATTGTAGAAAGCATTATTTGTGTCAGAGACACAGTTCTTTTTTTCTCATGCAGATGAGACTTACTTCAGCAAAGAAATATATATACATTATTCCAGCAACTTTACTGGAAGAGAGAGGTTGTTTATAAATGAGCCAATTTTGTTAGAATGGAGTTTTTTCATCTGTAGGGAAATGCCTCTAGTTTCTACTTAGAGATAGTATCTATTTAGAGATATCTTGTTCCTCAGACCTTCATGGGTATGCCAGCTGCAAGCACAAAGGCACTTTTGGCTATGGCAGACACTGATGTAAGTAACCTAAATGGGGTTGTAAGGCATCTCTTCTTCTGTGGCATTAACCTCTCTTTGTGCCATGGGTGTATGAGGGTCCCCAAAGGGCTCAGAACTGGGTCCTGAACTCCTGCCTTCCCGTCCAGGTGTAAAATTGCCTGAGGGCCTCCACTTCAGGCACTGTTATTAGGTGTGTGGCAGAGAACTGCCAGAAATAAACTGCAGCAGGGCTATTTGCAGGTCCAACAGGAGCTCAGCACCAACCGCATGAACCAAAAGAAGTGACGAGCTCAGGAGCAGGAGCCTGGCCCTCGCAGCAGGCATCTCCAGCTGCTGTTATTCCTATGGCCCTGGGACTGAAGGCTGTGTTTCCTTATGCAGGTAGAAGTGCAACAGCTCAACCTGAAGAGATGTTTCCAGTCCAGGAATATATTAGTGTTTAATAATCACAGCAGTGAAGGGAGAAATTAGAAGAAGATTTGAAGCTGGGTATTACGTGTTCCAGGTGAGCGCTCTGAGAAGGATAAAAACCATGGGCACAAATGTGAGCTTTTCTTATGTGTGGGAGAAACAAGTCTTGAGAATACTTGCTGAGTTAATGTTTATCATGGGTCATATCAAGAGTATCTGTCCCAATTCATAAGTGTATGCAAGGTATAAAGTGAGTTTGCTGCCAAGTCTTCAGCTCTTTCACATGCACCCTGGAGCATAAACACAGATACAAAAAGCCATTGGGCACCTCCAAGTTTAAGTAGGAAAAGAACAAGATTTTTAAAGATCTCACCTGCCCACAAAATCATATTTAAATGTCCTAAGAGGGATTTAGGCAAGCAGAGTACTGTACAGACCTACTTCTAAATAGTTAAAACAGAAGAACCCCTCCTTTTAATACAGCACATGCTTGATGAAGTTGCCAAAATGAGACCTTGTGTAATTCCTTTAAAATGTTGCTCACAGGAGGGACCAAGAGTCCTCTATGCACAGCTAGCAATAGCACAAACCCTCTGGGGGTGTTCTGCTAATATGACTCGGTTTGTTCTGGAGGCGCTGGTAGGAGGGTAAGGGACACAAACCCTCAGAACGAGATAGGTGAGGATCATAGAATCATAGAACGGTTTAGGTTGGAAGGGACCTTGAAGATCATCTAGTTCCAACCACCTTCCATAGACAGGGACACCTCTCACTAGACCAGGTTGCTCAAAGTCCCATCCAGCCTGGCCTTAAACACCTCCAGAGATGGAGCTTCCACAACTTCTCTGGGCAACCTGTTCCAGTGCATCAACACCCTCAGAGTAAAGAATTTCTTCCTAATATCTAATCTAAATCTACCTTCTTCCAGCTTGAAGCCATTCCCCCTCATCCTATCACTACATGTCCTTGTAAATAGTCCTTCCCCAGCTTTCCTGTAGGCCCCCTTTAGGTACTGGAAGTCCTCTATAAGGTCTTCCTGGAGCCTTCTCTTCTCCAGGCTGAACAGCTCCAACTCTCTCAGCCTGAGAGATGTGAATGGATGGTCAGCCTGTCCCACTGTGACAACTGTGTCTGGGCTCTAATCTTGCAGACACAACGCCAAGCAGCTGATTCCCCACGAGCAGGCACCCCACCTCAAGTTTAGCGTATGGAGTAGCTGCGAACTTTCATAAAATTATAGGATAGTTTGGGTTGGAAGGGACCTTTAAAGGTCATCTAGTCCAACTCGCCTGCAAGGAACAGGGACATCTTCAACTAGATCAGGTTACTCAGACCACCGTCCAGCCTGACCTTGGATGTTTCCAGGGATGGGGCATCTACCACCTCTCTGGGCAACCTCGTCCACTGTTTCGCCACCCTCATTGCAAAAAATTTCTTCCTTATATCTAGTCTAAATTTTCCCTCTTTTATGCTTTCCCTGGCTTAGGGCCTGCAATGTAACCTGGATCTCCAGGAGGGACATCAGTTGATGCCACCTTCACTGTGCGGTGGGGATATAAGGCTACATGGAGAAAAGATAGAGGGCACAGAGCTTTGTTATTTTCAATCATGTCTCTGATATTACTCTGCCTGTTGTTTTCCGATCTCTGAGTGACATGCAGCAGCTTGGACTAGATTTGTTCCTAATCATACCTACCGAGTAACGCTGAAATCATTTCTATGAAAATCAAGCTCTAGGGCTCAAGAGTGTGTTTACTTCCATGTCTCAGTAATACCTGGTAGTCTTCTTGAATAGCTGCAGGTTGCAGGAACGCCACATGTGTTCTGTTCTGAATGGGCAATCCATTAAAAGAGCTGTCAAGACACGATCACAGCCTGGTGGCAGTGAAAAGGCTAAAAAATGGCAGCCACAACTATGTGCTTTATATTTATGAATGTGAAGCCTAATAAAGAAAAGAAACATGAGTTTGTAAAATTAATGAAGTTTCCAAGCTCCCATGAGCTCCACAGGTAGGATAAATCTTGCTATTGAATCACAGTAAAGTTTTAATTGACTAAATTTACTGATACATTTTATTGAAAATGCCAATAACTTTGGAACAAAGCACTCCATGGAGCAGGCTGGGGAGGAAGATAAGCTTTTGCCGCCTATTCATTATTTATCTTTTTTTATTATTTCTAAACTAAATATAGTGCTATAATAGATCTTGATTATCGTCATGCCTTCCATATTCTGTTTACATTAAAAATTAAAAAAGAAATCAATATCAAAGAATTTCAAATACAGTGCACTGAAAGAAAAAAATAAAAAACTCCTTTGTGAAGAAATTATGTTCTTTCTGCAGGACAAGTGACTTTGCAGGCTATGAATAGCAGTCTTTCAGTAAACCTCCTAACAGACTTTGATAGAATTATAATTTATGATGTATTAGTTGGACAAAGCAATATTAATATTTTATCCCAGGAAAGCTTGCATCAAGATTAGCAAGGTAGCATATTTCAACTGTTATTTTCCTCCATTTTTAGTGCCAGGAAAAGAAAAGAAGTCTTGTTTATATTGTCAATTGGAGAACAGCTCCTACCTAGTGAGTTTTCATAGTAGACTTAATTTCTTGGGAGAATTTAAAGTGATCCACTTTGGAATATATTTGTTAACTATGCTTTCCTAGAGAAAATATTTACTATTACATCTTTATCTGAAATAGCATTTCAACTTGTAAAATGCAAGGATTCAGCTTACAAGCTTCTAGCAGTTTTATGAGAGATCATTTTTGAAAGTGTATTTAAGTTTTTTAGCAAATTTCCACTTACAATATTGACCACACATTACTAATATTTATTTAACAATTCATACACCACATTAAATGTTGTTTTTTAAGTACCAAAATGTAGATCATACAGATCATCATATGTAGATCAAAATTTTTTAATGTTGGAAAATGTCTTACTTTCCTCTCGGTGTAAAAAAACCCTCAGCTTGTATAGGGACTGGGGGAGAAAAGTCCCTCCCACTGTAAAAGATCGTGTTCGTGACCACCTGAGGAACCTGAACATATAGAAGCCTATGGGACCTGATGAGATGCATCCCAAAGTCCTGAGCAAATTGGCTGATGTAGTTGCCAAGCCACTCTCCATGATATTTGAACAGTCATGGCAGTCCCCTGTGACTGGAAAAAGGGAAACATTGCACCCATTTTTAAAAAGGGTAGAAAGGAGGACCCTGGGAGCTACCAACCTGTCAGCCTCACCTCAGTGCCTGGGAAGATCATGGAACAGATCCTCCTTGAAGCTATGCTAAGGCACATGGAGGATAGGGAGGTGATTTGAGACAGCCATCATGGCTTCACCAAGGGCAAGTCCTGCCGGACCAACCTAGTGGCCTTCTATGATGGAGTGACTACATTAGTGGACAGCTATGGAAGAAGCTTTCCTTTCCTGAAGGAAAGGAAGAGCTATGGATGTTGTTTATCTGGACTTCTGTAAGGCCTTTGACACGGTCCCCCACAACATCCTTCTCTCTAAATTGGAGAGGTATGGATTTGATGGGTGGACTGTTTGATGGATGAGGAGTTAGCCGAATGGTCACATCCAGAGAATAATGGTCAACAGCTCAATGTCCAGATGGAGATCAGTGAGAAGTGGTGTCCCTCAGGGGTCTGTACTGGGGCCAGTACTGTTCAATATCTTCATCAATGACACAGACAGTGCGATCGAGTGCACCCTCAGCAAGTTGGTGGACCACACCACGCCGAGTGATGTGGTTGACATGCCTGAGGGATAGGAGGCCATCCAGAGGGACCTGAACAGGCTTGAGAAGTGAGCCCATGTGAACCTCATTAAGTTCAACAAGGCCAAGTGCAGGATCCTGAACTTGGCTCAGGGCAACCCCTGGTATCAATACAGGCTGGGGCATGAAGGGATTGAGAGCAGCTCTGACAAGAAGGACTTGGGGGTACTTGTGGATGAAAAGCTGGATATGAGCCGACAATGTGCACTCATAGCCCAGGAAGCCAACTATATATCCTGGGCTGCATCAAAAGTAGCGTGGTCAGCAGGTCAAAGGAGGTGATTCTGTCCCTCTAGTCCACTCTGGTGAGACCCCACCTGGAGTACTGCATCCAGCTCCAGGGCCCTCAGCACAGGAAAGACATGGACCTGTTTGAGCGGTTCTGGAAGAGGGCCACAAAAATTATTAGAGGGATAGAACACCTCTCCTATGAGGACAGGCTGAGAGAGTTGGGGTTGTTCAGCCTGGAGAAGAGAAGGCTCCAGGGACACCTTATTGCTGCTTTTCAGTACTTAAAGGGGGCCTACAGGAAAGATGGGGATAAACATTTAGCAGGGCCTGTTGCAATAGGACAAGGGGTAATGGCTTTAAACGAAAAGAGGGAAAATTTAGACTAGATATAAGGAAGAAATTTTTTGCAATGAGGGTGGTGAAACACTGGAACAGGTGGCCCAGAGAGGTAGTAGGTGCCCCGTCCCTGGAAACATCCAAAGTCAAGCTGGAGGGGGCTCTGAGCAACCTGATCTAGTTGAAGATGTCCCTGCTCCTTGCAGGGGAGTTGGACTAGATGACCTTTAAAGGTCCTTTCCAACCCAAACTATTCTATGACTCTATGATTCCTTTTTCTTTAAATCACCAAAATCCATTAATGCCATTAATTTAAAAAACAAAACAAAACAACAAAAAAACCCAAACCCACCAGAAACCCAAACAGGTTTCTTTATACATACATAGCTATGATAAAACAGATAAGGAAAACCACGTAAAGTGTCTAACAGAGTACTTTAAAACAAGTTGCCATTTTTCTTAAGTTCTGAGAATGAAATAAACACCATTCAAGTCAGTCTCTACAACGTGTGAGAACCTGTTTATTTTCTTCAAATAGCCTGTGAAAAGCTTGTTTATAATTAAGTGTGATGGTTTTCACTGAACACAAGCCTTTTTCAAAGGGAATATATCCCTGGCATAGACACATTTTCTTTTTATTATGGCTGTGAATGGAACTCAGGTATTCAGCATTATCTACCCTGCATCCTCAGAAATATAGAGCTAGACCCTGGGAGTATCATAAGGAAGGACTAAAAATATATTTCAAAGACCCACACACATTTTAAGATTTTGCATTTGCCTTTTGGGTTTTGACCTTTTAGAATTCACAAAGTTTTCACTGTACCGCTGAGGACAGAGAACTTATTAAAGCTAAAAAGAAGGAGTTATAATCACATGACTTCAGGAGCTTTGGATCTTAGAAATGCACCAAATATCTTTACCTTACAATAGAATTGGATTGATGGCAATGCCATCAGGACAGCAGAGAATATAAATAGAGATATAAATACAGGGAATGACCTGACTTCCTTTTTAGCTCTTTTCTGTTTTAAAGCCCTAATGTATTAAATCAGAGAGCTGCTAAACCCAGGTGGATCTTCATGCCCTGCCATGGGTACATTTGTTTTCACAGAGCCTCACTTCTGTTATGTCCTAAAAATTTAAGGTTATACAGTACGGACACAATAATAAAATCATAATTATACTGTTAGCAGTTTGGCTGCATTATTTGTTTCTCCTTCCACTAAAACCTGAAAGAAAGCTACTAATCAATCAAAACAAAAAAACATGGATGAGTAAAGCCAGCTGTCTTCAATTTGCCCATTGCAGTGTGAAATTGAACAAATTCAGCTTTTTGAGGGGGAGCTGTGTTTTGTGGAAAAAACATTTTATTAACATATTAAGTGCTTAGGAGTCACACAGAGAAGAAAGTCTGTCTTTTTTTCCTGTGGTATCAAAGGTGCCCATCATGTTTACAAACACCAGTCCTGCACAGCCACTCTCTGTAACTGATGAATTGATGAAAACACCTGTCAGCATTTAAGTCCAGGGCATGATTTTCTTTAAAGTACATCATGAAGGTACTCAGTTTCTTTTGTGGTTTGTCATCCATCGAGTTTTAAAAGGGCACAGGTTGTTGCTCCTTTAATGTAGCTCCCTTGCGGTAGAAGGCTTTTGCCTCTGGAAATTTGCTTGCCTTCTGATGGCTGATTTTTCTCTCACAGCTGTAGGAATCAATTAACCCCCACAGATTTTACATCAGTGTTTGCAGGGTGGATGAGAGGGAGCAGTCAAGTGCTAGGTTTTACATCCCTTGTGTGTCATTCGTCCTCTAATCTGGTTCAGACAAATGAACTGAAATCATTTAACTAGGAGTTACTGCTGCTGCATGAAATAAAATTTCCTCCCCCACTTCTGCTTTTCCTCCTCTCAAATGGTCATATCTTACTCCTTTTTTCATAGAATCGTAGAATAGTTTGGGTTGGAAGGCACCTTTAAAGGGACCTTTTGGAGTGTATGCTATAAAATCAACACAAATGTTCAAACAATTTCACTTCTTCTCTTGTTAATGTGTCCTGCCCTGCTCTGGCCCCGGACTCAGGGTCAGGGAAGTTTCTGTAGGACAACTAAAGAAAGTTACAGTCTCCTTATACAAGCTATAGGGGGAGCAAGAGATGGAAAAAGGAGAGCGCAGACATGCCTAGCCAAGCTCCTGGCCTCATTTGTAGGATGACCTGACTCCAACGCTTTGCTTGTTTCCAGCTCAGGGTTGGAAAAATCAGCTTATTGCCTGCATTTATGTCTTTGTAGTCTTCAGTCCAGGAGGTGGAAGAGAGAGGTAGACAGAAGACTTTTGCTTCCTTCAGCATTGCCTTTATCCTTGGGTTTGTGGAGAGCTGAAACCGTAGGAAAATGACCACTCCGTTGATCAGACATTAGTGGGAACGAAAGGCCACATTTACCTAATAAACTGCTTTAAGGAGAAATGAGTAGAGACTGCTCCAAACCCTCAATTTATATATTTCATATAGAGGAAATATTATGGCCCTTGGAATGTATTTATCTAGAGATAGCTAAATATCTTTTATATGCTGTTGCTTTCTTCTATTTTGCACAATAATTCCATTCAGTTCTTTGTAGTCTAAACTAATTTCCTCCACCACAGCATTTTATTATTTGCTGATTGTCCCTAGGTAGCTTAATTACTGGTAAGAGGATAATGAAGTAAACCTGGAGCCAATATTTAAGTAGAGTGGAACTACTCAAGTGTAATGAGCATTTTAAATTTGCCTTTTAGTACTTTATAAAGACCTATTAAAAAACACCACCTTCCCTCCTGCCTTGCCTTTTAAAAGGTTGTCAGGAGTTGGTACACTGCAATTAACACTGAGGGGCAATGTGCCTGCCAGGAGGGGGTGCTTTCTGCTGGGCAGGCTCTTCTGGGGCTCCATTTGCTCTGATAGCATCTTCACTAAAACAGAAAAACAAGAACACTAGGGTTTTAAAAGGTCTCCTGGTGTTTCTTCTTTACCTCAAGGAGACCATTATGAGTTAGTGTTGATGTCCTTACACATTCTAACAAAGTTCATTATTTTCTGTCTACTTAAATACTTGCCATAATTTCAATTACATCAGCTAGACTTCACTCTTAAATGTTTTGCTTTCCATGCTTCTTTTGCAGCAGATTTCAAACCAGAGCTGACTTAGTTTCTAGTGACAAGAAAGCTCCCTGTACTCCCTCACACATGGTCCACGTGATGTCGATCCAAGTAAGGAGGAATGACGCAGGCACTGGAATGCTCTTGCTCATGGCTGGATTGAGGGATCCTCCTTGATGTGCACCCAGGATGCTCCTAGGCGTTGCCTGTGCTGGCATCAGCAGGGGCTATATCTCCCCTGTTGAGGCATGAGGGGAAGGGAGGAGAGGACTTAGCTCTGTGCATTTAGTCGTGCTTTGCCTCTTACCCTCCGATTCAGAAAATTAGTTCTGCCCTGTTTCATTTACTGGCATAGATGTAGCCCAAAGGACAAAGCTGAAACTTGAGTGATAGCTTCTCTTCTGCAATTTCTTTTCTTTGTGATTTGTGTGGAGCGACTTAATCAGCTAGGGCCCAGTAGGTGACAGCAAACGGTGCTTCATTTCCAGCTGATCACGTGCTATATAATATACATAACAAAGGCTGAAGCCTCAAACCATACTTACTGGTCTGAGCCTCACAGACTCCTCATGGGGTCTATAAAGATGTGATGCCCTCAGCCACATTTCTTGAGTGTTTGAAGTGTTCTCATTTTATAGCTAGGGGACTTGGTATGTGAAAGGTGCTCTATAAGCTATTACTTATGGGCAGTCTTGTATGAACTAAATTTGCAATCTGTTCTTTTAAACCTTCAAATTCATTTTGATGCAATTTAGAAAATATGTACTATTTTGGTCATGAAGGATTTTATTTTAATAAAAGTAATAAGGGAGCTTCAAGGGTTGTGATTATTACTGGATAACCACATCCTTGGGGAATTAGAACCATTTAGATACTCTTTCTGTCCAATTAAAATATGACACCATGGGATTAAATGTTAGGACATATACCAGGAGTAATGATTTCATGCCTTATTAGGCGCAAATAAATGTTAACAGGACAAGAAAGATAACAGGCCAAATTAACTCTTGGGGCAAGTGGGACAAGGCTCTGTTGAATTCTGAACACCTTCTGTGCCCAATATGCCACGACTGGATTCAGCCAAGTAAGCTTTTATGGCTGTGATATTTATGGTGCATACTGACTCTGTTGTAGACGTGTATTGCACCATAATTCAGAAAGACTCAGCTCACAGACTGAAGATCCATCTGATGGTGCTCAGGCTTGTTTTTACAGGGGTTGGCTGAGCTTGAGCAACAGGGGCTAATGGTCCCTTTGCTGCGGGTGTGAAGCACAGAATCGGGGACATCTAGTGCACTTCTCTTAATGGACCAGCGGCAATGGGTTAAATCCACTATGATTAGCACCGTAGCATTTCATTTTAGTCACCTTGCTTTCCAACGGCACTCAGTCTTCAGTCAGGCTCCTTTCTGAGAAAAGGGAAAAATTAAAACTGCACCAAGGTGTACCACTGAGCAACAAACCACTGAAATCACCTGGTACTAAAGGCTGAGACCGTGATTCATTCTGACCCTGATGAGAGGCTTCAGCTCCAAAGTCTGTTCTGGGGAGACACAACAAGCCATCAGCAGTCAGGAACTTACCCTTAAAATCTGCATTTGCCTGAACCTCACAAGAACAGCAATGGCAATGGCCGCTGGGCTGCACTCTTCTCCTCCCCCATTCAACCAGTAGCACAGTGAATATCCCCGCATGGGAAGGGTAACTGGGATTGTCCTATACTCTCCAAAAGGATTTAAACTCACAAAGGACCCCAAATGTTTATTGGTCTATTCTGTGAATGAGTTTATGTCAACCCCTTCTGTTGACACTGTTATGTTTCACATGGAAGGAGTAAATAATTGCCAATGAAGAGCACAGAGAAAGACCGGCCCTGTAACCCAGGACACGCTCACTTGTGTAGGAGAGGCAGATCAGCCTGCGGTGAAATTTTGGAGCACAGACTGGAATTCAGTCTCCCCTTCAGCAGACACATGACATAACAGGCTGTAGCACCAGTCTCCCTACTTCTCTTTGGACAAGTTAATACTTCTTGCATCTTTCACAGATTTCTCAGATCCCCTGCAGCTCAATAGAATTATGCGTACGCTGAAAGGCAAGCATGCAATGAAGCTGATTACTTAATTCTGAGGCAGATTTATATAACTGTCCTTTATCTGAACTAAGTTTTGCACACCTTTGAAAAAGAAACTATTATCATGGTCTTCATATTACCTTTCCCTAAAGTAGGATCATTTCTAAGGCTTGGAATTGATATGTCATGCTACATATGCTCAAATTGTTTAATGTTACTCCCTGGATTATATAAGCGTGACAAATCATCTGGAGGCAATTTGCTAAGCAGCTTCACTTTCCTTCAAACCTACTCAAACCTTTTGGCCTCTCTCAAAGAAGGTGAAAATGGTGACCAATCCACATTATATTTGAAAATTGGTGCACCTAGGAAAAGAGCGGATAAGTAAAGGCTAGCAATCAAATCTCTCAAATGTAGCCCACGATGTATCTACTGGACAGCATTCCTTGGTTATGTCAAAAAGATACTGAATTTAAAATATAAATCTCTGTAAATGAGAAAAGGTTGCCATTTAAAAATAAAATAACCTTCTTGATTCTGCTATTTCATGAAAGAAGGTGCCTTATGATTTATGTCTCACTCTGATAACATTTCTAACTCTTCATTTTTATTAAGTAGTTAGAAATTTCACTATATACCAACTCAAAGGGCGTACTTATGCTGATCACATTGGCAAAATCCTTCTGCAGATTTTCCTCAGTGACTGTTGTGACATTTTGTAGTTCAGATGGATCACAACTCTGGGTTCAAAGCAAGCTGTGAAAGACTTGAAGTAGTTTTCACTGCTTCACAAATCAATGCTGTCAAGAACAAATCTTGACCTTTATGCAGTTTTAATTAATTTGATAAAAACCTTTGGCATGGTGAGGTAATTTAGAGACTTATGGAAAAGACTTGGCTATCTAAGTAGTTTCTGTCAGTTTTGACAAGCACCCGTGATGGTAAGCAAGTAAAGGTCCATGCACGTCTATCAAACTTCCCTGTAGCAGTCAGAAGGGTCTTAAGGCCTATCCTGTTTATTCTGTTTTACACACCAAAACCAGGCAAGGTGAGCTGCAACCTGAAGACTAGCATCACAATTTACTTTCAGAATGCCTGAAGATGATTTAATTTTTAGCAGACTACATATAAGATCTCAGGTTAACAAATGGATTTGCTGAAACTCTCCTGTGCTAGCGACTTTGTACTGGTAGTGTGCTAGAGTAAGAATTTTTGGTGCTTGGAGGACACATCTTCTGTTTCTGCAAACCTACTTGAACTGACATGAACTCTAAGAAAAAATATAAAAAAAAAAGTGCTAAGCAACTCTCTTCAAAATAGAGCTATCCATAGAAATGAACTTGTAGCATAAATTTGCATAGCTTCAAAGTGTTTTGAATAATATGTTAACATTTCCAGTAAGATTTCACACCTATAAAGTTGGCGTGGTCTCCACCTGATTTATGAAGCGCATCAGTGAGATATCCCAGTCACATCACCTGATCAAGTGTCATGGTTCACTTTCTTATCACACGCTGACCAAAGTGGTACAACCAGCTCACAAGTGGTAATATCTTATAGCATGCTGACTGTGTGTCCTGTGGCATTAATATTAATGACACAAGTGTGACAGGCGTGCTCTGTGATTTGGACACAAGAGACATGAATATTGGCTCCATGTATGATGGCTAAAATTTCTGCGCTCTAAAAACCATACTTTTTCTGCTCTAAAAAATGTCTTTAATGTGGATATGACCAAGTAGAATTCAGAACAGAAATGTTGTTTGGTATATTGCTGGTATGCACCGCCTTTCCAATGGGTATGATACAGATGGATAGAAGTATTGTCTGCAAAGAACAAAGAGCTGAATGAAAGAGAACACATATAGAACAGGACACCCTCAAGTTCCAGTTGGCAAGTTAATAATGATTTAGTGTTGTTACCTAATCAAGTTTATCTTAGGGATTTATAAGGAGTAGGATCTTTGCTAGCGTTTGACAACTAATAATCCAAATTCCAGACGAATGAACGCAGATCATGCCATCACATTCATTAAGAAGGAAGTGAATGCCTGAGGAGACATGGACTTCATTCTTAGTGCGAAGGCATGTCTGAGCATGGGATTATTCAAGAATATCTATTCCACTTTAAATTTGCATTTCACCATCCTCAAATTCAGGTGTTGACATGCCCTAATTTAAGGAATGACAAGTAAAGACCGGTGTTCTTTATAATGAGACCATTCAGTGAACAAAATCAAGAACCTGAAGGTCTGGGACACCTAATTTGGCACAGATTCTGAGACCTGAGTTTCACTTGGAATCTTACAGAGGAGCTATTTTACTGAGAAAAGTGATCCTAATCACAATACAGGTTTTGGGGGCTTTTTTTTTTATTACACTGTGGAATCTCTGCAATCTCCTTGGCTGTGTATAGCAATATAACCATCCAATAAAAGCAAGGTTAGATTTTAGTGTGAGATTGCATATTTCCAGATCAAGAGATCCTGAGCACAATACTTCAAGAAGTTTGATTGCATGTTATTTGGTACCGGGCGTATAGATACACACCACAGAGGCCCTGGTTGCATTGGTCACGGGCACAGGCTGTGGCTTCTGTCACTCACCTGAGAACTCTGTGCTCCACGTATGCAGAAGCAGAAACCATTCTTCACTTTGGAAAGCTTTTATCTGACATCTTCAGGCAATGAAAGAGGCCAGGGAACACAGAAAAAGAGTTTCTAAGTAGAAATCTGCTCAAAGTAATCTTTAAAGCTACTTAGAAACTGTTGTTTAAATTAAACCCTCAAATTTTAAAGTACCAAGGGCTCATGGCTGTTAAGAACTTTAAGGCAAGAAAATTTGCTTTCCTGTGTTCCCTGGCACATCTCTGACTTGCATGGGAATGTGTCCGTCTGCTCATCTAGGAGCAAAATCCAGCGTGAAAACTGGCAGTCTCCGAAAAGGCTAGAACACCTCCTGAAAGGAGCTTTTGAACCTAATGTAGCGGCCTTCAAAGAAACCCAGCATGTCATTTTAAAATGGATTTTACTTTACAGCTTGAGCCTTAAACTCAATTGCAGAATCAAAATGGAAGAAAGGCACTGATTCCGTGCTAATACATAACTACATAAGGCTGTCGTGATCCTACTGCAGTCTGTGGAGTGACATGTGTAAGACTAATAAGCCATATGAAATTTTAATACCTATCAGAATGCAGTCTTCACGGAGGCTTCTTGACACTACCACAATACTAATATGAAGTAAGGACATAATTGACTCTTTAGGAATGCATGTGAAAGACAGAATCATATGTATTGGATAATACCCTGGCTTTGCTAAAGTCAATGTAAAATTCTCTCTTAAACTTAGTGGGTCCAGAATTTCACCCATTATATTCATCAATAGCACAATGCAATTATGTCTTTCTGATTTACATTCTTTTGCATTAAAATTCGTCATCTATAATAGCATTTTATAGCTGACTTAGAAATATTGCAACTTATGATTTTTCAACAATGGACTACTCATAAATATTATGAGTACTGCTACTTTAAAGCATGAAGGCATTTTAATTGGATTGCATAAACAGAGTACACAGCACAGCTTACAAGTAAGATGAGAAGAATGAATATGAAATGGTAATCCTTTATGTAATCATACCCATGATAGATTATATCTGGGTTTCTGGGAAGACAAAGGCTGTCGTATACAGCTACTGGAGCTGAACAACACGTACTTTTCCCAGCCGTGCAATTTTTTTTTGATTTTTAGCAAAACACAGTGCAAATTGAAAGAGTCAAAATCTCAACAATTCTCATGAATAAAGAGCTTGAAAAAAATATTACTTGGGCCTGCCAAAACATTTTTTTAAACATTAATTCAAAATTCTTATAACTGACAAACTAGCTGAAATGTTGAAAATAAAGAGCACGTTGATCTAAGCACACCATATTGCTCCAAATGTCAAACTTTAAAATGTCATAAGTTTCCTTAAAATAAGGAAGAAATCCAGCAAACTCCTCAAAAATATTCTCTTTGAAAAATTACACAATAAGAAAAAGTGACCGAAAACTTCATGAATATGTCTAAGGGGCTCCTTGGCAAGACGACTTAAAAATGAAAAAAATGCAAGACTTTTGGCAGTCTCCTCATTGGTGGTGAAGTACAAACTAGGTAAGTGGACAGTGAGGTGGATTGAAAACTGGCTGAAGAGCCAGCCCAGAGGGTTGTGATCCGAAGCGCAACTTCCAGCTGGAGGCCAGCCACTAGTGGTGAGCTCCAGGGGTCAGTACTGCAGCTAATAGTGTTTAACATCTTCGTTAATGACATGGACAGTGGGACAGAGTGTACCATCGTCAAGTTTGCTAATGATACAAAACAGGGAGGAGTAGCTGATACACTACTTGGATGTGCTGCCATCCAGGTGGACCTTGACAAGCTGGAGAAATGGGCAGAGAGGAACCTCATGAAGCTCAAAAGGGGAGGAGTAACCCCGGGCACCAGGCTACACTGGGACTGGAAAACAGCTTGGCAGAGAACGACCTGAGTGTCCTGGCAGGTAAAACACTGACTATGAGCCAGCAATGTGCCTTTGCAACAAAGATGGCCAACTGTGTGCTGGGCTGCATTAGGAGAAGAGTTGCCAGCAGTTTGAAGGAGATGACAATTCTCCTCTACTCCACACTGGTGAGGCCACACCTGGGGTGTGGAACTTTGGGCGAACCAGTAAAAGACAGACATGGACTTGCTGAAGTGAGTCCAGTGAAGGGCCACAAAGATGAGTAAAGGAATGAAGTGTCTTTCATACAAGGAGAGCCTGAGAGAGCTGGGGCTGTTCAGCCTGGAGATGAGAAGGCGCAGAGGGACCTTGTCCGTGTATATATAAATACCTGAAAGGCAGAGTAAAGAAAAGGGAGCCAGGCTTTTCTCAGTGCTGTCCAGTGACAGGGCAAGAGGCAATGGGCACAAATTGAAATACAGGAAATTCTGTTTAAACATAAGAAAGCACCTTTTTACCATAAGGGTGGTTGAACAGGTTGCCCAGAGATATGGAGTATCTGTCCTTGGAGATATTCAAAACACAACTGGAAATGGCTCTGAACAACCAGCCCTTGTTGACCCTGCTTTGAGCCAGGGGTTGGACCAGAGGATCCCCAGAGGTACTGTCCCTCCTCAGCTGTTCTGTGATGCTGTTCCATGGTTTGCTTTCAGATTATAAGCACTATTCTTCAGAAAAATAATTGTCCCGTGACTGAGGTCCAAATTCATCAGCTGAGTTCACAGTGCCAGGACAGCATCAGTGACAGTGAGCTGCGTAGGAAGAAGAACCGTTTCCTGTGCATCTGAAACTGAGGTATTTTTTCTTTCAAGAACTTGAGAGCAGAATGTTGAGACAAGCGAATACAAGGGAACACCTGCAAACACCACCGCTTATCAACGACATGGTCAGGGTGGGGCGCAACTGGCAAAACTACAAAACAGAGTCAGCATCAACTTCACAAGCTTAAAACCAAAAGCTTTACCGAGTGTTTTCTCAGCCAGTCTCAGATAATGAAGTACAGCCAAAGGATATTAATGGGAACTAGAACGGCCACATTTTTCTGCAGCAAAAATGCTGTTTTCTTCTGATGCTTTTGTGGGAGGCTGATGAATTTTAATAATAATGTTGTCATTGGATGGGTTATGCCTGATTTTTTACCATAAATTGAGATTTGAACTTAGTTCATTTGTCACAACTGTGTTTTATATCTTTAAGTTTGATCCTGGTATTATGTGATATTTCAATGAAGTCTTATATAGACAGCTGTATCAATGAACAAACTGTGTCATTACACAGCTGTATTTTTGTCTCTTATAGACCTTCATGGACTGTATCTATGCTAAATGCCAAACCTGTGTGAAACACAGAGCTGTCACTTTTTCCAAATTCCTATTTGGAAATTTGAACTAGTTTCTGAATAAACTTTTCACTGAAATTGGTTTGCTTCTTTGTAAGAACGTGTTTCAAGTTTGATTTTTAGGCAGAACAATACAAATCTCTGTAGCTCTATGCAGTTGTGTTTCCAAGCAACATAAAAGGAGCCTCTGGGGTTTTGTCTGTACTCACACCCCAGTCAAAATTCACAAAATAGAGCTTTGCATGAACTACAGTAAAACTTAAAAACTCCTTGAAAACTTCATGACTACAAGGAGAAAAAAGTTGTGTACATATATGTTAGCCTCACCATTTTGTTACATTTCTACAGACATTTTGTAAACAAAAAGGAAAAATAAAAGATGTTTGCTAGAATATTTGCAGTGAAAGGTCAGAACATCTGATGTATCTGTTCCTTCGGTGTTATTCCATAGGAGTAGCAAATACTTAGGAAGCTGAAAATACAGTAAAATTCTTTATTAATGAATGCCATTATGAATACCACAATTCTTGATAGAATCAGAAATAATTGATTCAAAGGGTTTTGTATATGACAAGAGAACAAAAGAGAGACCACTTCAGTTGGTGCCATCCTGTCTGCGCAAACTGCCTTTGACTGTCAAAGATTTCTAGAGCTACTTTTTGCAATACTGGACATAAAGTGTGACCAGAAACATTAGCTCATGTTTGTATATGCAGTTTACACTTGTGTGTGTCATAATCTTGAACTATAAATGTTGGATTTACAGTAAAGACATGGATGTTGCAATCAAAAGAGCATGTCTTAGTTTGAAGGGGAAAAAAACCCCAACCAACAAATAATACAGCCTCAAGGAAATAAAAAGCAAAAGGAACTATGCCTATCCCAAAGCCAAGATCAGTTCAAAAGGGAGAGAAAGTCCTAGAAGAATGCACATTTGTAATGGGATCTTTTTTGCTTCTGGCTTCCTGCAGCACTCCCTGTGCTGCTTAGACGTCAATGGTAATGTTAGACTTTGGCCTCTGCATTCAAGAGAAATCCAAACGTATTTAGCCAAGCATATTTAGAATGATTTAGCTGCAGTTATGAAGTTAAATTAAGAATAGAATATGTTGAAGAGAATAACTCTTCAGTATAATTAGGATCATGCCATCAAGTGGTAAAACAGATTTTAAAAAAGTGAGGTCATTACTACTGCCAATTTCAATATACACCACCACAATACGCGATGTGAACTGTGATCTCATGCTAAACACTGTTAGCAGGGCTGAGGCTACTGTTCCACTGACCAAAGTACCAAACCAAGCTATGGATAGCCTTCAAAGGTTAACCTTCCCACTGGCCAAAGCATCAAAACGATCCAGTGGTAGCCTTTAAAGGTTAAGCTTTAATTTTAGTGTACTGTTCAGTTATATTTTATTTAAATCTTTCTTTTCTGCCGGGGGCCTCACACCCTCCTGAAATCTGATTTAGACTAAAAAAAATTGACAGCAAAAGGCACTACTAGCACTTCTTTCTGGAAACAAACAAACAAAACAAAACAAAACAAAAACATGAGGACAGAAAGAGATTTTTATATTTGTATCATGTATGAAATTCTGTATGCAAATCTATGGGAAACAGCCTCTGAGGAGTCACAAACTATTTATCCTATAGAAAGAAAAGATGTCCTGAGGGCAAACTTCCAGCAGGGAAAGCCAGGTTGCATGTTGGTAGCAAGTGGTAGTGTCTGCCTGTAACTCGCACACTCTTGGGTTTCACCAGACGTTCGAGGGGCACCTGTCCCTGGGGCTTTCTGTGGGAGAAGAGGGGGACGAGGAGCAGTTTGTGTGAGTTGAGCCATCAGGACCTGGCCCAGATTGGGAAGCACGGCAGGGAGGGCAGTGTGCTTGCTTCCCCTGGACAGGCTTGCCCTCCTAGTGGCATCATGACCTGTGTTTGAACCTCTCAGAAACAGCAGCATTTGTCTTCCTCTAAATCCTCTCAGGGATGAAACATAAGAAACATTTCACTTGTCAGAACTGTTTACTACTTGTTGAAGTAAATGTAAATCTGATGTTTCTATAAGCAGGAGCTGACGGCTTTATTTTCCAATGGCGTATCCATAGATTTCTTGGCATTTCTTTTCACTATTTTGACACTAGAAGCTCTTTCCTATGATTTAGTGTCAAGGCAGTAAGGTCATCGTGAGCTGTTTAGACACTTTCTAAATAGCAGACTTAAAAATAAAAAGCCATAACACTATAAGAGAGAACTGAAGTGTTCAGATATATCTCACCACAGGTGCCTGTGACTACTTCTCTGTGTCTATTGTACCACCAAGTTATTATTTATTAAATAAATACATTGCTAGTGATCCAGTGAGGATCCTATAGTGAAACTGCATATGTTATTAAGCAACAGTTGCTGCCTCTAATGGATTTACAATCTAAATAGGTCAAACATGTAAAATTAAAGCACACAAAGCAACAGAGGATGCAGAATGGAAACTACTGATCCTTCCTTGAGCAGTCTCTGCATTGTTTAAAGTTCAACCAAGTGACTCCCCCCTTCCCCTTCTTGTGATTTGGGTGCTTGCCCTTCAGACTCTGACAACTCCATATGGAAAGTCGCTGACCAGCCAGAAAAGACCAGAAGGCTTCCACAGTCCAAAACAGTTCTGCCACTTGAATGACTGTCCTAGTCACCCCACACAAAAGTCCTGCATCTGGTAATTGAACACTGACTTCTATTTAATAATTCCGCTCGTTTTTTGGATGAATAGTGAACTGATTTGGTTTAATTACATAGTCAATTAGTTATTAACATTTTAATTATAATAGCATTGCCAGTTGTCCTTAAGAAGTCATGTCCCTATGAAAACAATTATGCTTTAAGAGACATTTCACCACCACATTTGCTGAGGAAAGAAACGGGAAAACAAAATCTGTAATGAGGTCTGCATTGCCTAAAAGAAAAAAAAAGATACTATAAGATTATGGGTTTGCTTTCTGATTCTGCTAAATTACCCTGTCATTGTGCTTTCCAAAGGTTAAGGCTGAGTAGGGCACACTGAACCTTTGGGACAACCAAAAGTAACTTCAGAGCAGCTGTGATCTGTATTTGGCCGTGCAAAGGTTTGTTGCAGTTCATCTACAGTGTTTAAGTCAATATATGTCAAAGCTGTGGACTCCTACTGAAAGCACAAAAGTTGTCATAGACATTCATGTTCTGATTGATTTGAGATGTGGAGATATTTTGAAATGATTCAGAGTGTCACAAGGACATCAGTCTAGGAGCATCTTTGCTGCTGAGAGTTTATATCCTTTTATTCTTAATGGACTCTGTACAGTCTCTACAGTATCTCGTTTACATCTGGTTTCACTCAGACGGCTGTCACATTAACTGGAAAAGCAATGTAAAAAATCAATAATTGCTACAAGTCTTTATCACCACCACAAACTTTTAATGTTTACTCTCAAAACTTTCTTTCTATGTGCAGTTGTATCCATCAGTTGATATGGATTTTACTTTAAATCCTGTAACATATATCACAAGGACTCCAGCTGAAGTGCACATTTAAGGAATAATTACAGCATACAAATGAATTTTATGAGTTTGGGATGTGCTAGTCCCATATTTATGTGTGCACATGTGTCTTTTGCATTCTTCGTTATTGATATTTAGCCTTTACATTCATCAGCTAAGCCATTTTCCTCTACAGTGGCACACTTCTGTCACCTGCAGCTTCTAGTCCTCTTTTTCTGCATCCAGTTTGACAAGTGCTTTCACTGCCTGCACATCTCTCTGCAGTTTTTTCCATTCCCACTGTTCTGCTCATGATAAGGATTGTGGTTTTAGTTGGCCACTACAGCTGTTGCATCAACTTGAGAAGGAAACGCCTTCCAGATGTGGCATTCTGGACAAACAGCTCTACGGCATGACGAGTAACAGGACATTACTAGTGTAGTCATAGAAACATGCAGTGTTCAGCCTCTGTAAGTACTTAAGATAATACTGTAAGGTATATTTGCACATTTATAGAACCTTCTTTATCCTTCCCTGCAAAAAAGTGAAATTGCCTCAGTAGTGTTTGGAGATTCAGGGATATGACAGCATGTTGCTTAGGTTTAGCAGACTAGAAATTCTGATATTTGCCTAATGAAGTGGAAAACTCTAAGTTTTCCAAGCTAATGAATACTGGAATGCCCCCAATCACGGCACAAGTATCAGACACCTGTATGTAAGCATGACTAAGCTTCTTTTTTGGTCTGTTTGAAAATGTCCTTGTCCTTCTCCACAGTTGTAGTGATTTCTTCCAAAGTGTTTTCACTAATTGTTAAATGGTTGATTATTATAATTTCTGGTGATCAAAAGTACTTAAGTATAAAATATAGTAAATAAAAAAAAAGGGGCTTGCTATCAATGTGCCAGAGAATCAGTTGCTAGTTACTCGGTACATTACAAACACCCTTCATATTCTGTCAAGATCTCTGCCCTACACGTGATGTGTTCTGGAAGGGTCTCTGACAGCATCTACAATATGAACAGCAGACGCCATATCAAGCCTTAACACATTTTTAACTGTCTGCTGATAATCTCATTTGATGCATAATCTCTGAAAGTCATATTGAAGTCTGGGCATAAACTATTGATATCCATCAAGAACTTCAATAGGAACATCAGGAAGATCACACCATGAGGCAAAGTTCACTTGATTTCCAAGGTATTTTATCAGGGTGGTTATCTTGCCTGATGATAGCTTGTTATTTTTAGAGAGAGATGGAGGATAACATTGGGTTTTGTGACGAAAGAACTCTTGTAAGTCACCTTCTTTCTTCTGACAGGCAATGAATAATTATGGGAATAAAAGATGAGAATTTTTAGAAGGGTTACTTGCTGGATATTTCATGACACATTCATGAAGGAATCATATATGAAGAAATATTTCTGGATATGAGCTCAGATCATTTTTATCTTCATAAGTTTTTTTGTCAAAAAATCATTATATAGTGCAAGGTCAGCATATTTTATGATTTTTAGGTTTTCCGAAAACATGCAAGGATCACTTGTTAAGAATTCCCAAAGAACCCATTGGATGAATTTTAAACACAGTCCTGTATTTTCTCATCATATATTTAGCATTTAAAAATGTCCACAGAGCAACATCTGACCATCACAGTGCATGACTTGAAGCAGGCGCTAATCAGATATGGTTTTCTCGTTCCAGTCACATTAGTCTCTGTCCCAAAACTGCCTTTCTGCTTCGGTAGAGCCATAGTGGTGGAAGGAAAAAAAAATCCTGAATCACTTTCGTTATCTGAATCTCTTACAGAGAAGGCTTATTAGCTACAGTAGATCATATCAACTTTGTTTCCCCTTTCTCTTCACACTTCTGTGCCTTCTTCCCTCCTGTCTGATCATCCTCTGCTCCCCAAGCATCACCGTAATCCTGTGGCCGAGCAGCTGTTGTCCATGTGTGCAGAGCTATAAGAATTGTTGCAGATACATTAGTAGAACCTATTACATGCTTATCATTTTAATTTTAGGATGGATGGGGGGAACATTCATTACAACAAAAATCTGCAGCATAATTAAGAAATTCCTTATTATGATTTCTTTATATTTTTCTCACTTCATTTCTTTACTGATATTAATTCATCTTAATCTTATGGATGAAGGACGCATACAGAAAAATTAGAGGACATATTTCATTCAATATAACTTTGTTCCTGTACAAGTTTTCCTAAATTGATCCAGTTCGACATATGACAGCCAGTGTTACTCGTGTCAAAACTTGTTCTCTCTATTTCGAAATTCAGCACCCTTTTGTTACAGGATAGTGGTAATTTTTACTAAGCTCGTCTCTTTCTCATAGTGACATTTTGTTTAAATAAGAAAATCTGTGTAAAGTGGCTTTGTGCCTATGGGTGAATTTATTTGAAGTATAAAATGTCAAACTGGCAACAGTAATAATCCTGTAAATTAGGTATGTCAAATAATGTACATGTAGACTTTTGATTCATCTAAGAGTGGAAGGATTTCTCTAACTCTATTTCGAGAAACCTGAGTCATGAGCTCCCATTTTTTAATTGGTACTCTTGACAAAAGTGAAGAATACGCCAACATAAAAAATTTATAAATCAGAAAATATTGAGTCTAGGGTAAAACTGACACCATCTCCCAGTTCAGCAATTCTCAGTAAGAGAAAAGATATCTCTATACATGGAACAGAGGTCATCACTAGAACATTATTTTCTCATTGGCAAACTGGATTCATTGTGGATATGCTGCAAAATAATGTTCAGACAGTTTCATACAGTGCCTATATGCATATACATGCTGCTACTCGGATTGTACTGTACGAGCCAATCTAGAAAGGCCACAGTCACTGAGATGATCTCGTCACACACCCTCACCTTGGAGACCAGGCACAGTCTCACGAGTATGACCGAAAACGCACAGGGAGACCCCAGAGCCAGCAGGAAAACAGGATGGATCATATACAGAGAAAACACACATTGCCATTTGACTGCAGCTGCTATAGCTGAAAAACCACTGGCTCACCCAAACTGGGCCCTTCCCTCTAACCATTCCTGCCTCCTTTGCTGAGTAGTGCTGCCGCTCAGGTTCTCCGAGTTCTCTGCTTAGGTGGGCACTATCTGACCCCTTTTGGTGAAAATGAGCTAAAATACCAAACATCTATTTGAACTATTTAAGTTTGGTTTGAAGGAACTGAGTTACAAAGCGCTCACCCAAGCAGTTTCTCGGCAAATCTGAAGGGCGGTAGGGAGTGTTAGTAAGCACCCGGGAGCATGATCTTTTCCAACTCTACAACTTCAGCTAGACCATTTTAGAATTAGAGGTTTTCTTTATGAAAGGAGAAGTAATTTTGTCTAACTAATGTATTTAATTGCAGCTATTTGCTCTAAGTACAGTGACAATACTTTTCCTTCTTCAGAGACCTGCAATGCTAAAATGGACCGGGGCCACAGTTCTGTCCCTATTGAAGCTTTGCCACTTCTTACTCTTTAGTTGGTAGAGTCTTCTCCTTGATGTAACAGCGTCATTATGCATTTAGACACCTACTATGCACTGTATGATTTGCATATGTAACGTAGAATACTGCTGTATTGTATTAATACATTATTGTAATATGTATGTACTATTACATTGTACTATGCAACGTTTTTTTGCTGTGCTTTACCTGCCACTCTTTCAGCACTGAAGTGGGATAATCAGCAGCAATTATTCTTTGTTACAGAGAAAGTAATAACTTTGTTGGGTTTATAGGCCACAAGGTAAATAAAAAATGCTACTGTTCAAAAAGAAAGAAAAAAGGTAAATAAATTATTATTTATTATATGTATACCATGTTAATCCTGCGGTACACACAGTAAATGTGAGTTATCTCCTCCTTCTTGCATGGAGAGTTACAAATCCTTGTGCCTCCTGAGGGATAACACTGCTCTCAGACATCGCTAACAGCTATTGCACAGCGAATTCTTGCCATTGCTTCTCTATGGACTTTCTCACAGACTCATATCATTATTCTTATTCTCTGCATTTGAGAAGGCAGGCTAATTATAGGAGGTGTGTACACCTAAACTAATTGGGAATTAGCGACATTTAACTACACTGGTACCACCTGGTAACGTCACATCACATGGTAATGTCACTTCACATAGGCTAAAAGAGACTATGGAGGAATATTTTATCCTAAAC
Organism: Anarhynchus alexandrinus; assembly: GCA_008711295.1. NCBI lineage: Eukaryota > Metazoa > Chordata > Aves > Charadriiformes > Charadriidae > Anarhynchus > Anarhynchus alexandrinus. The sequence goes on from VUYV01000161.1 coordinate 212,666, forward strand.
TAACCAAGGACTGGCCATATGATAGGTCTGTGGCCTCAAAATAGCTTAGTGATCCTTTAAAGGATGGGGCAGAGAGGATGGAGGATCAGCTGCCAAAACACCAGCACTAGAAGTCCATAACTGAACTTTATTAATCAATTTTCTCTTTCATCCACCATTTCCTGATGGACATGCCAGAGATGGAACCAGTCTGTAGTTAAAACACGCTAGAAGAAGATTTCTGGAAAGGGGATCTGAAAGGGTTTTGTGGCTTCCCAAACCACCAGCACCTAAATAGGGACACGCAGGCATCAAAAGGATCCATCAAAGGAATCAGCATATAGGTACTGCACCTCGCTGCTTGTTGGGCACAATGCAAAGAATGTTGTGTTGTATATTTTTCTTACTAACTGATGAATCTGTTCTTTCTAATGGGCCTTATAAATGTTTAATAATTGTTTTATCATATACGTTTTAATCATAAAATTCATTTAAAGAAAGTACAAGAAAAAAACCCCAAAAACTTGATGTCTGCAAACCTTCCAAGTAAGTTTTGCTGGTAAAGGAGGCTGTCCAAATGTGTGTTTTTCCTCTTACCTTATAATGAATTAATTGCTTTGCACAGGCTTGTTTATTTTCAGTGTCACTCTATGTTCTCCGAGCTCTGTTAAAAATGAAATATTGTCAACAGCAGAACTGGCGACTAAGTGTATCTTTGAGTGACCCTGTTTGCCTACCCTCTTTCTTATGTGTTAAGAAGCCGACGCATTATTCAGAGTTGGCTATTAGCCACACTGCCTTCACTCAGAATTTATTTGTCAGATATTCCTCAGTGTTAAATGGTATAAAGTACATCACATTGTTTGTGAAGAAATCTCACCTTTATGATCCCTTTCATTTCTGCCTAATTGTCTAAGATAAGAATAGCTTGCTGTGCCTGAGGGGGAAATTTTCCATTACTGCTGAAAAGATAAATGGTAGAGAGCAAAATGAACCTGGCTCATTACAAGCTTCTGAAAAAAAAAAAAAAGGCAAATTGGTCTTCAGAAATTATATAATAGACCTGACACTTTTAATAGTCTAGAGTTCAAATGTGGCATTTTATATATTTTTTTCATAAAGTATAATACAAACAATTACAGATGCTGGCAATAATGAATGGTACTTAGTTTCTTTTACTAGCTTTACTCTGTAAGTTCCAGGGGGAGGAAAATGGTTTCACCAATAACCATTTTAATGAGGAGAGAAAGGTTACATTTAAAGAAACATAACAGTCATTTTGGTGTGTTTCCAGTCTTAATCTCTATAATAATTGCACTAATGCCTTTTGATCTACTATGAAAGTGCATAAATTGCTTAGAAAGGTGAAAGGCAGACGGCTCATTTGATGCTTTAAATATCTGATGAGCTTTGGAGGATAGAGCTGAAAAAAAGATTGATTTTTCAGTACAGAACACAGTTCATAGTAATGGCCAGTTTCTTACTTGGGATTCGTTTAGATCAGTTACTTCTAAACATATTTTGATTAAATGTGTTGTGTATTATTAATGCTTAACAGGTAGGCATTGATTTGCTGGAGCACTGATTAATATCACACATTTACATCTGAGAGTGGAGGGGTTTGAGTATCCATACAGCAGAACTATGGATCATTTAATTGAGGTAATGGATGTTGTTAATCTCAAATGCTGTATATCTATACCGGGGTGGGGGGGGAAGGAAGGTTTATCTATTGTCCGTGTCACATAAGTTTACTTTGGTATATTGTTCCAGACTAATGGAGAAGGACTTGCAAATATATTAAAATATTGTTGTTGATCTATGCACCAGTTCAGGAAAGCCCCTAACTAAATATTTACATAAACTGTCTTGACATCAGTGGGATTTAAAGTCTGTTTTAGGCAGGTTTTAAAGCAATGCTAAACAGAGGCCATGACTTGAGGACATAAGATTAAGATGATTTTTCTGACGGTTTAATTCCATTTGCTCACAGGTCTGCATCTGACAGTCGTTTTTATCAATCTCACTTTCCAAAAAAATGAAAAAAAAATGGAAAGTGCTGTTTGCACAGGATGCTCATTTGCATACAGTCAAACTTTTTGCATTTTCAATGAGGATCAGGTTCATAGGTAAACATTTGCCATGAACATTTTGATCATACTGATTACCACATCTTTGACTCTGGGAAATGCCTGCATTTGTATGTAGGCCGAGGAGAGCTTGATACATCGCAGGTCCTACCTAAACAGAATGCAGCAGAATGAAAACAATAATAATAATTCACAGATATTCAATTATTGCCTAACATGACATTACACACATTTTTATGGATACTTATAACTAGAACAACACAAGCTCATTAGCAATGGGGGAAGTATTTTAAATTATTTTTTCAAAATGATTAATGCTGCTTTTCCAGTCTCATTGAGGTCAAACGTGTGCATGCATGCATGTATGTGAATAAAAAAATTTATGAGTTCTGTACAAATAAAGTTGTGTATGTCACCTCTCTTATTCAATTCCCCCCTTTCTCAGGAGCAACCTCTGTGGTGTAGGAGGAATGAGGTCATACCCACTGACTTGTGAAACCACAATTTGCAATCCTTCTATGTTCAAAGCTCTAATGGGAAGAGGAAGGAGGTCTTGGGGACTGTGGACTCTCTTTCTGGTTTTGTGTTGTGCTAGGTCTCCAAATAAAGCAGCCCTAGCGCTGCCCAGCGGCTCCCAAGATGCCGGGTTCTCTTTTCCTTTCTCTTTTCCTTTTTCTTTTTCCCAACTTCTAGTCTTTGACCTCAGTCTTTGTTTTCAGTCTACCTACCTACCTTCCTCTCTTTCTCTCTCTCTTTCTCTCTCTCTTTTTCACTCTCTCTCTTTCTTTCTTTTCAACTTTTCATTTTTTCTGCCCCAGAATTGCACTTATTTTTTCCAGTTTCTGTGTCCTTTCTGCTTTCAGGCAGGTTTTCCTTTTTTCAAGGTGAGCTTTAACATTTTCCTACAGTTTGAGACTTAGAGACACAGGAGCCAGGAGGAGAAAAACAAACACAACAAGAAACACTAGCTCCTATGTATATTAAAGGGTGGCTTGTACATGCTCCACTCTGAAGGTTATGTCAGCACAGCCCAAATGTACTTTCTTCAAACACTTCTTGAATTCTGACCCTCTTCAGCAGCAGTGGTTCAGAGTTATTTCACATCTACCGCAGTAAGTCCGCAATCCTGGCCACAGCCCCCGACCGATACTGCAGCACAACTGCTCAGTAAATAACTCTAGATATCACTTGGCACATTGATTTAGGCATGTTAATACCTGGAGGCTTTCTTTCAATAACTGTATTTCTTGCATTTAATTGATGTACCTAATTGACATAGATTTCCCACACACACACTGTTACCAGTCTTCTAGAACTCCAAAAGAGTGTGTTTCTTTTCAGTCATCACTCAGCTTCTCAGTATTTATGTTCAAAATAAGTGTCCACGCTGCAGTGAGATTTGTGACTGCAGCCAGCTTCTCTGTCCCCAAGTCAGCTTTCAGCGCACCGTTTTGAATGCGAGCAGCCGTGTAGCTGTAGGACGGTCTCAACCACGTACCTGCCTGGATATCTCAGGGCAGGTCTGCACATCTGCGTGCACACCTGGACTCCCCCTCTCATTCTCCTGACCCGCTGGGCACCAGCCAGCTCTGAGCTGGATAATATAGCATTGTTAGCACTGTATTGCGCCTAAATTCTCCTGAGAGGCACTGTGTAATTAGTGCAGGATCAATGCTGTGCTAAGACAGCTCTCCAGTTTTCAGTTCAAAGCTTGCTCCTTACAGCCAGAGGAGTTGAGTGGATCTCAACATTTCCACCTATACCTGCCCTAAATGTTTACTCGGTGTCGGTGGCAGGTTTTGCACGCTACACGTTGAACCCCATACTGCCAGCAGCTGCGCTGGTGTCAGACCTAACTAGTTTACAGCTACCCAGGGTATAACTGCAGGATGGCAGTCACACCTTTGGATTTCAGAGTAAACATGCCCTGCGCTGACAGCAGTGAGAGAGGAGGTGGCATGTGGCAAAGGCCGAGAGTATTACCCCCTCCAAACCAGCTTTTACAGTGTGTGAAACTGGCCGAAAATAAAGTTTATTTTTCAAGGTGAAAGGTATATAAAGTGAACTTTTATGCTGATTCTACAATACCTCCAGTCTTCCTTTAAGGCATAGACTTCAGTTCAAATGGTTTAGTGATACTATCCATCAGAGGGTTCAGCCTTTGCAATATATTTCACAGTAGTCCCTAAGTTGGACTCAGGCACAATATATCATTTTGATATTGCTTTATAGCCTGTTGCCAGCTGTATATTTATCTTATTTATTTATTTATTGGGAGAGAATGTGTGAAATTTCTATTAATGAATAATATATGGAATGTAGCAAATAGAAACGAAGGGAAACAGGCATACCAGTAAAAGGAATATCATCGAAGTAGTCATTGAGAAGTGCCAAAATTAGCTGTCAACCTTAACTCCAGACAACTTCAGGCTAAATGCCAAAGTTATAAATTACTTATACACTTTCTGGTATTCCTAAGGTTGGAATCATAACCAACACTCAGGGCAGGAAAACTGCCCACCATTTCTGTAGTCTTCAGGATCAATGATCTGCATGACAGACTCTCATTTTTCTTTTTGAAATTTAAATCCTTAGCAATATATGTACTGCAATCACTGCTGTGCAGATACACCCAAGCCAGCTTTAAAATATCCTGTTCAGGGACTTGTAGTAGCTCAGCTGTAATAGACAGCAGACACGGCTGGACCTCTGTGTGCACTATAAGCCTATAGAAGAAGGAGGGTAAATTAGCAAGGAACCTGGTCCACACTGATGGCACACCATGTATCCACAACAGAACACTGCTGGTACTGAGATTTTGCTAGAATAAATGTAGCTTGGGTGTGCCCACAATGCACTGGATTCCATACTGCAGCATAGAGATACTCTCAGAAAGAGTCAAATACCAGGCAGCTCCAACAATTACTGAATATGGTCCTGATTCGGTAAAACCTTAAGCAATAAATGAAGCAAGTGAGACCATTGACAAAAGCAAGCATAGGATGAGATCTAAGAACTGTGTGGAACAAAATCTACCTTGCTGGTAGAAGGAATCTCCTTTTTATCAATAATACAGATAAGTTTGGCAAATCCTCATACAGCAACCTCCAGAGGCTTCCTAGGAACTTGCTTAATAACCTGATCAAATGAAATTTGAGAAAAACTAGGGCTATAATTCAAAAGGTAAAGAATGTCTTCCTGTCTGGTTTGAATCGCTAGAGGAAATTTTTTCCAGAAATTGTAACTTAGCTTTGGCCTGTACTCGTGGCTGTGAATAGAGAGTATCACTGACCTCCCACAGACCCATGCCAGCGTCCCTGTAATCTCTGCCCCTTCATCCCTTCGTCCTTTGAGTCAGCATCCTGTGGAGGAGGCTGGACAAGTGTGTGTTCACATGGTGGAAAGAGGATGGACCAAATTCGTGCTCAAAGGAGTAATTTCTTTTAGGGGAACGGCTCCTCACAGCTTAAAACTCAGCTATCTGTGTAAAACAACCAATATTAATGCTCCAAAAAGCTGAATTGATCCCCTTTATTATTAAACAGATGGCAAATACCAGTTGTTTTCACATTGATATTGCATATGGTAAATAACTCTATTAAACTAATCCTAGAAATTTAATAAATCAGTAAATTGTTTCCATCTCCACAAATGCATTAAAAAAGCTTAAAAGTAAAAATTAAATATGAATTGCAATTCTTAATGAATAAATGTTTTATTCTAAACAAATTATTCCCTTTTTATTTTAACATACTAAAGTTATTTTCCCTCTGTTGCCCTGTTCTTAACAGCAAGGTCCATCCATCTAAAAATGTTGTGTGACGAAGGATTCTTCTCTGCCACTATTAATAACAAGGAAATCTAGTTTTTCTTTCTTCCCATTACAGCAACCTGTTCTGAAAGCTGAGATTTGAGGTAATCTCAAATGGAATGTTCCTTTACAAATTAGATTTTTTTTCCTCTTGTAAAATCCCCTGATAGAGTGTTTCTAATGATGAAAGATGAAGGTAAGTAGTAAAGCTGACTGTTTTGTGGTTGTTTTTTTTCTTGCCAAACAATACATTCCCTGAATTTCAGTTCTGTTTCAGTTGGCCTGAAATCTTCACCAGACAGTTTCTATTTTGGAGTGCTGGTGGGGGAGGAATTCTGGATTCAGACAAGAGGCCACTCTTCTCAAAAGGGGATATCGCTGTTGGGAATGCTCATAGATGCTCAGGGACAGAGTTCCCTCAGGAGATGAGGAATCTGTGCCCAGTTTGGTTCTCTACTGAAAGCATTTGAACGTTCGTTTTCCAGTCATGTACCTAAACCATCACACTTTAGAATATTTGGGATACTGTAAAACCTTTGGACAGTTTTGTTCCATTTTGCATAAAGCACAAACTGTCGTCAGTGAATAAGTGTGGTTGAAGAGTTTTGTGGTTGCAATAGTCAGCCAAGATGGGTGAGAACTTCTTACCAAGCCTGTGTCCCACTGAGCAGCCTGACTGCAGTGATACAGTGTCATGGTCCTTCTAGCAAAATAAATATTTAACTATTCCTTGCAAAATGGAACAGTTCCGGCAGCAGGATCTGCCTCAGTCCCAGGACACCTAGCTTGGAAAAAGCATATGCCTGTCTTTTCTTGTGGGAGGGAGCACATCTCAGGGAAGGAAGGGAGCAAAATAGCAGATTCTTACTTTCTCGCGTGAGTTCTCTCAGGGTTTAGCACTGAGATAGGAGGGAAACATCTCAGGGGTTTTTTTTTCACTTGTTCCCCAATTTTATTTTACTCTATATTCTAAGGAAGGAACACTTCTTCCATGTTGAACTACGTGACTTTGCCTGCTGCGGTGGAAAGCGAATCAACAGATTTTAAAGACATTTTCATCTAGATTGATACACACTGTTGAATTAAAGAATTAATTATTCACACAGCCCTTGTCAGCAGATAGGCAGATCTAAGCAAGCTAAAATACCAGAACTTTACTACTTGTAAAATAGTAAAGTTTGTAGAGCACGGTGTTCCAGTATCTGTTCTTTTCCTCTTACGTATGTGCTCTCTAGGTGTCATCTTCCAGTTTCCATTTGTCTGCTTCTCCAATCACACCTATTCATATAATGCATATATGCATTTTATTTTTTTTAATTTCTTAACACAACTCAAGGATATCAACACATTGCTACATTTTATTTCACTTAAGTTTTATCTTGTCCCATCTCATATACTAGTTTTGCCCTTTTCCTTTATTTTACAGGAAATTTTAATTCTGGTTTTATTCAGAAGTGTCACAATGGCTCAGTTCTTTGGCATGGATAAGTGCGAATAAAACTGTGCTAACTCAGGTTCTAAGCAAGGGCAACTCCTGCAAAGCTAAAGCCGTAGCAAACATAACAATATGTTTCAGGAGAAGGGAATGGTAAAAATTTGTCTCAAGAACAGGAGTAAGAAGGATCTGAATAGTATGACTGTTCTACAAATGGGGAGTAGTGACACTGTCCCAGGTGAAAACCTGGTTCCATAAAGAAAATATCAAAATTATTTTCTGCATGTCCATATGGAATCTTCTCAGGAAGATGAGTGGATTCTTTGGATTGTTTGTTTAACATGGGTATGAATTAGGTTTACTGTTGCTCTTCAAATACTGCTGCATCCTGCATATCCTTTGACATTGCAAAACAGTTTTCAAATACCAAAGCTAAAAAAAACCCCCAATGTGCGTACATAAGCAGGAGAAAGCCAGATGTCATTGATGTTTCTCTTGTATTCCTCCACTGCTTTAGTTCTTGTTAATGTGTTTACAGTATACACAACAGATTGAGAGCCATGGAAATGAAACCCTATTACTCATCAGAAAGAGGACTAGATCTTATGCTGCATGCTCCTTGAGACAAAATTTCATCTGATTAAGAGCCAGTAGAGTTTGTTCCACAACACTTATCCCAAGGGAAAAAAGAGTGTGAGCTTTCCATGCAGATGTCCTTCAATCTCACTTTTGTGCCACAGAGAGGTAGGAGTAGCTCATTAGTTAGTATACTCTTTTTACTTTCTTCTTCTTCTTTTGTTTTTTTATTGTGGGGTTTTTTTTCTGTAATATAGACTGAGAACTGAAACTGTACATCTGCTTAGAAAGCTTGGGGTGTTAACATCTCCTCAGTGCACTTGAACGCACTCCATGCCACAGCTATTCATGCCCTGGCTTCCCCTCTAAGTTAAGATATGGTTGCATAAGGGTGACATGGCTGTTTTTATGTCCACCATGTGTTATCTCACACCACGCAGAATCTCAGCAGGCCACTTCAGCAGCTTTACACTTCTAGAGAAGTGCAGAGGGACCTTATCATGGTTAATAACTGGAGTCCATCACTAATTTGGGAAAGCATCAGAAAGGAACAGGAAGAATTTCTGTTGCATAGCATAGAAAGGATGGGTCACATTTTAAAGACCAGGATCAGCAACGGGAATCAAGTTACAGTTTTACCTCAAGTGATTCTGTATTCAGGTTCTTCTATCTATATATTAATTTTAGTTACCTTATTTAGGTAATACCTTGGTAAGTTCAAACCCCTGTAGCAGGAATAAAAAGCAAGAAAGAAGAACAATTTTCCTTATTTCTTGGAGAGCTCTGTAACTGAATTCTCCCACAGTGTCATGTAAGCAGTGTACACTCCTGTATGTTTTCTTAGCAAACCTTGAGACTACCACAAAATGACTAAAGAGGCAATGTCCTAATAGCAATGTGTACTCCAGAAAGGGCTTCCTATCATCTGGGACTTTTTTTTTCTCATCAGTACAATAGGATATTTATATCGGGAGACTATAGCTGTTTCTCCAGCTTTTGAAGTTCCCCTCATTAATTTCCATAGGAAAGTCTCAGCTTCTTTCAGCAGGTGTTGACGTTCCTGTTTCCGAAGGCAACAGCTCTGTGATGTGCTCAGTCTTGAACACATTGGCCTGAATTCTACATGCAGTGAGATTAGGGTGAAAGCTGTGCTGTTTTCAGAATAAATAATTGAGCAACAAGTAGGTATTCTTTGTATATGTCAGCTATGAATGACTTCCCGATTATCCCTCTGAAGACAGAATACACCAGACTTTCTACCGAAGCCCAACCCAGGAGTTCTAGTGTGGGTTGAGAAGCTGCAGGTGTCCCTGCCTCAGATTGTCAACATCACAGGACTGGCTTAATCAAAAAGAGCTCCTCCATAGGAATGCTTCTTGTGAATACTGTTTCATCTGATTTGGTTTCATCATTAGTCAGAGAACACCTGTGCATTGTTCATTTTTGGCAGTCTTTAACCTCCAACATGGAGCAAGGACCAAGAGTCTTGTATGTACTTTCTACTCCTTCCAAAATTAAGAAGCTTGGAGTTGTTACTGTGAAATTTCACATTTCCTCTCTTTTTGTTTTCTGTTGTAATAAAAAAAATTACATGAATTTATGCAAAAAATATGTGTATGTATCTTCTGGAATAAAAGAAATGCTCAAAAGGCTGTTTCAGTTAGCTGGGTGGTATTTGGGTTTCTTTTAGAAAGGAAGACTTGTCTCTGTATTTATGAAGCAAAATAACGTTACTGAGATCTCAAGCTATTATATTGCCTGCCTTATCTTCTTCCAGTATGAAAAATAGATTGACTCTGATTAAGAGTGTTCTCCAGGATAGGAATGTAAGTCATGAGGATACGGTTAACAAGCTTCGGTGGATGTTACAATACACATTTTTCTTACTAAAACACAGCTAGAAATAAAGTCTCCAGCTTTAGTATACCATAATATTAGTTCATGGGTAACCTGCTTTCTCACATCAATTTTAAGCTGGAGCAGTTCCATTATGAAATGTTGACTTTGGAGTGAACTCCTCCTAAAACTCTGTTGAAGGCATTAACATTGAATTTCAAAACTGTTGTAGAGGAAAGGAGAGATTGGATCTCCTTGGAATATTTAGGCTGCAAGGGAAATGTTATTATTTCTCCTGGGTTAGAAACTACACTGAGAAGGCTCACAGCCTGTTGGGAACTTCTTGCATTTGCACTAAGCTGGCAATATCCTCTACTCCTAAATTGTTATAGAAAATTAACAAGGTACCAACTATCTTCATCACTAATAATTTGTCTACAGGACTAAAAGTACAGTAGGGGAAAAGACTGTACATGTGCTTACTACCAATAAATCAGTAATTATAAGCAAAGAGTGAGGTTTTTACTTTAAAAATGTACACAATAAGGTAATGAAATGGCTATATGTTCATTTCTGAATCATTTTAGGAAACCCTGATACAGCTGCTAAAGGAAGAGCCCAAAAGTCATCCTGGAGCTCATAAACTGTATTTTGAACATTTTACTTGGCATATTTGGGGTTTTGCAAACTGAAGATTGCTGTTAGCATGACTGAAACCGTACAGAGAAACCCTCAGAACATCTGGGTTCAGTACTGGCCTTACTGCAATTCCTAGACCACACAATGTCTCCTCAAAACTACCTCTGGTATATCAACAGTGGGATAAAAGGTTGTGCAGAGTTCCAGAGGGTGATGTTTACTAAACTGGCTGTAGACCAAGAGGCAAAAATACCACACCACTATCACCTTGCAAACTGCTAATTAGACCTCCAAAGGAAGAGAGTTTCTTAGGTTGGGCTCAGCACTGGGCCCCACACCTGTGTTGCTACTGATGCTCATGTATGGTACTGCACTNCCTGGGCCCCACACCTGTGTTGCTAGGGCAAACCTGAGCTACTGATGCTCATGTATGGTACTGCACTCTACCAGTTTGGGTCTTTCCTTGCTTGAAGGTCTCTTTATCATGCTGCCTGACATAAAGTGAATATGTTCTGAGATTCCTCTGATTTAAAGGGACACGAAGTGAATATGCTCTGAGATCTCTCTGATTTAAAGGGAGGTTGACAATGCTCATCTTCCGGAGGAAAGTGCTTTGGGATGTATTGATGAAACATACCATGTGGCAATATAAACCACATAGCAATTATTATTGCAGGAAACTGTGCAGTCAGAAATTGTGTTCTTGTGCTGGAAGAAAACATTTTGTTGGTTTGAGACTGAGAGTATTTTATTATAAACTTGGTAATATATATATAAACATATCAGCCTTTCAATGTTTTTCTTATTCTTGAAGTCACTGAAGAGATTCAGCTTACATTCGAAATTACTCTGTACTCATGAAGCTTTGAATTACTCTAGTCCATCTCACATCTATGGTATTTTGCTGCCTTATAAACTCATTTCATTGCCCAGACTGGTTTTCTGGTAAATCCTACCTATTTGCTAAACTGTTTTGACTGACAGGTTTTTAGCTGAAATACAGATGTTAAATTTGCAACTTTGATTCTGATGATCTGCTATTGTTATTAGATCTATCAGATTGGTACATTTGTACTACATAGCTGTTTACTTGGCTATTCAGTATTTGGCTATTTAGACTAATTTAGTATTTTGTCAATTTAGTCTAATTAAATCATTTGTGTGCATAGTAGACAGATAAAATGAGCTTTGATGACATTTTACATATACTTGACACATATGCTCTTAGGCACCAGTTTGAGGGCTTTAACAGCAAAGCTCTAGCAAATTTTACTGTGTCATTTTAAGACATTGTCTCTTCCTTCTGCCTCTGTTGAAGTTCTGCCCTTAGAAAAGGTGGCAGAAGAGAAAATGATCCTTGGCCACTCCAGCTGACCATTTATCATGTAGGGAAAACCTACCTTCATCAAGGGTTTAGTTTCAAAAAAAAGGTCTTCTCTTGGGGGCCAACAAATCCAGTAGTAATCTTCAGTAGAATAAGGGGCAGATTTTTGAAAGGAATAGCATTATGCATCACTTAGCAAGTTTCATCACACCTCACCTGCCAAAGCCCTTTAAACCCCTTTGTGGCAAACTTGGGCAACATTAATATCCATAAAACATTGAATAAAACTCTTAAAATATGACTATGTTAATGCTTTCCAAATCCAACTTTCCAAGCTTATGTAATCAGCTTTTTTTCTCTCAAGAGAAATATCGTAAGAAGGTTCCCATACAATCCTGAGTGCCTGGCTATTGGTTTAAGTAATACAATACCACTCCCAACAGGACATTGTAAACCTCAGTAGATGGACAGTGCTTAAACACAGAAACAATGAACACTAAAATCTTCCCTTATTATTCTTCCTTTTGTGGCTCTGCTCAAAGTTGCAGCACAATTCACCAGTAGAAAGTTGGAAGGTCAGGGAAGCCCCCCCTGAAAATTCTCCTGTTGAACCACCTCAGAGATAGGTACTTTTAACAATATCTTATGCCACTGAAAGTTATTACGGGCATTATAGGAGTCTACAGATGTTTTTTGCCAATGACATTTTTCAGAGACTGAGGCTTTCTATCACATGCAAAAACTGAGAACGGGCCTGTTGTAGCTTTCCGTAAGGCAAGTATCAGCCGTCTGCAGGAAACTGGCTGTGTGGCTTCGGCAGGGGTGAGGATGGATGCTGAGGCTGGGCAGAAGAGAGAGACAAGGGATAGATTCTTACAGAGACTGAGAGGAAAAGCTATATAAATAAACGCTGTAATAAATGGGAACACAGAAAGAAAGGAAAAAGAACAATCCAGTAGGGCATAGATAAAAAACCTAGCACATATTTTAGACAAAACCTGGCAGGAAAGAGAATACAAATGTGCCAAAATGAATATACTGCAGCAGAATGCCAGTTTTATTCTGCCCATTCATCACTGCATATGATTTCATATCTTGTTGATAAAAAATGATGCTTTGTGGGTTCAGTCATATTCCTCGAGAGAAAGTTGCTCTGGGGACAGGGAAGGCTGAATAACCAAAACATGGGAAAAGAAGAACATTTGCAAAGCACATCTCCCTCGTGTTTGGCGGGAGGCAACAGGCTGCAGGGGAAACCACTTTCCAAAAAAGTTGCTCTTAACTGTCTCCAAAGGCTTTTCAGACAAGCTGGCCCTGTGCACAGGAAGAGATGGGGCTGTAAATCCCATATTGTCCTGTTCAATCCAAGCCTACACTGCCCAGTCCTGTCTTGCATGTGGACACGTGCCACCCTCTGGCTCTCCCTCTTTCCCTTTTAGATCTCACTACTACCTGCCAACTTTTAGAGATGCTGTTGTGATTGATGGTTAACTCTTATTAATGAAAATGAACTGAGTTTGCTTAAATGGTTTGAAATAACAGGTCTAGGATAACTCCTCTCTGTCTGTTCCTTCTTAACATGGGTTAAGAAACAATCAGGCAAGGGCATCAGATGGCAAACATAAGGAGAAAATAACACGGAAGAGGGTTAGACTTGAAAGAGAGAATTAAACTAAGTAAGTCCGTGAACCATAGTCTCCTCAGCTCTCAGAGGCAGCATAGTGTCTTGGACTATATAAGCCCAAGAATTTCCCACCTAGTCAGGCCTTTTTGTCCAACTAGCTCATCCTTTTGTGTACATCACAGCTAACTGCCCTTCAGTTGCACTATGTGACACGATACCTATATCATGTGTCAATGGCTCAGCAATAGGAACCACATCAAGATTAAAACCAAGATATTTTCCATTTGTTTCCAGTCTCTTACCCTGGTTTTATCACCAAAGAGTGTAATGAGTGTACTTAGCCTTTAATTTTGTTGTTTAGAGGCAATGGCAGAAAATCATCTGTCTATAAGAGTCCCAATCTGAGAAGTCAAACCTAGTGATACACCAGGATTTGGTTTCAAGATGGAGACTTCCTAGACTTAACCACTAAAAACTGAAATTTTGGAAGGCAATATTGAAGACCTCGTCAGTGGAACAGTTTTCTATCAGAATTTACGTACTCCCAACAGCTACACAGTTACAAGCTCAATTTGAACAGAAGTCTCTTGAGAAGAGGTAGGAATCCAATGAAAATCTTTCTGATCATCTGCTTTGCTATAAGGCAGTCTAAATCTGAGGCAGCCTACTACAAGGCTGTCTCTGCAGCAAGAGAGATGGATTTTTGTTCTTGTGGAGAAATTTGTGTGTGCACACATGGGGAGGGATGGGAAGCAGTCCTAATCAGAACAAAACCAAATTTCTTTTCTTCTTTTTTCTCAGGTTGCCCCTGGTATACAAACTCAGACGCCAAGTTTCAAACAGTCCTGTGTGAATGGACCAGGGCCTTGGTAGGAGAAAGGGAACCTTTTTTGAAACACAGGTGGTGGCGAGTGTCAGAAATTGTGAATGGCTACTCTGAACACACCCTATATTCCCAGCTCCTCTGAACTCATTGCCACAGTAGGGGTGCAGCACGCCTCTGTATTGCCCATGTATATGAACATGGATGCAATATCCTACACAAAAAATTTGCATTAATTTTGCATTTCAAAAATTCTGACTTCTTTTTAGGGCATATTCTGACATTATACTTGCCCTGTATATCCATGACTTACACATCTGTAGGAAGAAAAAGATATTAGAAAAAAATTAGGCTTACTATGGAGATCCCAGACTACAGTTTTGCCCTGAAATTGTAATGTTTTAATAACATATTTAATAACATTTTAATATTTTGTGAAACATTAAATACATGACAGTGAGAAAAAAGTGCTGAAACCTCCTTCCTCTTATAATGATAAGCCACCACCTTCAGAATTAATAGCAGTGTTTTAAATGTCCTGATGACGTTAAATCTATCTTGCCCTAAGCTACACTGCAATTTGGAAGAGACTAAGCTGAAGACGATTATTAACCATGATTTTGAAACAGAATAACCTCAGCTTAGATATGTCTTATTCCAACACTTACTGTAATAGTGAAGGACTTATGTTTTTACAATTGTTCAAAATTTCATGCATTCATAATGTAATTGTGTAAATTAGGAATATGAGTTAGTAAACCAAAATGTGAGTTCAATGTTAATAATAATTCCGGGTTCTTCTATCATGACTGGTAGGAGGACCATTGTGGTCTCAGAGCTGATCACTTGGCCTGTGCTTTAAAATATTCGCCCATGGGTTTTGCTAGTTTTCAGACCCATTCTACTCTAGTACTATCCCTTTGGTAACCCTTCTGGTGTTCTTACTATGTCATTTAGCATATGTGCATTTTAATTCATCTGAAAAGCTAAGGAAAACTATATGAATCTGATTGTCATTCAGCAACTTTTTAATGACCTCATTAGCATTCCTTTTTCCCCCTTTAACAGTGGCTATTGGAATCAGAATCTTTTTGTTTTAATGGAGTGCTGTCAAAGAGATGGGAGGTCTTTGGGTTACCTCTCTAGAGGTACTTAGAAAAAAAAGGTCAGTGCTATTGTAGCAGAGTTGCAGAACTAGATACCATCCCATCTGATGGCTTAGCATTATCTACTACTGCTGAATTCACTTTTTCTGCTACCTCTTCCATCAAGGCAATAACCTCTAGCAGAAAGGTATGACAGTGGACCAAGGAAGTCTGCAACTCACAGGTTAAAATCACCTGAGCCCATCTGTTAAAACATGAATTAAGTGCAGGAACTAAGCAGTGTACCGTACTGGTTCAGTTCAACATTGTCTCTTCAGCAGACACAAACTCTGTAAGTCCCACCCGATAAGTCACCAATCTCTAATCCAAAATTTGGATCCTCAAAACCTTTACTCAGCCTCTGCCTGGCTCTGTGGACACATGCGTGCTATCCACAGAGATGTTCTTCCCTAAGTGAAACTGTGTGTGGGTGCCTGAAGGGAAACTCCTGGGTATGATAATACTAAGCAGACAGTTGCCTCAATCCAGCAGGCTGCATATACCAGATATTCCTCTCCCAGTGATGCACGACTACCAAACTTCCTTGCACAGTTCTTGCACTGGTCTTGGCAGTACTTTCTCTTTGTCACTAGTTGATGGCTAGACATTTATCCAGAAAAAGAAGAACCAAAACAAATTCTATCTGACAGCATGTATAGCTACATTTTTAGTTCCAAAGTGACATATCACACCACCAAGTACCACAGGTCTGTGACCCACCTAGACTTTCTGCTGCTGTCATAGCACAATTTGGTGTGGGCTGAAGGAAATAGCAGTGGAGTGACTGGAACCCAAAAAGGTAACCTGCATACTAGCCTAGAAACTCAGTCCTACTTTCTTAAGCTTTGTCCAAAACACCGAATATATTAGGAGAAAGGGCTGGCAAAAGCACTTCCTAAACTTATTGAAATGCTTGGCCAAACACTCAGCCAGTTCTGATTTTGGATACAACCCCTAGTGCAACAGGCAGCATAAAGTTGACAACAGAAATAGGAAAAGGAACATTTTGTATGTGTGCAAGGTTGTCTTAGGTGGCTGGATAACTATTAATTGCTCTGGTTCACTCAGGGCACTAAGACTCCTGTTTTCCTCAGGAAAACCTATAGTCTCCTTTAGGCTGTAAACCAGTGCAAGCGTCTTTGTTATGTGCTTGTTTCCAGTTATTATGCAGGACAAAAAATGTAGCGCTCCCCACCGTGAGAACGCTGCAGTATTTGTGAGCTCAAGGGCTCCAGTGTGTCCTGGCTGAAATGTATGAGTTGAAACTACAGTCCCAAGGAAGACTGGCATCTTTACATAAATTCAGTTATTTTTTCTAGATGTGCTGCACAGAGAGACTTTGCTATTATAGCCTGTTTTCAATATTCATCTTTTTTCCAAAATGTCAAAGTGGAGGGAGGTCTTTGTGGTGAAGGTTACGGCTACACTTTGACTGATTTTAAATGAATAATGGAGAGTATGTACCATGTTGTCTGGGAATAATGTTAGAGCTACTGAAAACTAGGGTTTCTGGCTCACAAGATTTTTACTGCTATTATTTAGTAACCAAGTGTCAAGGGGACAAAAAAACATCTGCCAGTTGAATCTGGGTGACTACAAAGTCAGACGCGAAAGAGGCAGAGGCTTGCAAAGACAGCTCAGCGCAGCGCTATAATCTATCTTTTACAACATTCACTAGAGAACTTTGAGTCTGTATCATCACACCATGCCTGGATTTTTTATTTTGAGAAGTACCTAAAACACACTGGCAGCCTTGACTACAGGGATCATTGATTTTACTAACATAGCTGAGGGCTAACCTACCTTTAGGCTACAGAAATAGACTACTAAATCACAGAGCACTAAGATCTATACCTGCAAGTCACTTCACCTCTCACGTATAAGAATTTTCTAGGTTTTGGGTCAGAAGCTCTTGTGCAGTGATAACAATTATTTGTTGCCTGAAGAAGGCCCACTTCAGGGTCCTTTCACGGTAGGTATTGTACAGCCCTTTGGTAAGAGAGGCTGACCTAGCAAGTTTACAATGAAAATGTGGGATGAAAAGTATTGTATCCTGATTTGTAAGAATATTTGAGATTCTGGAAGAAATGTAAAAATTAAAAAAAAATAATAATGTTTTATTGTGAAAATGAATCTGTTTGGTTCATCATACATCATGGTGATTTTGAGAGTTACATTTTGATTTTAACTTTTAAATATAAGTTATTAATATTTTGGTTACTAATATGTTGAAGCTCAGGTCCTTTTTCAGTAAAGAATTATATCATTTCATTAGAAAATGTCAGCATGGACTTCTGAGACATTTAGCAATGTTAACCCATTTTTTATTAATCAGGACACTTACTAACATTAAAACTGTTTCTCATTCACTTTGGAAAGTTACAAACTGTCTCTACTTTAATACACTGAATACTTGTATCTAGTTAAGAAACTATTCCATCAAGGACTTATCAGACCACTAATAGCTCTTACCGAAACCATGTGTTCTTGAAAGAAGTATCTATAAACTTTTCCATGAGCCAAGCCCACACACAATGAAAAATGAAAACCTAAAAGTGGAATTTAGAACAACTGGGTAATTTTCTAGAGCTGGCAGGAGGACTGAGGCTGAGACTGCACAAGGGAATTCGGGGTCGTTAACAGCAGTAACAAAGCACCAGTTTCAGACAGACGTGCTTCTGATAACCGTTATTATTTAAAAAGTACAACACTGGAGAATGAGCTTTATTCACAAGAGCTACCATCTAAATTTTTAAAACAGGCCACCTAGGGGGATCAGCATTGTAATCTTTCCTGAATAAACATTGCTTAATATCACCAAGTGCTTCAACAGGCTATAGAGTGGTCTTGAGTTTTCAGGAAATTAAATGGGATTGATAAGCTTTTTTATAGATCCCTAGCAGAAAGACTGGCATGTCGCAGCACTGCTGATAAGAGTGAGGTACAGCCATCGCAGCTTGACAAACACTGCTATACAAAAAGCAAGAGGGAACAGCATGATTTGGTGTAACTGATAAAAGAGAGCCCATTACCACTTATAAGTGCACCACAACTCATTAGCGATGGAAAATAATAGCTCCAAAATGCCTATGGAATTATATGGTGGTCTTAGTGCACCTCCCAGTGTTGCCGTGGTGGTCAGACAGTCCACCGTGCCTCCAGGCACATATGGCACTGTCTTGGGGTGACACAGCTCCTCAAGGTGGAGGAGGTCCCAAGGGTCATTGATGGCTTAGAAGGCAATACATGAGTTATTACTTTTGACAGCCTTTGTCAATCTTTATTTAATGGTACTTTAACAAAACCTTGAGAGACATCATATCAGCACTCTCGATGAATCCAAGTGATATGTACTTCAAGGAAAGGTTCCTCTCCTTCCAAAACATAGTTTTGTTTATTGCACAGTCTAACCCCTGTACTGCTCATTGGATTTAACAAAATAAATTCTGCTCAAAATGTACATTTGTGAATATAAACTACACCAGAATTTAGACTACAATCCCATGCTATTCCTTCTTTACTGTATTTGAAAGATTGAGAAATAATTTCTGTTATAAATCCTTACTTTAAATGTTGTTCTTTTAGTGTCAAAGTAAATATTTCTGAAGGTAGTTCAAATCTGATAAAAATTCTCAATTACAGATTATTGTCTTTTCTTTATGAAACAAAAAATTTCCTAGATAACAAATAGAGATCTACTCCAGTTCTCTGTGAACAACTGTGATGCACTCAATTGCACTTTTGTCTCACATTTGTGGAGCTATTGAAGAACTCTCAGAAATAATCCGGGAATTGACAAGCAGAACTTCTCTTTACATAGTAATTATGGATATGTTCATGCCTAGCTATCCATGTTGCATATATTAGATGTGATTTTACTTGCACATGGGTGTACTGGCAACTTCAGTGCAAGAAATTGAACACAGCATATATTTAATCAGCTTTTGAAGTGTTTACATAGTCATTGCCTAATCTTCTTGAACACCTCTAAAATAGTTAAAGTGGTTGTATGGTGGCCTAGATTCCTAGCAAGATGGTAAATGTTAAATTAATAGCATTGAGCTAATTTGACTGCAGTCAAAAAAGGAAAAAGAAAAGTACTGGTTTTAATTAAAAAATTTTCCCTTTTTAGTTGTGACAATTTCCTGGGTATGCCAATATAGAGGGACACACACATATATTCTTTTCAAGTTATTTTATTTCAATTCAGCTGAAAGATTTCTAGTAAGTTTGAGCTCATTTGAAATAGAATGGCCAAACCAAGCTGAAAAGTGTTTCCCACCAGCTTTAAAGCGGTTTGAAAACCACACTTCAAACTGAGCAGGTGCACCTCTTTCTTGTAGACAAGTAGAGTTTTGTAGACTCAAAGGATAAGAAACACCATTTTGAGTGTAAACAGGGCCCTGGGCACAAATCCTTGAAAATGTTGTCCTTAAAATATATTCTGAAGTTCATTGTAGCTGTAGCATAATGCATTTACTAACACGCTTTAGTACAGTAAATGTCTTTTGGACCATCTCATTCCATTCCATAATTGTTTTCTGGGGAAACCCTTACCCTCTACTTGATTTATGCAATACAGATGGTTGGTAAAACTTGAATTTTTATTGATGCATAGTAATATCTTTCTCAGCACCCTTAAAGAAAGTGACATAATTCTTTAAGACATAATATTACGCTTAGGAATTGCTCTAGAGGATCATCAATCTTTTGTGAAACTCTTCCAGCACTCTGCTACTGTTAAATAAACCATGACTAGAAATGAAATTCAAAATAGTTTGAGTGATTTCTGCAAAACGTTCTCTATTTGCCAATTATGTAGCACTATATTTCATCCTATCAGTTATTCATTATTCTTTGCTAAAAATACAGCAATGGCAAGGGATTTGGGTGAGTTCCAGAAGAATTACAGATGACCCACTTAATGAAAACCAGGCATTATTTTATAAGAAATGACAAAGCTGATGAACTAAGTGATGATGACGTGGTATTTGTTTATCAGTGTTGTTTTCTTGGTAAGAAAAAATATTCAAGCTCAGTTGAGAAGAGTGTTTATTCAAATCCATGTTCTAAAGGGCTGGCTGAGTCTTCTGAGGTGATTCCTAATTCATACCCCATTCTGATAGTCCTTAGCTGGTACTAGAGTTCCAAAAGGCAAAGAACAGAAGGAATAAGCATAAACCAAATATGTTTGTCTTAGAATTAAAAAAGGCTACACCCATGTCTACATTCCTTCTTCCCAAATCTCCATGAAATCCTTTCTTTACTACCATATTTATTGTCTTACTATCCTGCTTCCCCATGTCAACCTCTCCTTTAGATTTGCCATTTTATCTCAAATCCTGAGTTGGGGCCCTTACACACGTTCTGAGTTCAGTTGGCTAAAGTTCATTTTAAAGCATTCCAGGTATTTTTATAGCTGGGGGGGGGTGGGGGGTGGGGGGTCTGCCTTATTTTCAAACCTCAAAGGAACTTCCTTTCAAGTCCCACAGCATCAGAAGCTCTGACCCAAGGATAATGATGTTCCCCCACAGCCTGGCTGTGCATTTCACCAGACTGAAGGGATCAGCCTGGACCTTGAAAAGTTCTTTGCCCATAGACAAAGCTGAGTTCAGGAACCTATTTAAGGCTCCAGTGTGATGTTTAACATAGAAAATACAAGCAAGCCTCTAAAATAATAAGGTGGGTGCAGTGGAAAGGCAAAGACTTGGTATTGCTTTTTCTTTGTCACCCCCTTTCCTGGCCCCACAGGCAGCCTTGGCCCAGATTAACATGGAAAACAAATCTTGATGTTGCTCACAGTACGTTACATACCATCCTTATTGCTACTGAAAATCAGAAAACACTGACCTAGAAGAAGGTGGTTATGTTTTGAATTAGCTCCATTTTTTTTCAGACTTCCCTAACTAGTTTATCTCTCACTACTGTATGAAGAGATACCAGCTATGAGAGGGGATGTTTTCTACCTCTAAAGGAAAAGATGGTGTGATCCTGCAGAGGTATGATTAGGTGTTGTGCTTTGATTTCCATGCTAGCTGCAAGTTTTGAACCTGTCCTCCCTAATACAAAAGCACTCAAAAATAATGAAGAAAAACTAGCTTCCTAAAACATGTGTAATATAAGAGAAAACAAATAAAAGAAACATCAGCAATAACTCTGGGGCATTGCTTTAAATTATGGAAAGCAAATAGCAAAGTTTATCACAAGTGAAACAAACATTATTTCCACTTCTTCTACTAGTTTATGGCAAATCAATTCAAAGTTTTTCTTGTGTGTTTTAAATAGCGATTTTCCATTAACAAGGAATGTACCAGAAAAAATCCTAAAAGCACTGGCCCTTTAGTCCTTATTATCCAGGCTTTGCTTCCCAGAATATGTCTACATCATACAGCAGAAATCAACTTATCATTTTAGAATAAGCCCCAGTATAAGTGTTGGTATAGTGCAGTGCTTGGTCAGGTGATTCCACCCTGTGTGACTGAAGTGCGTTCAGGGCTCAATTGATGCTTCTGCCTATCATTTTGTTGAGTAGAGTGCCACCTCAGTTATGTCCTAGCTGAGGCATCTTTGCACAAGAGTCCTTTGAAAAAAGTACATTCATGCCTTTAGTGGCAGATAGGCAGGAGTACAAGAGTGTGGCCATGGCTGGGAGACCATGTCATGAACTCAGGTCTGAGAAGAATCATAGGGAATGAAGTCTGTCTAGCAGACCACAGATCCATAGGGAAGAAGAATGCAAAGAGCTTTATGATATAGCTGCATAGAGATACAAAGTCTGAGTATGACTAGAGATTAATGTGGTGCTGACCTGAAGACCAGCAATTTCTTTTTACTTTCTTAAAAGAAGATTCCATAAAAATCAAATAATTCAGGTTGGACAAAACCCAGATTTTAGTGAACCATATTTCAGTTGAAGATATTTGACCAGCTCTAACAGTTTTTAAAACTTATGGAGACATAAGAAGTGGATCGAAGCCGTTCACCGTCTGGTACTGTAAATAAAACCTTTTATCCTAATGACTAAAGTAAACAGGGCAGCTGTCATGACATCCCTAATGTTTCAGTAAATCAAAAGTCTACAGCACCTGTAGAGCTGAAACTTTACTGCAATCCCAACAAGTGAGATTTGTAAGTCAGTCCACAAGACTGATGAGTTCTGGGAGTGATAGCCTCTATTCTTACTGTGAGTAATGAGGGAAGGCATGCCTTGTCTGCCAGCACTGCAGAAGAGAAATTATAAAAAATATTCATATGCTAAAATGTCTCCACCAGAGAGAGAGAGAGAGAAAGGGTTGTCCTCATTAGAAGTACAAAAAATGACCAATAATATATTAACCTATTATTCACAAGGGAAGAGCTCCTAGTTCACAGGTATAATTTATTTTCTGTTAAGAAAATAAAATGTTTATTTGTGATATTCCTGTTGAAGGCAACTGAGTTGAGTTAAAAAACATTCAGAATCTGCCTTTCATGGATGGCCAGGGATTTTTAAAAATAAGGTATTGAGAATTTTTTTGAAACTTGTCTCTTGTGCCTCCAAGTAATTCACCCACTTCACAAAAGGATACCTCTTACTGCAAAGTCATCCCCTAATCAAAACTCAGAGTACTGTGTCCTTTCTGGTTATGGCTGACTTTTTCCAAACTGTAAGGAAAAAGCTATATCACTATATCTGTAGAGCTGCATTTCTTTCCCTGGAGATTTACCATCAAGGAGAAGTGAGGAACTCATCTCACTAGATGAGTGTTCAAAGCCTGTTTGAAATACATGAGAGACACCCTGCACTCAGTGAGTTTGGTTTAATGCAGGTACTCTTCCTTCTTCATAATCTCCTTGATTATTTTCAGCATAATAACAATTTCAATATTACTCTCTTTACATGAAGGTGAAATACTGGTTAGACTGGTTTAAAATGGAAAAGAGTTTTCACACAGATGAGCCTGATGTATTCACAGGCAACAGTGAAGCTGTTTAAGAACTACACTCAAATTTGCAGGTAAAGACTAATGAACTCATCACAACTGGAACAGATGGCACAGCCCATTTTCTAGTCTATTAACTTTTATAGATCACTGAAGGACCATCATGAAATAGAGATAATCCAGAAAACAGGGAAGATTCCTGAACTAGATTTAGGATGCTTTTGCCATTTTGGTTTGATTTATAGGATCTCTTCAATTTTGTTACACAAAGCATAAGGATACATAAAGATTACATATATATATAAAATGAATATTTCATTGAAACTGGACAACTCAAATAATGCTGTATACAGAAAATATATATAAGCAGAATATAAATAATCCTGAGGTGTGTGCATTTAACATAATTTATGAAAGTTACAATTTGTTATTAAATGGTACTTTGAGTTAACTGAATTTCATCAACAAATCACTATAAACTTATTGAAGCTACTTTGTACAAAGATGTAAACTACCTCTATAGTTCTTTCAGAAAGGTTATTCCATTTTTCAATGGAATCAAGGAGAGAATATTGCTGAACTTCCCTTTTAAGTTAAGGAAAGGAAATGACTGTTTTCATGTGTGTAAAAATAAATGACTGAGAAAAAACAGCTCACGAGAGGCTCACCATAGTGTATGTCATGTTAAGTGTAATTCAAAGTCTCATTATCAATGTTTGACCCAGGGGCTGTTGTTTCCATTCATTTGTTATTAATCCACTCAGTGAGTCACCTGAAAGACAGTAATTGCAAAGCTGCAGTGGGATGTCTCTCTGTACAATGCATTGTAAAATTATTTCCATTTGGGGGCTCATTCTTTGTTGCTCTCAACAAGAAGAAATGTTTATATGTGAGAATATATATCATTTCTGAGTTGAATGCTTTCATTTGTAAGGAAAAAGACATCTTGTGAAGCCAATCAAATTAAACAATCAAATAGAGGAATCATTGTGTAAATAATGAGTAATTTATAAGTGTTAACAGTCAAAAATATGTTCATAATTTATTGCAGTGTTCAGTTACCAACTCACAGATTTTTTTATTAGATCCAGTTAAACAGAACATTGACCATACTAATATTTTTTCAGGCCCTTTTAGTGAAATCAAAACCATTGTTAACAGTAAATTTGAATTATTCAGAATTTAAAAGTTACTGCTGAATTTCATATATATTTCCTACAACTGAAAACATATCTTCATTAGCTTATTTTATAACCACTTCAAATGACCAACATTAATATGATCCATGTGAAACATGGGTTAAGTATTATAAATCAAATACAATTTTGTCTTTACCTGCACATACCTAAAACCTGGATCTGCTTATGCAAGCAATATCTAAACCTACCCCAAAGAACAACTCTCCCATGTGTGACCACGTAATCCCAAGAGAGAACCTCTTTGATTATTTTTCTTTTGTCTGTAGCTTAGTACTGACACAATCAGAATTACAGCACTAAACACCTAATCCTTAGGCCTGACTTGAAATCATAGTTAAAAATAAATAATGTAATAATGAATAAAAAATAGAAAAATATTTTCCTACTAGATCATTTTATATGTAAAACATACCTTATAATACTGTTCCCAGCTAGTTAAAACCTTTCAATTCACCATATTTATTAAATAACATTTATTATAAATTACTGTATGAAAATTTAACTTCAGGGAATAAACACAGGTATTTTTAATGTCCAAAAGAAGCAAGGCATGAAAATTGAACCTATGAATTGAATCTAACCTGTGTAAAATTAATAAAATCTGCAAAAATTATAACACTAATCATAGGAACACAAGTAGGTAGCCAGATCCAAAGATAATAAAAGAGACAGCAGAAGACACTCAGTAGGTGTAAACCTTAAATGGGGAAAAAATAGTCAAAGGATTTGTGAAAATAATGGAAAGCAGTGATTTACAAAAGATATACTATAAGTTTGTTCCTTGATGCCTGTGTCTGCGTGGCCCACAGCCTTCTTCATAGCACCATGAGTCAGCCTAAGGTGAGAACATATTCAAAACCAATACAAACTGTAAATATTTTATGCTCATTATTCAACATCTTCTAATTATCTGTAACTAAACTTGATATTTTATAGAGCTTTACATCTGTTCTGCTTCTGTAAATTCCCTAACGCTCCCCCGTGAGAGCACATTTGGTGTTAACCTTTTCACTGTGGTTAAACAGCAGAGATGAGTGGCCCAAGTCATTCTCCAAGGGCAGTGTCTGATGCTCCATCAGAAGTGGTGGGAGAGGGACCACAGTTGAAGACTGCACCTGGAAAACATGTACTCTCATTTGGTACTCCCCCACCAAAGCCCTGTATCGTGGTCCCTGTCTGACTCTGGTGCGCCACGGACTAGGTTAAGTTAGGCAATGGCATAACGGGCTTAATAAAGGAATAGCTGCCCTGGGAATGTGGGACGAAGGAAGAGGGCACGTGACAGATGGCAAAGGCCAGGTGCCCACACACCTCATAAGACTTTTTGAAAGAACATCTCGAGTGTTTTTGTAGCACTCAGAGCCCCCAAAGCTGCCGTTTCTGTGGACACAGCAGGGTGACATTGAAGGAAACGGCGGCAAAACACAATGTGGGTGGCCGGGGTGGTTATCCCGGTGCCTTCAGGGCTGCACTGGGGAGACAGAGGGGGAATTTGCCAACCCAAGTGCCAGCGCTAACTCAACTGAGCAATGGTCTAGGCAGAACCAGGTTGTCATGTTTCCCATGTCACAACTGGGAAGTTAACAGTGAGAAGCAAGTTGTTGTCTATTCACTTTCCATAAAAATTACTCTCACTGTTGTTTGGGAAGGGGTGAAAGGAGTTACAGGAGGAATGGATGCCCAATCTGAACCAGTCTTGCCACTCTTCATTTGTAGCTTTCCTGTACACAAGGATGTTAATAATATGTCTGTGCATTAAAAATTCATTCAAACGTACTTTTTTCTTGATATAAAGACATTTTCTAAATACTACTTTTTTCCTAAAAATATGACGTTCGTGGTACCACAGAAAGTAATTTAATTCCAAGTTTGTGGATGCCGAAAAATAATTTTTGATTCATTCATGGATTTATTTTATGCTGCTTCTACACCACCAGGCTTCAATTCCTCAATGGGTTTCAGAGGTATTTGACCTTTATATGAAAATTTTAGCATTTGTTTTTGAAACTCATTAAAACCCTGATGTTAGAAAAATATTCTGAAATATATTTATTGTACCAGTGACATACGAATGACAAGAGTTAGAAATATGAAAAATGTTATGATTTACAAAAAAAGGCTGGCACATTATATATAAAACCAGGAAATCCTCAAAAAAGTGTTGTGAAAACAAGGATTCCAAAGTTATAAATAGCCATTATAGAAATTAAATAAATAGTCATTAAAATATGTTTTCCACTATGTGTTGCAATGACCTCTCAAACTACTGCAAAATGTGGGTCCAGAACTGAAAGGTGGTGAGATGGAAAATATTCTCACCGTTAACAGGAGAATCTTAAAATATCAGGTCTTTTGTTTCTTTGTGCAGTACTTACAGACTCACCTGCTCATTTCTGTGCAGGATGTTTCCCTTTTGGGCCATCTCAAACAGGTATCAAATAGTTCCTATCCCATTCTTCTTTACTTGTTTAGAGCAATTTATTGTTACCCATCTTCTAAGAGTATTATGAACTTTACGGAAACGAAGATGATTTCTCCTTTGCTGGACAGCCCCGGGGTGTGAAAAGCTGTCTGGAAGCCTCACAAACCGTACCCCTCTGTAATACACTGGCAGGCGGTGGGCAGAAGCTGGAAAGAAACCCCCAAAAGCCAGATATTGTACTTCCCAACTGCAATGACCAAGCTGAACGGTTAAAAAAGAAGAGTCACACTTCAGGCACATATTTTCAGCAGTTCAACAAGGGAAACAGTGGCATTAGCACATACTTTGGGGCATTCTGTACTGCAATAAAAGAATAAGAAAAGCAAGAGAGTAAAGTGCATTTCCCGCTGGGCAAAAAAAAAAAAAAAAGGGAAAGGAAGAAAACTGGATTCTGACCTCAGAAAACAAAGTAATATTTTTCTTTTCATGATAGCAAGTCTGAAGGTAATATGCCAGCAGCTTTGAGTGCCTAAGCAAACCAGCAAAACGACAACAAAACAACATGCAGCGTGTTGCCAAAGAGACCTTCCAAGGCAATCGATCAAGTACAAAAAGCAATATTGAAGCAGGTGCAGATCCTGGAAAATCACAGACAAGTTAAAGAGATGTGATATTGCTGATGTCACTGTGGAAAAAAAAAAACAAAACCGAACTGAGTGTAAGGCATCCATTGCCTTAGCAAAGAGCAGTAAGGACTAAATTTTTGAGAGACAGTTAGTTGTAAAAACTCAAACATTTCTTACACTGAACCTCAAGCAGTGGATTGAACTGGTTTGCAAACAAGTGATCAAGTTATATAATCTAATGAACCACAAACGAATATGTGCTCCTCCAATGGGAACATTTAAATGGGGAAATGGGAAAAGTAAGGTTAAACTTGACAAAAAAAAAATAATCTTCAGCTGTTTGAGTATAAAAGGGTGTCACAGTCATAGCCTTCTGCATGGCATACAGTCTGAAAGTTGCTTATAGAAAAGAGAAGTTGAATGCTATCCTACAGCTGCAAAGAAAAATAGTGGTATCTCAGAGAAAGTGTTTGCAGTTTTCAGAAATACTGCAGTTTTCAAAAACATTTCAGTTTTCAAAACCATATACAAACATTGTTGCAAAATTGTCCATAATGGTATGAAAGTTGAATTGTGGGAAACACCTCCGAAGGGGCCAAAGTCAGACTGGGAGGATGAAACAGGCTTACTTATTCTTGAAGTCATGTTCCATAAGTGCTCCTTTCATACCACGGGTAGAGAACCAGGGAGCTATTGCTACTGCACAAGAAAGGATTGAAGGGTATTTGAGCTCACAAAAAATTTTCAGAAGTGCTCAGAGTTTAAAAACAAGAGCTTTCAAATTGTTTTTCAGTCTCTGGCTTTTCACAATCACAAATGAAATTTTTGTGAAGGTACTTTTAAAAATATGCTTGGTTTCTCTTAATATTGGCATGTGACATTTTCTTTGTAACATTTGATGGCTTCAAAATTCTAAACCAAATGTTTTCTGCAGAGTCTCCTGTTACTTGGATTACAGCCACGATATTTCAAAATGTTCAGTGGATAAATATCAGAGAGGTGATCAACATTACAATCTAGAAATAAAAAAAAAGAGCATGTGAGATTTAAACCCATTATAATTTTTCATAAAAAATATTATGAATCACTTGTACCTAGAGATAGTTAAAAATTTGGCAAAATAGATTTTTTTTCCTTTACAATCTAAAAATGCATTTGGATTTTGATATGGTAGTACAAAATGAATCAAAGTTCAGTTTTCACTGACATTTTCATTGAGGGAGAAAATAATTTCATGATCAACATTTCTTGTGATTTTTATTGATCTTAATAAGTACCAATCAGTCATTTTCCAGCACTGAACACTCATTTTCTTTGCTTCAAAACAGAATTGTTAACAACTCTGATTGATTTCCACATCCTTTCCTATGCAATCAAGATCAGATGTCAAGCTCAACAAATAAATAAATGGGTTACTGACAATGTCAACATCATACACTGTTTTAGAAGAATGCAAATATTATATTGGATGTGTTATATTTTTTATAGAATATTAATCTCAGTTTCTACATCAATAAGTGTAGAAGAGGAGCAATGTGAACCATTCCTAGTGTTTACTTTTTTATTATCTTTTTGACTGAGTATCTAGAATGGAAATGTCCTAAAAGTGCTTGAGTGATTTAAATGCCAATTTTGAAAATGACTTAGCTATTTTGATGGTTAAACCTTATTGAATATCAGTTGCAAAAAGCATTAATTACTTTTTAAAAATCAAACCCATAAATTCCTCAATAATTCAGCCTATTTTTACAGAATTAATTTTTATTTGTAATCTGTAATCTGAGTATTCTGAATATTATAATTAACTGCTTAGAAATACAAGCTAACTCCATATTCATCTACCCTTCATATGGCTTCAGAACAAATAAATCTACACGTTATTCTTTTCACTTTTTAGTCAAAAATAATTGTCCATTGATCACACTTGAAATATCCCATGGACATGAAAGAATTTAGCTAATTGGCATGTAATCATTCCTTAGAAAAAGAGTGGGCTACACATGGTGTATGCTTCACACTTTCTCGTCACCCTATTTTTAAATTCATGCTGGCAGTCTCCCACAAACCTGTTTAGAAATTTGAAGATTGTTCTGGCTGATAGAAATGTGACAAAATGGTGGGTTTCCTCTGAGGTATGAAAAAAAAGATAAATCATGTAGTCTTAACATCAAGGAAAATCGCTCCTTAAAATTGCTGTGACGGTATGGCCTTCAGTGGAGGAATTTGTTACATCTGATGGGCAGCTGTCACTTCAAGAAACTTTTTGAGTGTACATGGGAGAAGTAGCCTTGAGAAAAACATAAGGAGGTTAAAAGTAATGTCATTGTCTAGAAAACAAAGACTTGCATTGTACGCTCTGTGTCTGTCTCTGCTACAGCACATATTTTGGCTATTTTACACTGTCCTGGCTGGCTGTGTTAATCAGCTCCAATCTGTCTAAATATTTCTCGGTGACATTATTAGTTCTGAAGTCATTGTCCGTCTGCAAATGCACTCCAGTACTTTTCCTTCATTCTTAGATAACATATATCATGAAAACTATTCCATTGTTCTAGTTCAATTCACTCAGCTTTATTGCCTGCTATTAGAGCTGGTTGGAAAATTTTTATTGAAACAAGCTTTTAGCACAGAAAATCAGAAAACATATTTCATCAATATTTTAGTGAAAATGCTCTTTCAATTTTCAGCCAGTTCTGTTTTCTGTAATCTAAATGCTGGCTGTTATCACCCCTTGCAGAAAATGCTACACACCAAAAATAAAGACTGTAGCAACCATCCCACTTTCAGACACAAGACCTCCATCTCATTTAGATTCCTCTTCACAGTACCACATCACCTTCCCCTCTTTCCTCATGATTCCACCCATTTCTTGTGTCTTATCAAATCATGTTATTAAATTGAAACTTTGCAAGCCTTGTAATGCTGTGTCAAATTTGCACCTAGGGAGCTTCCCAATCTGCCACTGTGCTGCTGAGTGCAGCTACTTAGAGTTTCAGACATGCACTGAAGTTGGAATTAGGCCTTCCTGGTCTATGAGAGGAGCTGAGTAATATCCCTGATAGCTGGTGGAGATAAGGATGAAATTTATGATTGAAAAATGAGCTTAATGGAAGGTGTCTTGGAAGCATATCACATCCATTTTACAAAATTCTGAAGGGGATGAGATCTAATTGATGGCCCTTTGAGAAGAATAATGACAAAAAGGTGGATATACTGTGCTCCTGAACATGATCGAAAGTTGCAGTGCTTGCTTAGCTAAGGAAGAAAGCAGTTGGCCACTCTTCCAAGGAAACTAGCTAAGGCGTGAGGAGTACAAACATATATTGGAATTAAGAGGAGAGAGTGCCAGTGTTTGTGAGAACTGATAGATATGAGCCACAGTGTTGGGAAAATGAGGAAATTACTCAAATCTCAATACACCCAAATAAGACAAGCGTGTCTCAACTTAGTTAAACATGAGTGCTTCAGAGAGACTTTTCTGCCCACTGCTTTCTCATTTGTTTTCGGTGCTGGAGCATGGATTCTTCTCCCATGCTGGGGTAAACTGCGGATCTATATGAGTATGGTTTGGATGATTCATACAACCATGGCAAAAAATCCTAGTGAAGGTTTGGTGAAACTTCAGAGTTCACCAGAACATTTTAGCTGGTATGCAACTTGTCCCTTGTCATACTTCCTCCCCCCCCCCCCCCCNATGTACTTAACATTATAGCAAAATATAACAATCCCCTATACCCCTAATATGAGATGCTACTGTTTGCCTCCATGTATTTTCACTTTCTCTTAAAAATTTCGTGTTGGAGAAAAGAGGGGAGACAACCTGATGTGATGAGGGAGCCACTGCCAGTTTATCCACAGGCTCATCCAGGTGTTGGACACGAGAAGGGACCCAACCCTGTGTGATCAGGGAGCCCCAGGCTCTGTGGAGACCAAGCGGGGAACATGTCTACAGGTTTATTTGATAAGTGCTGGGAAGCCTTATCTTTTGGCCTACTTAGCAGGTGAAAAATTGGAAAGGACTGAAAATTACATGCAATTCCTCGCTGCTTTGATCATGTTTCCGATGATGGAAGACCAGGAGGAGACTGATGTGAGGGAAGGTTGTGCAATTTGTGCCTGCTGGGGGGTTCCTTACAGCAGTGCATGTTACAGTGTGGATTACTGCCGCAATGAGGATATTGGGCAACACTTAACAGGCTTCCAGTGTTCTAGGCACCCATATTGGATCTTCCTTGGACAAAGCCCAAACCCCAAACTTTTTGAAGTTCATTAATTGAGACACTTCAGCTGTGTTAATTACACCACATGAAACCTCTTTAAGAATGGATGTGATTACTCTCAGAGCCAAGGCTTCCAGACACAGTGTATGTGAGCCACAAATACCGGTATGAGAAAGATCAGGGCCTTTTGAACACTTGTTGCTTTGCAAACTCCAAGCAAAACCCAGTATTTTCTGCATCCTCTAGAGTTCACAGCAACGTTTTACAAAGTGCTTTGAAAATTATTTTGAAACAAAAGAGATTCAAAGACGTTTGAGAAAAGTCCCTCAGAGTGCACAAGCACAATGCAGGGCTTTTGCCCTTTCATGTTTTTGTTTGCTTCCAAGGTTTCACAGCCATTAGGAATAGTTTGCCCCCTTGAGGCTTTTGCTGGCTCTTGGCACACTGGCATTTTCCCTACGCAGCAGGCGCTGACAGTGACAAGTGAGAGCAGTGACTCTCCGCTGCTGGCTACCTGCTGCCTCTCTTCTCCTGTTTTCTCAGGAACAGAGTCTGATCCATGAAAATAAAGCAAGAGGAAATGATTCTACAATTAATATTTGAAGCCCTTTGCCTTTATTTTCATTACATTGTTAATATTGCCTTTTTTTTTTTTTTAATTTAGGAAAGGTCTTTTTTTTTTTTAAGTAAGATACCATCTTACCACTTTTCCTGCAGAGATGGGATGAATGATTTCTCAGGGGAGCGTGGATAATGAGTTATGACCTTTGTGCATTTGCTGGGCATCCTAAAATTCAGCCTTCATCAGGCTCTGTTCAGAAGAACAGATTATCAACGTGCAATAACGGGTAGTGCATTTTTCTTCTTCCCAGGGAACAGGCTAGACAAAATAAATAAATAACTCACAATTCTTTCCCTGGCTTTCCTGCTTTTGCTGAATTCAGAGTTCCCAGAACTCTGAATTGCTTTGTCCCTGTCCTAATGTCAACCATCAGTCCCTTAAAGCCTGCTGTCTTCTCCCAAGCAAATCCTCCCTTTATTAAGGTAGGAGTTTGCCTTATTACAAGCACCTGCAGCCAGCCTTTTGTCTGAGGTTTTGGTGGGTGTTTGCTATTTAGGTTCAATGAGCAATGCCAGCCACCCAGGAGAGCACTGTAAGAATATCCAGTGATCAGTAAATAAAGAGAGGGAGAGTTACAAGATCAATCCAAGATCAAGAGGCCTAGCACAATCTTTATTTAAAAAGTAGAACCCATTTTGTGCTTGTTTCCTAACGAAGGTCAAATAACAATGGTAAGGATTTATTAAGGAATATGGGAGAGAGTTTTGGGTTGTTGCTGTTTTTTTTTTTCATTTTCATTTTCTTTTTCTTTCTTTTTTCTTTTTTTCCTTGGAATCCTGTTGGGTCTTTGCCAGTTACTACTTAAATCAGCAGTAACACACCTTGGGAAGATTTTACTTCTACTGCCTATTGAGCACCTGGCCCATGCACAAAAAGATGACCTTCAAGGCCATCAATGTGGCACTTGTGAGTCATATGGTAACAACATTTTTGAAACCTAGGCAAATTCCTAGTGCTGTCTCATTTAATCTGAATATTAATCACATGAACAGCAGTGATCAAACTCACATCAGGGGAGGCAGGCAAGGCAGGAAATGGTAATCAATGAAATGGTAGTCAAAAAGCAAGGAGAAAATGCATCTGAAAAGTGAAGGTAATATCAAATAGCACTTTTACCTTGTTTTTTTTCATTTTCAGTGGTGCTTCAGTTTGGTTTTGTATGAAATGAACCGAGAGGCTGGGTAACAGACTGCAGTAGGTATTGAAAAACAGGCAAAAATGAGAGAAACAGAACAGTGGGAAAGATTTGAAAAGGCAAGGAGTAAAAAATCCATAAATAAGAAATGAAACAAAAAGAAAGAGATATTACAAGGTAATATACAGAGGACACAGCAGGAAAGCCGTGACCCTTTCCCTATATCATTCAGAAATCCATGCAACAGGTTCTCTAGCCCCAGATGACAAAGCTAATCTTCAATTTTAAACAGGTAGCATTCCCTAATGCAGACAGGGTTTCAGCAGTGTGCTCATCCATCTGCCTGCTCCATCTAGCCGTGTTGTTATTTTCCCCTTTTTCGCTACTGTCACAAACTGTGTGCTATAACAAGACTTCTGCCCCATATAAATTCAATATAATCACTTCCATATGTCGCTGTTTATTCCACTCTCTCAGATATAGCATTTCTGCCCTGTCCACCACTCACTGTCTTTTTAATATCTGACTTCAGCCTACCCAAATTCCTACCTGCTGTCTTCCCTCATCTCAGACCTTTTGAGTGATTTTCTTGTCCCTGGTTCCCTGCATCTCTCTCCTCTTTCTATTTTGAAAATATTTTCCTGGTCGAGGGATGATATCTAGTGCTTGAGTCTTTCCCTCTTGCAACTGTTCTTATCTGGCAGCTCATCCTGGGCTTGTGGTTTCTGACCTCAATAGAAGAACTGACAGCTCTCTCCTTCGTTTGGGAAAGAACAGGATTTCTTTATTAGACTCTCCTTCCTAAGGGAACAGGGCTTATGTTATTATGTTGTATGCATCTGTCAGAGTCATCCCTTCCCCCCACCTTTTAAATCAATATGCCTATTTCAGTCAAATGTATTTAAAAAAAATTAAGTTTTCCCAAATTTTACAATAGGAATTTGGAGGGGCAAAGAACATCTCACAGATGCCTAAAATGAAGGAAATCCCTCAGTGTAACCCTGCTTGCTGTTGCGCACTGGAGAATCTATACTGGAGATAGTTTAATAAACAAAGGAGTCGTAGAGATGCTTGAATTAGAACTGGTGCTTTCTTAAACGACCAGGTCAATCGATCCTGAGACATAAATCCATGCAGCATCACGGTTCATTACACTCATCAGTGCTCAAAGAACTTCCTGTCCATTTTTAATGAAAACAGTAACTTTCCAACATCAGCTCTTCCCTGTGTCCCAATTATCATGGGTGGAATTTGGGTAGAGGGTGAGAGTCAGCCCAGGTTTCTGCTGTATGGTAAGTAAACTTGGGGAAAATGGCCAGCTGTTTTGGAGGATCAGATCTAGTCTGGGCTATCTACTTGAAGAAAAATAACAGTTGCTTGCCAGGAAATAATTGGGCACATTAGGATTTTTTTTTATTATTTTTTCTTTTAGTTTATAAAGTATAAGCAGCTCAGCATATCTGTAAGCAAAACAAATTACAAAAGTTCCCCCTGCAGCACATGTTTCACTTTTCCTTTCAAAAAAGCATAATATGTTTATGAAATTAGGGTACTCCCCGAAAGGGCCTCGAATAGCGATAAGATATATGAAATAACTACTGTAGGCTTTGAAATCAATGTTGCAGAAGATAAGGATTTAGCTAGGATGTAGCTCAGTCAAACCTGATTAATTTGTGCCCAGTTGTGCCTAAGCAACCAAAACATTTCTCTGGCAGGCGGTGCAAATGACAAGCACTGTATGTGCCACTGCTTTGTTAGTCTGGAGGGGATTCTTTTTAATATTTATAAAAATGATCTGCAAACTGATGCAGCCTAACTAGGTCTGTCTGTACTACCATTATCTTAGCACATCCCACAGGGGTACAAAACCTCAATACTGAATTAATCGTAGTATGACATTTAGAAGAAAGAAAAAGGAGAAGCTACTATGCTGGCTTAAAACACTGGAGATTACAAATTGTATTTACAATTGTTGTTTGAGAAGATGACAAAGACATTTTAATAAACATCAGCCAATAAACATCAAAGTTGGGGTTTTTTTTAAGATTTCTGTGCCCTTTTTCTCCAGCATTTAAAGATGCCGGTCTCCACTGAAAACATGGAGTTTAGCAAGGAGTTACATTTAACAGGAGCTGACAAGGTTGTTGACTTTGTAGCGGTCTAAGAAGACAAACAGTAAAAATGAAAGTGTGTCCGTGACCCCAGCCATGCCTTGCA
This sequence comes from Anarhynchus alexandrinus, assembly GCA_008711295.1. Lineage (NCBI taxonomy): Eukaryota > Metazoa > Chordata > Aves > Charadriiformes > Charadriidae > Anarhynchus > Anarhynchus alexandrinus. Next base: position 248,311 of record VUYV01000161.1, read on the forward strand.
GTGTGAGAAACTTACAGCATTACAGCACCAAGTCGCACGGTACTTTACATAAAAAGATTCCATATGAGTCTTCGTAGAAAATAAACATACTTCTTATGTAATAGATATCTACAACCGGACTCACGGTGGAAACAAGACAGTAATTCATGGCCCCTTTCTCTGTGTGTGTGTGTGCATGTGGATGTGCATGCTTGTATGTGTGTTTTCCAACAAATTACTCGTTAACAGTTTTTAACCAAATCTGTCAGAGGTGAAGATTTTAAATATGTCAATTCCTAGCAGTGTACTGAAATTAAGCAGTTAAACAGAGAACAAAAATTGTCTATGAATTTCCCTTGAGGCTGGAGCTCTCTAATTTGGCACTGAAGAACCCAGAGACATGAGCTACATGAGCTCAGAGCAAGGGGGAAGGACCTTGTGCAACTTGGACTTGAAAATCTACTCACAAGATGGAAATTCATTATCTGTTCTATTCCTCACAAAACAGTTATACACTGGTTTTTGGTTGGGTTGTTTGTTTTCAAACCACTGGGTGCTGACTGCTGTGTTTCGTACCACAGTCAGCATTGCTGGTGGGAGCTTGGTTTCCTGTGGGTGTCCGTGCCTGGTGGTGGCGAAACTCGGCACACCACCAGAGCCTTGGCATAAGCGAGGCTCCAGGACATTTGGGCACAAAGGCCCACACGCATGCAGGTAGCTGAGGAAATTTCAGACAAAAAAATATTTGCCTCCTGATTGTAGCCACGCTGTAGGAGGACTTTTGGATTTGGGATGCAGGTACCTAAAGCCTACCCACAGTTCGGTTTGGAAACTCCAAACCTGTTTTTTTTAATAGTTTTATTTGGAGGCAAGACTTCCTGAAATCAATTTATTTCAATAGTTTGCATTTTACTAACACAATGGAAGATACACTAACTTCCAAAAAAAAGTTCAGCGTAATGCAAGCCAAGACAGTACAAGTTAGGATGAAAGCAAGAGTGTTCCAATGAAAATGAAACACATGGCAAAGAAATTACTCTACAAGCCTTTAGAGCTTGATAGACAATGGTATCCTTGTTCCAGAGGTTTTAAATAATTCTGTGGAACTTAATTATACCCCTGCTATAAAATTGGTTTAAAGTTGCAATAGGAAGATTCCCAGTCTCTACTCACTTCTACTCATTACTTAATGTCTCCAACTCAAAAATAATTAAAAAAAAAAAGGGCTATTCCAAAAATTTACTCAAAATTTTATTTCAATATAATACGAACTTTTTGATAAAACACATTTCCCTGGAAAGGTTGGCTTCTTTCCATAGCTTTTTTTTTTCCCCCACTAAAATATTTTGGTTGAAAAGTTTATTTTGTTGATGATAAGTGGAAACTTTCAGGTGAAACTTCAGTGAAAACAGAATATCATTTTAATGTAAGTTACCCTGGCCTCTCTAGAACACCTAATAAGTCCCACAAGTCCTACCTTTTAAATTATATTTTAGTCCAGTGACAAAAGTGAACTATTAAAGAAAATTTAGTGTTGGGTCAAAAGTAGTGTTTTGCTGTTTTCATTTCCTGATGGTATTTTCTGATAACAGATTTAATTCTTTGCTGTATGTGATAAAATTTCTATTCTTTATTCTGGCTACTCCTGTGTCAACATAAAAGTTATTTATTAGCATGGCTTTCCTATATTTAAATTAGATTAAAAAAATATTAGAAGTGTGTTTGGAGTGAAATACTGACTCCTTTCATATAAATTTAATAGGAGGAATGTCCACTGACTTCAGCAGCCTATGATATGACTCATTATACATAAAGTGTTGGCTTTCTCAGTCCAGCCTCTGGAATTTCTGTATAGATACCTTTTTGTGTGCATAGGCTAATACTACCAAATGAACTTCCAAGCCAGGGAAGCTGTCTAAAGTGTGTCTCCGCTGGGAGACATTTTGCAAAGCTTAAGTTATAGAAAACAGGAATTATATTTCTGATTGAAAAGGATCAGTAAATATTCAGATGCTCCCCGGGTGTGGAAAGGACAGTGGCAAAACCAATAATTTTTCCCACTGATGAAATATTTAAATCCTTTTTGTACAGACCTCCTCATTTTCACTCACATATGCGTAAGACAATCAAAAACAGGTTTGTTTTGATCAAATTAGAAGACAATGAAGTACTTAAAGTCCTTGATATTAAAGTGATAAGAGCACTAGAACTATCTAGGGAGATGGAGATGGAGAACCTTTAAATATTGCCTTGCCATTGGATTGGCTCATATTTGTTCCTTATAAGAAATCTGCTTTAAACTTTATATTTTCTATGAAATACTAAAACTTTCTTGACTGAGAGCTGACTTCAAGGAACACAGGGGAAACACATTTTTAAAAGCCTCAAATGAGAACAGAAACAGATCTTGAAGGGTATTTCTGCAATGACTTTTGCATATTATGCACCCACCAATAATATTTCAGATGGCTTTAAAAGGTTTGACCTTGCTTACTGGATGTCAGCTACTTAACTTGCAGTTGAGTCTACTGCTGAGGTCTTCAAAGAGATTGTATCAGGAAACTTTGTTTTTCAGATAGGTGGTACAAAAATGCGGTTAGCATGAGAAGGGGAGAAGGGCAAGGGTAACAGTAATGTTGAATGGACGTCAAAGGATCCAGGACAGAGAAGTAAACGCTCTTACAGAAAGGCCTGCTGCTCAAAGAACTAAAATAATTTTCATCTGTGTTAAAGTCACAGGAAAATAGGATTAAATAATAAATTGAATTTAATTTGCAGTTGGTGTCTAGTCAGAGGTAATAACACCTTGAAATTTCAAAGTAACGTCAAAATGTACTTGACTTCTTGTCTTTTAAATTGTTCCTTTTTACTGTCAAAACAATTTAAACTTTAGAAGGGTTAGGCAAACCACTTTAGATCTTGTCTTCACTGACCTACAGCTATATTTTTTTTTCTTTTTCCTTTGGGCTAAAGTGTGAGAGTTACCCTGTGTGTGAGTGAAGATTAAGGACTTCGGTTTTACTATTAACATAGGAAGGAATGAAGTGCTGACCCTGGTGAATCACTGCCTCACAACATTCCAGTGTCTTCTTTTCACTGTTTTCACCATATTTTTTTCTAAGCACAGAGTATCTCAGAGTTACCTCCAGTAAGAATTTCATATTCTTTGTTGCTGAAATGAGTCTACAGGAACTCAAAGAGGCATGAAGGATCTTGCCTAATCATCTGAAACTCGGACCCAAAGTGCATTTGGTATTCAAAAGATGCCTTGGGACAACAGAGGTTGTGGCTTAGTCCCAGGGCATTTTTTACAGTAGCAAAAGGATTGTGAACAAAAGACAACAAAGGCAGATTGAGCAACAGATCAGGGAAACTGCGTGGGCAGGAAATAGGATAAAGGGTAATTCTAAGTATCCACACACATGAGCTCTTGGCTGAAATATGCCTGGAGTACAGTATGTTGTTTTGAATATTTAATCATCACCTCTGTTGAAAGCTCAAACAATAAAAAATATGCAAAATCTAGATAAAGGCAGATTAAGTTAATTCATTATTGCAGTCTAAAATAATCCATTCATTTCTGTTCTGCAAGTTCCATGCAAGAAATAAAACAGAGATTAGTATCACTTTAGCACCATAAAAGTCTTATGTAAGGTTTTATATCTGTAGACCTGAGATCAGAAATTTCCTTCTCATGGTAATGCTACTAACAGCTTCTTAGAGCACATATTTTTCTTCTCTGGAAAGAAATCACCAGCAGAATTTACTCTTAAGTAGTGGATATTTTTGGCAGCATTTAAATACTTCCCTATGAATAAACTAATGAGCCTGCAGAATTCCAGTGTCTGTTTTAGCATGACTAAATAATTTCAAGAGTCGGGCAGCTTTTCTCCATAGGCACAATTCATGAAAACCTTCCCAATAACACCGGACTGTGGTTTCACTTTGCAGGGTATGTTTAGATCCCATGCGGTCTGTGGGATTCCAAGTTTTTCTAATCCTGTATGAGGTTTCTTTACAGATCCCCAACGGTGGAGCTGATTTTTCCACTGGGATTTACCTACACCCTGCCTGCAGCCTCCACCTCCAGGTTTCACTTTGGTGTCCCGGGTCTGAACAAGCCCAGGTTCGCCCTCGCAGCACCGCGTGCCGCGTCGCCTTCCATCCCCAGGCGAACACTGGCGAAACCGTGACTTTTGCTAACATCAAAGCACAGGTGAGCCTGAGTTTCTCTTCAGATTATTCACAGGTTCACACTATTTAGCCACAGTCTGAGATCAGAATATCCAGCAAAATACAAAGCTAGGAAAATTTCACATGGTGTCTGTTTCTACTGAAAACTACTTTTAACTCTGATAAGCATATTATGAATCAATAGACTTGGGACTTGGGCAACAGTACAAATAAACAAATCTGCCCAGCATTAATTTTTAATATAAGAACATAAAGAGAACCACCTACTCCAGGTCTCGTATGCCCACCCTTTCCAGGGGGACAGTGAAGAATCACAGTTTTTAAAAGTGTCCTGCTGCTGCCATCTGGCCGCCAGCCTCCCGCTGAGCCGAATTGGCACTTACAGAAGCAGCAGTCAGTCAGGGGAGGATCGCCTTCCACAAGTGCTGATTTAGTGCCTTAGGAGACAGATTGGCAGTGACATAAGGTAAAAGGCGCTTGAAAATACAGTGGAAGAAGACAAGTGAAGGGAGGGGAAAGGAAAGCAGAAGGGAAGGGAGGTAAAGGGACCTGCAGACAGGACACAAGCCAGAGAAAAACAGAAGAGGGTAAGTGAAAGAGGTTACGCTGAAAAGAGGAATTTGGGAGGACTTTAGAATTATATCAAAATTATTATGGATGGGAACAGGGGAAGGCAAAGTCTGAATTTCAATTTTCCTCAGTTTCTCTGACTATAAAACAGTAATACCTATATGTTTCCATGACGTTTTCCAGGCCTGTTGTGCTCTAAGTGCAATACATAATTCTCCTACCCAATCTTATTCAAATAAATGATTTTGCCTTTAAATAAATAAATACACTGCTTTACATAAACGATTTTGACATCACCGATTTGCAGTTCCATCATGCGTGCTATCAGGGATGAGGGCAGCAGAAAAGCCGCGAGGGTGGCCAAAGCCCAACATTCAAGTTGTGGCATCCATATATATGTGTCTTTGTGGGAATTAATTCAGTGCTGGCACTTCTACATTCAGATGAGTCAAACGACTTGCCCCGGACAATGCAGGTGAAGGTGTACACGCACAGAGGGGGCCTCTGAAGTCGTGGGCATTAGGTTCTCGTTGAGTTTAATTTAGGTCACTGGTGAAAGTCATTTACAAGTGTCGACTCTTGAGAGCTGTGAGAAAGCCACCCCACAATGTAACGCTGTTAGTTATTTCTTCTAAGAGGAAAAGTCTTATTAAAACAGCAGGAATGCTGCAGTGTAATCAGACGTGGAGTGCATCACGCCTGTGTAGTGTCAGCAGACTTGCTCTGTGCTGTGCCAGGCATGGCTCTGCCTTCCTTCCCTAGCCCGGTGACGTTTCTCTCTGCACGAAGTCTTGTGTCTCGCTAAGGGATTGTTGACATTAGGACACTCAGAAAAGTTCGGTTAAAACACAGCAGACCCCTGTGTGAAGGCTCTCTCTTAAAAGCAAAGAGGGTCCAGTTCCCAGCTTGAGTCTGTGAGCTTGAAATGGCTGTGCTTCATCCTGAAAGGGTCCAAAAATGTCACTCCTTGGCTTAATTAGCCTTAACTTTTTGGAGGCTGTCATATCATAAGAGTTTAAGCAGCAACATTAACATGGGGATTTCCGACCTGCTGCTCCTACCTGCTTATTTCTGGCCAAGACCACAGCATTTTGCCCTTTCATCTGTGACATATGAATAGCTAGGACCAGAACTGACACCTCCTTGCCTCAAGCCCCATGCTAAGAAATGCCATGAACTACATTTCCCTTGACTTTAGATTTTCTTGCAGCAGGGCTAAATCAAACACTGGGGAAAAGCATTATCAGTGTTCTTGTCAGGCTTTTGGAGAGAAAAATCCTTCTTATAAAAAAAGAACAATTTCATATTCCAGCAAAATTGTTTTTTAGTAGCAAAAGGCAGGACAACTTAAGCTGCCAAGAGCTCCATACTGTTGTGACCAGACTGTCGGTGGTAGAAAAGCTAGTTTACAGCTAACTCGGGTCTCTCTACATAACACTGCAGATTGCAGCATACTTATATCAAGAGCAATTAGTGAAAAAGTAGTGTCCTCAAGCGTACCTTTAAATAGCTGTTTACTTGGTTTTGTCCCATTTTTTTGTTCGCTGTTTGCTAGCTTGGACTAACTCCTTTGGTCTTTGGAAAGTTGGAATAATGGTTCTCTGTATGAACACTTCTAGGGGGTGACTAGAAGAAAATAAGACCTCTAGTCTTATTTTCTTATAATTATGTAACAAGTGATTTAGAGCAATATCTTATAATATAAACAGTTAGCTGGCTATGGAAAACAGCCTAAGTATACCCCTTGCAAGCAATCTGCAAACTAAATAACATATATTAAGAAAAGTCATATTGGGTTAATAATACTGTGAGCAATTGCCTTGAAGAGAAGAGAGTTTAAGACACATCCTTCTCTGGAGCACTTTGAAATATCTGGCAATAGGCAAGTCCCTTCACAATGTTCAACTTTCATAGCTAGGCATGCTATGGTACCCTACAGTTCACGCTCAGGAGCGCACTGCGCTAGATTGTATAAGAAAAAACAAATCACAGAATAAAAGGGATGCCATTTTGAGATAGACTTTGTGAACTACATCACAATTCATAAATTGCATTTTATTTCACTAGAAAATATTTTTCATAAGCAATTGGATTAACCACCATCCTCATTTTTTGTCTAATATTTACCATTAGATACCTTTCTCTGTCTCCTTATGCCTATGTCTCCACTCATCCGTATAATTGCCACTACAACCAAAGAAATGTCTCCTATGAATTTTAGGAGCTTTTAGCAAAGATTGGTTTCAGTGGATATTTTGTTGCCATATGTGGGTTAAAATCTGCCACAGACACGTGTGGCTACAGAAGAGTAAAATGACAACAGGCTACGAATTTCATATCTTTAGTCCCTTAGCTTCTTGTTTTTGAACTACTTAGAGACTTAGTACCTACTTAAAAACTGAGTATTCGCCCTTATCAAGAATGCTCTGTGCTCTGTGTCACAGTGCTATGCCTTCTAGACAATAATTTTGAGTGCTGATTGTTATTTCAAACACAGGCTCTGGGTGCCCACCTGTGTGGCAAAACCTATTGAAGAGTGGTGGGCTCATCATCATTGTCACGTTACAGTACCTGAAATTGCTTTTATACAGATCTATCCAGCTGGTCCTCTGCTTTATTTTATTCTTTGCTTATTTAGATCATAATTACAGTTGTGGGGTATCAGGGTAACTACACTTTGATATTGATCCTATGTGTAACATCTGTTGAGAGTGCCTGATCTGAATATAATTATGTAGTTTGCTGTGTTTTATTCTGAGTTAGAGAATATTCTTGTGCAAGAACAATTTCACGTTTCTCGGGTGGCTGGTGTTTTAGCTCTGAAAATGGCACTTTGGGGTGGAAACATTAGCTGAAATTATAGTGCTACTTGTACGGTTCTCAATCATTCTGCTTTTACTGACTCTATGGACTATTATGAAATTACAGTTAATTTTGTCTCCTGTCTTTCTAGACTTTAGAAATCTTTATGTCTGGATGCAGAACAGTTTCATTTTGCGTGTTTGAATGCTTTGGCTATGCTCAGTCCCTGAAGAGCTGAGGAGGTATTTTACCATCTTGAAATAAAACCAAATCCAGGCCCAGGAGGGCTAGGGGTAACACTGTGATCATCCAGTCTGATTTCAGCTTTGCAGTCTGCCTTCACTTACTGCACTAATTACCTCAGTAAAGGGAATTCTCCTCTTCCATTTAAGTGGGTAATGCAATAGCAACTGCATTGTAGCCCAACTGAGTTGTCGGCAGAGGGACAGAGATGAGGGGGAAATTCAGTTTTGCCCATTTAAGTCTTCTTTCTCACAAAACACTCCTGCCACACAGCTGGTAGGGACTTACAGAGTTTAAAACAGATTTATAATTTCCAGGCCCCACCAATTAGAGAGAGCCTTCATGGAAATATTTTGTGTTAAAACTCCACTCTTCACAATGTTTTCTGCAGTGTTCACAACAAAATGTATTACAGTGCTTCAGTGCAAACTGAGAAATTTAAGAAGAGAATAACAACGTATGATATTAACATTGTGGCCCAGGACAGAAAAAACATAGGAATTCTTATTTCAGACCAACTTTTCTTCTGCTCATCCTTTACAAATGTTCCCACATGTTCATTTTTGTCATTTTTCTTCATAGAAAAATTACCTCTGAAATAATTTTAATTCACAGACAACATATACATGGCACGTGGACCTCACTTTTCTGGTATTAGCTCTAGAGATCAGATGAAAATGCCTGGAAATCACGTGGATCAGAAAGGAAAGTGCTACAACACATTTGCACATCTCTGGCCAAGAATAAGCACATTTTATTGTGGACTCTGGCCCTTTTCAGACAAGGCCTACTCTCATGTTACCTATATTATTAACCTAATTAAAAAAGAACCAACCAACAGACATACAAAAAGCATTGCAAAATCTCTCTGTGATTGCCTTTGAACTGGAGCCATTGTCATGCTGTATGTCTCATGTCTAACCATTTACACTCATTGTGGTTGCACCACTCATATTAATAGCTTAGAGAGCCATACGTTATAATAAAATGACTGCAGAGTTTACAGCCACAGCTGTTGAATAATGAAGTATTCTTTCATAGTCAAACTTTGCAGACTTCTGCAAATACATCTCAAAGTTCCCTGATTTATTGGACATTTATAATACGCATTTGGTAAGTATCTCACACAAGTTTATTTGGGTTTTGCAAGACATTTGCCTTGCGACTGAGAAATGCAATTAGCACTTAGGAGAAGTGAATGCAGTTCCCAGCTTTCCTGCAGACTGTCTGTGGATGGCAGGAAGAGATGAAGAGCCACATTCAGCTCGCTGTGCCTTAGCTCTTACTGTTGTTCCGCGTACCATGGATTAATGAGAAATTCAAGCCATCTACTCTCCAGGGTTCCCAGACACGCTGCACAGTCAAAGAAGAGAAGTGGTTATGACATCTACGCCAGCTGCTGGCAATAGTTGGTCTACTGACAATAAATCCCCTTTCTTAGGGGGTTTCTCTCTCAAGGTGTACTGTCTCTTCAGATCCTAAGCCAAGAGGTAATGTGCATATACGTTGCATATGTATTTTGGCCCTCAGCTCTTTGTTGTTTTTTTGTAGTAATTCGTAGCAACAGTCTCTACAGCCCAGTAATTGACACGTATTTATCCAATAAATATGGAATACAAGTTTAATTCATTTGAAGAAATGTGGAAAAATCTATTTGGCAGCACCCCTTTTGATTGCTGTTCTTCATGTCATGAAAATGTGGCAGCGTGTTACTTTTGGTGGATGTTGCATTTTGCAGGAATGTGCCCTTTCTTCAAATGATAACGTTTTACATTTTTCTGTTCCCAGGTCTTGCTTCTTTCTCTTTTGCTGTCTATTAGAGTAAATACATTCAGTACAAGAAGATTAATTGAACATTGGGAAATGTTATAAGTTCTGGGCGATATTTGGCCATTTATCAGTGAGACAAGAGATTGTCTTTTTTAACCTATAAAGGAAAATGATTGATTTCGAAAATGAAACTTCAGTCATCCTTCACTGTTTTAGTTATGCAGTGATCCAGAGTCCTCTATTGGATTAAAAATGGCTAAAAGGTTGTTCCCTCTATTTGTCAGATCTTTTGGCATTTGTTGCTTTTTTTTTTAAAGTGAAATTGAAGCCTGAGAATTGACTGTCCACATTGTTTTTATGCAGTTCAGTTTATTCCAAAAGGGTCAAATTAAGGTAGAATCAGAATAGCAGAGAAACTGGAGGAGCAGCCATGCACATTGGTACCCCTTGCTCACCATTGGGTCGTCTGTCCTTCACCGATGAGAGTAAACCAGATATATTTTATTGAAATCTGCATTCAAGAGTAACCCAATGCAATTCTAGTTAAATCAATGAAATAAAGTGGGAGTAAACCATAAAAATCCTCAAATTACAATTGCAGTGAAAAGAGATGTCCACAATAGTGAATTCATTTTACGGTATATTAATAACTCTAATTTCTGAGGATAGAGATGCACAGCACATAACGCCAGGTGGTTCTTTCTTAGTGATTTGTTTTCTTTATTGACTTTAGTGAAGTGGAGGTGGCATTCATCACTGCTGTGGATGGCTTGGACTGACTCACATATCACATGTAAGTTACCTGAGATTCTAAATAGATTTAGTTTATTCTTTTTAGAGAAGGCATTTAGAAGGGTGTTGCATGTGCTGAATGGCCCATATCTTCTTTTTTTGATGTGATTTATTCCATAGCCAGCAGCAGGTCAGTTCCCCAAATCATGGAAATTCAGGAGTTATTCCCATGTCATGTGTTGTCTCTAAGTACTAAAAATTGAAGTGGTGTTCCCTATGAATTAGGGAGGAAAAAAAAAAAGAAAAAAAAACAGTTAAAATCAGAAGGTTAAGTAATTTAGCCCTGAAGTTCTTCACTCAGTAATCTGCAGAATCTGCCAGGGAGACCCACTTTTCAGCTATTTATCCAGGCTCAGGGGACCAAATACCTTATAACGGGAAAGGCGTTAGATTATGACAAATGGAACTGAATGAGTTGTGACACGGCCACATGCATTTGAAAGGACAGTAACTAAGTATACACCATTTAACATTTAATCTAAAACAGGGCTTCCCCACATATTTGCCTGAATGGCAACATAGTGTGAAAATTTGGACGGTTGTAAGAAAGAGCTATAAAAACGTGCTGACATAAGACATTTTCTATTTTCCTGGAAGTAGGAGCAAAATTCGCAATGAATAAAATATATGTAAAATCCAACTTGGTTACTGAAACTGCACTAAAGTGTTTGTAGAATAGAAAATTACATTTTTCCACTCTATCAAATTGTCTAACAATAATAGCAGCCGTATTTTAAATGCTACAAATCAACCTGTCACTTCCTATCATGCAATTTGATTGTTACATTTCCTTTTTCTTTAGAAGAGCCTCGTGGGATTAGGGTGGAACAAGAACTGTCAATTTATGACAAGAAACATTTCATATTCAAAGTCGCAAAACTCACAGTAGGTGATGAGATCTGGAAGAAAGCCGTCTGTGGTGTTCCCCATGAGATTAACAAACAGTGGAAATTGGTGATATTTTCTATATTAAAGTTTATATGGCAAGGACAGTCCATGGTGGTAAAGCAAAATTGGAGTTTTCCACTAGTTTTATTACACTGAAACCAACTTCCCTCCCCTCAGTTGTAAAAGAGCCAGAGGGATTTGGGATTATGTCTCTTTTCTATGCATAAGGGCAACTAAAGAGGCAGCCACTGTCTTTTAAAGAATATCTGAAGAAATAAGATTAACTTTTAAACATTGTACTTCTGCTCTCTCTTTGATATCACCTTTACTTTAGAGTTTTTGAGACCTTCAGCTGAAGAGCATAATTCAGAATCATAAAATAATTTAGGCTAGAAGGAAGCTTTGGAGATCATCTGGTCCAACCTTCCACTTGAAGCAAAGCCAACTTCTAAGTTAGATCGAACTTCAAGGAATCCCTAAATATTTTCAATGGTATATTCAGAAGTTGCCCACCTTTCCCTTTTAAACTGATTTCTACAAAAAGGCAGCTCTGTTTTGCAGCCTTGAAGTAGAAGATCAAAGTAGAAGTGAAAACACCCATATTACATCAACTTCCTTCAAGCAGAAGATTAAATACTTGTATTATATCTATATGTTATTTTCCAGGGAACAGTTTTTAAAATTTACTTAGTTGATTGACCAATTGATTGAAAAAAATCCTATATGTAAAAATCCTATATAGCTGACGAAAACCAGGAAGGAAATGAGCAGAGTGCTTTCAATGTATTACCATAAGAGATTTTGGCCAGTGTCCTTTGCTGCTTTTTACTGCTGATTATTACTTCCTCCACAAGAAATAAACATGATTGTAACAGCTCTTTTTGTTATGGGGGTGAGGGAGGAGTGTTTGTTTTCCTGCACTTTTTTTATTTCTGAAGTAGTTACCTTTGTACCACAAGAACAATGTATCTGTAGTTGATTTAAAACATATTGTTTGTTGTTTTTCAAAAACATTATTGACTGAAAATGTCAGTGACCATGAGTTCCACTCTGTATGTATCAAAGTTATTTTAGCTGTGCATTGTTTTAGAAATATGGAGGCCTATTGATTGCATTCAAAATTAAACTCTACTGTGCTGCTGCAAGCATTCAATGAATCACCTGTAATAAATTTGTTTGTAGAACTTGTTTAACTACAGTATCTGAAAAAAAGAAATCAATGGGATGTGCCAGTTGACCTTTAAGTTAGCAAATGTAAAAAAGAAATGTTGTTTAGTAACCTCAGTCTTTGTACAAGTGCTGCAACTATTTTTGAACACCAAAATGCAAAAAAATTTCACCAATATCTCAGCTGCTGTAAAACAAGAAAGTCCTATTCAGTTCACTGACTCAGCCCTGAGACACTAAGACTTCTTACGCAGGCTGAGCATTCTGGGTTTTTGGTATACCCGGTGTTTAAGGAAAACCATGTTCATTGTAACAGTTAAATGTTTTTTTACGGATTTTATGGTCATTTCAGCTAATTGACATTCTGTGATTAATAACTAGTCTTTTACATCTGAGTCTTTTCTTTTCCCAGAGGTTGAGGTTCAAGTAAATACACCTAACAAAGGGATACGTGAGAGAGTGTTACAGGATGCATGCTTCAGACAGCTGTGTTAAAAATGAAACTCTCTTGAAGTTACAATGCTAACTGCAAAACTCCACTGCTTCTCAATAGACCTCTTCAGTGTTGTCTACAAGTAGCCATGAAAACACTTTAGAAGAGTAAAAGCTTAGTATTTATTAAATGCAAGGTGTTGGCAAGCTAATTTTTACCCTGCACTCACTTCACGTCCACCGGTCAAACAAGTCTCTTTGCACAGATAGCGTGCAAGTCTGGCTCTTTCAAAAAACACAAAAAGGACGTTTTTAAGAGAAGAATGTACAGAAGAAAAAGCATGAGAGATTCTAACTGTTTAGAGGAATACACGATGTGCATGATAAATACAAGGACTTGTTTGTGAAATGGGCAGGTAAACAGTCAGAATACTCGTCTGCATGTGTCTGCGAATGTCTCAAGAGCATGTGGATGATACAAACAGAGAAGGACAAATTTGGATGAGATTCTATGGTTTGGTGAGCAAGCTGCACCCAGATAAAAGAACATTTTGGCCATTGCTAAGTGCGGTTTTATGTAAAATGGGCATCTTTTCTACAGCAATACACTTATGAGAGTCTGAGATTCCATGCTGGCTTTCTGCAGCCTGTGATTGTCTATTAAATTTTAAGACAGAAATGAAGCATAAACCTCTTACTATGACCCCACATGTAGTTCAAATGCAGCATGCTGACATAAATGCCATGCCCACCAAAATCAGGAGCGGTAGGCTGCATATTGCGACCTGTGATCCCCTCAGCAGACCTCCCTCACTCCTGCGCTGCTCTGAGCCTAACCGGAGGTAATTCCCCTGAAATCCATGAAGCTGAAGCTGTGACAGAGATGGGCGGTGCACGACAAACCCATCTCACCCATTTTTCTGCACAGGACCAGAGGAAATGCTGGAGATCTCAGACCAGATCCACAAGGGGAATAAATCAGATGATTGCTAAAAATCCTGACAGAAGCACAGAAAGATTTAGCCAGGGACTTGAAGATATGGCATGCCTCAGCTGCCCACACTACTTCTTTGCAAGTATCTGTCTCATTTGTTATAAATATTTGTGCTGTTCTTCTTCCTTTGATGTCCAAGGTGATAGACTACACAGTGAACAGGGCAACTCATTTTGCCACCAAAACCTAGGTAGGATAAGACCCTGGCAGAGGGCCATTCCAGCCAGCCCATCTTGAACCACCTACCACTACTGAATGTTGCAAAATGCTTCATCTCCTGGAATACATTTCTCCTAGTGAGAAATACAAACTCCTTTCCATGGGTGAAGGACGCTGGTTACCTGAAATCGATTAGCCAGTGCTGCATTAAGTTATGTTACCAAGCCTCTATGTGCTTCATAAGACTGAGATATCCATCCCAAACCAATTTATATCCCAGTGGCAGAAGGTGGCTGAAGGCATCTCACGTCTCAAGTGAGTGCAGTACCCACTACCACCATTATAGCTTCCACTGTAGTAGGCAACACAAACAGGTCCCTCGATGGCCAGTCTCACTAACCGGGGTCAGATCCCAGCCTGGCACAGTCAGGACTTTTGTGTTTGTACACATGCCCCTCCATGGGGAACATGTGTCCCCCCAAGTCTAAAAACCTACCGGAGATTCTGAGAATTTAAATGTTATACTTAGGCAGCTAGTGACAATTTGATTATTTGTAACATTAATAACATGTCATGTTAAATTTTCAAGTCCTGTGTATATACATTGAGTTCTGACACAGGAGATATTTTAATGAGTTGGAGGACTACCACTGATATCAATTAGTCCCATAAAAGGAACAACACTCATAACGCTGTTCTCTTTTAAATCACTGCCCGAGATAGCCATAATTTTCTGCAATGAAATGGGGCAGTATAGAATAGCCTGCAAACCACACCTTTAAAAAAGCTGTTTCTGTTGTATAGGAGAGCCTCACCATCTATGCAAGGAGACAAAGCTTTTCCAAATTCATCTTTCTTTTTAAAACACAATTGTATCGGTACACATTTTTTTCCATTACTTTGCTTCACTCATATTTAAATTGTCAATCGATGGTTGCCTCACCCAGAAACTGTGAGCCAGATTATAAAGAATATTCACCAGTGCAGAAAGTCACTCTCAACATCAGACTGTAAGTGGCAAAATGGGGCTCTGCATGGGGAGCACTTGTGAAAGATCATTTTGCCTTATTCACTCTGTGTAAGACAAGAAGACAGCCAGCTTAATTAAAAGGAAAGAGGATTTAGGCTAAATATTAGGGAGAAAAGTTAAGTGCTAGTGTGGAGAAACACTGGGAGGAAGATCAAGAAATAATTAGGTCAGGACAGAAGTTACATAGGACAACATTTGCACTGCTTTTAGTGCCCAAATTTTAAGGAGGGAGAAAAAGCAAACCCATCCTGACAAACTTTCAACTTTACTTAAGTACTGTAATAGCACGTTTTTAGGCTGTACAGTCATTTGTTTGAAGTCAGCAGGCAAAGTATGTGACATCATGGATTGTGATGCAGTTCTGTATGACAACTTACTGGGAATTTAAGCTCTGGGCATGGATATGGTATTTATTTTCTCCATTTTAGGTGTTCATGAAAGCATTCAGAATATCCTTGTATATTTATGTACTACTGAAATATTTTTTGTTTGTTTTTAAAAGCTATTCAATCTTTATTAACATACTTAGAAACTGAGGGGGTTGGGAGGAGCACTGTATGGGTTTACGTTCAAGCCCACTTGGAGCTAATCTCAGAAATCCTTCGGCCCTCTCCAGTGGCACAAACCAGCTGTAAACTAGCTTAACCAGCCTTTTGAGAATGTCCTTACACAAGAGATTTGTCAAACAGGCAGCAGAGAGCTGACACAGCAACTCTTACAAAAAATGCCTTCCTAAGCTTTCAGTGGCTAAGATGTTTCCAGGCCATCTTTACACAGAAGGAATTTCAGCTTCTAGGTGTGCCTGACATCTGAAATAAACTAAAGCAACATTTAATTTGCTCCAAATGACCAGGAATAAAAAAATGCCTACGAGCAGTGAAGCAAAACTGTGATTTTGAGGCACTCCAAGACCATAGGGAAATCAATCAACAAATACAAGAAACAAAAAACATACAGTGTTTTAAAATAACATTTCTGAATTTATTTTCACATACGAAGAACAGAGCATGGTCACTAACATATGGCACCTGTGCAGAGGTGGAGGTAGACAATGTGTAGTTTCAACTGTGTGACCACAATATAGCTATTTGTGTCCACCTTAAAAACTTTCACTGTTCTCATCGCTACTGCAACGCTGACCCTTAACACAAGTCCCATGTTGAATTTGTCAGCAAAAGCAGTTATTTCCTTACATTGTTCTGATAAGAAAAGCCATCAGTATCAATTTAAGAAAACATTAACAAACATAAGAACAAAANCTGTGCAGAGGTGGAGGTAGACAATGTGATTTTGAATGTGTAGTTTCAACTGTGTGACCACAATATAGCTATTTGTGTCCACCTTAAAAACTTTCACTGTTCTTATCGCTACTGCAACGCTGACCCTTCACACAAGCCCCATGTTGAATTTGTCAGCAAAAGCAGTTATTTCCTTACATTGTTCTGATAAGAAAAGCCATCAGTATCAATTTAAGAAAACATTAACAAACATAAGAACAAAATATTATAATTATATAATTTGGAAAGGGGAACAATCTGTTCAGGAGAGATCTTGTTTATAAATGCAACTACTGCCACTCAGTGATTCCTGTTTCAGCACATAATGATTTACTGCGTTTTATTTTAGGGAGCTGCAATTTCTTGTAAAATCTGTCCAAATCTGTCCAACATCCTGTTTTCTTCAGGCTAGACAATCTCGACAAATTTGATACAAGAAAAAAAAAAAAACACAAAATAAACCACACATGCAGCATATGAGCCAGAATTTAACAGTATGTTTAAACGGGTAAAGGTGGGAACGTCCTGACACAGCTCCAACTATCTCTGCAGTATGCGGGTGGAAGTAATTAATGAAAACAATCTCAGCATAAAGAGCAAGACTCCACCTCCTTCTTTAAAGCTCCTGACAAATTATTCCCTATTTCCCTTCCATTATTCTGCTTTGTTTTTCTAGGATTTGGATGGTAACATGTTTTTACTGCTGATTGTTGAAACTATTTATGATACGCTTACATCAAGTACTATAACATTTGGCTGAACTACAAGCCTGCTGCCTCTTATAATGCTTAATTGTAATGCTCTGCTGGTTGTTCATAAAAGTACTTAATTAGGAGATAGGTTAAATCCATTTTAGTACATATTGCTGGTCAAGAAAATACGTGCCTCAGCCTTTTTAGTTGCTCTCCATCCCGTTGCTGGAACTGCCTTTTCAGAAGATAGAGGGAAAGTAATGCGTAGAAAGTGATTTTTCACCTCAATACAGAGGCTTTGAACTTAAGCTTCAAAGTCTGTGTCTCTTCTAGGAAGTAATAATAGCCTTCTTTTTTTATAGTGCTATTTAGGAGCTGCTCTGAAAGCATGGTACAATAGAAGACAGTATTGTTAGTCCCAGCAGAAAGATAAAGCATCTGAGACATACAAAAAAAAAAAAAAAAGAAAAAAGAAATAACTTGTCCAGTAGCACCTACTAAGTTAGTCCCAGAAGATTTATCAGATAATGGTCCTTAACTCCCCAGCTCCAGCACACTGCTTACCTGCTAAACATGCTGCACATTATTGAGGTGCAATCACTATTCGGTTGAAAAACTTGAGTGAGGACAAAGTATGTGAGTATAAAAAAGACATCCTCTGGGCTTGGATTATTGCTGCAGAAATGTTTGTTTATATACCAGGGTAGTCAACTTCTTGCAAAATCCTAGTGGAGACAATACACGAGTAGTTTGCACTTCATCGTAACTGGACACCTTTAAATCCAAATGCTGAAGAAGTTCTTGAGTAGCTGCAGCTTGGTAAACTACCTGTATGCTGCCTACTAAGGGCATTCTCCATTAAGAATTTGTATTTATGGAAACTAGAATTGATTTAGTAATTGGTATATTAAAAATAATTTTTATTTTTCATCAAATCAAAACTCTAAATTCTAAAAAAAAGTCCAGAATACAGCTAGTTGATGAAAACCCAAACCCACTACTTGGGCATATCACAACTGGTCAATAATTTCAAAAAGGTGAAATTACTGCTTGCTTTGCTTGGCGCTCACTGTTAGCTCCCCTCATCTGTGGCACAGCCTTCTAGAACCTCTGAAGACGTATTTTAAAAGCAGGAATGCAGAGAAGTGATTTTCACACAACACAGTGGCTTTGAACTTAAGCCCCGTGATGTGTTACCCCACTTCAAATGATAATTTTACCATCATCCTGTTAGCGACTTAGAAACCGGAGAGTGCAGGAGAACATGTGAAAAACTGAAAATAAAGAGATAAATAAATTTCAAATGGGAGTCCTAAAGCGTGTAGTGTGCTAAGGCACAAGGCATGACCTGCAAAAGGCACATGGATGAAGGAATGCCAGCTCTGTAGTGATTTCTAAAGCCAGTACAAGAGAGGGTGAGCTGAAAGTCTTTTTTTCTGTTGTTTTTTATTTTTTAATCAATTTATTTGCTATTTTCCTGCAATATGTTATGAAAACAACAACATTGGAAAAATGTGAATGCCACAGGTTATGTATCTTTCATTCCATGCTTCTTAAATTCCAATAACCATATCACTGTACTTACGAAATGTGTACCTCCGGTCCTAATTGGACAGTTCTATCCTTAAATTAAATTAGTGATGGAGAACAACAAGCTGATATATACAGCAATAAAAAAAAATGAAATGTCCTTTCACGTTGCCGAGCTGTAAACAAAACGCAATAAACTTGGAAAAGACCTAAGGATCACTGCAGATGGCACAGACGTACCAGAAAAAAAAGTCACTGAAGAAAGGACAGACTGTAGCACTGTGGATTTCTCTGTTTATTAGTGGCACAATACCGTGTGCTCTCTAAGGCTTTAAATCACTAGTTGCTCTAGGACTCGTATCTGTAATCATTCTCTGACAAAAGTGGAAGCTAGCAGTCGATATTTGGTGCACTTGTGGAAAAAAGGGAATCTGCAGTCAAAATACATATCTGTATTTGAGAGATAATTTAATATAACACCCTGATTTAATCTGAATAATGATAGCCGAACAACTTTGTTGTTCATGTTCATATTTTAGAGCAAATGAGATGAATTTCCAAAATGGTTTGAACTCAACAGGAACAAATCACTTACCTTCCTGAAAAAGACTGGTCACACAATGAGGATGGCAATAGCTTATTCAGTAAAAACTAAACCAAGAGCAACTTGATATATATAGACTAAACCTTGATCCAGTAGCTCTTTTTTCCTACAACCCATTTTTGTGAGAGACATTAACCTTGGCAACTTTCAATCCCTGAGGAAAGCTATTGTCATTCCCGTAAGTACTTGTAAGTTATTTTCTTCCCGTTTAACCATAAACTAAACTATAAATACACAATTAAGTATTAACAACACCATTCATTAGACATGACATACATGCTTGGCATGCTGTTGTGAGAAGCACTCAGCATTACTGTCTATTTGGACAAAAAAAAAACCCTTCTAACATCTTTTAAGCAGAAATATTTGTGATACAAAAGCTAACGAGGAATATGTAAAACTATCGGTGACACCAGTGCTAGAACAGAGAAGGCTTTGAACAGTTTTAGATTAAATAAGATTAAAAGGGTTACTATTCTTTTTTGGGGTGAAAAAAAGAACACTTTCTCTGAGACATAGCCAATATCCAAGTGAGTTTTGTCTTTCATCTGAAGATAACTACTGTCTGGGTTTTTTTTTATGTTTTGTTACTTGCTCTAATAAAAAAGAAAAAAAATAGATGTGCAAAGTTCTGCTGCTATTGTTTTCCTAATGTTAAAGAAAAAAAAAAGTTTTAATTAGGTTCTACTGCTCTGGGAAATCACTAGATAAGCAGCCAAACAGTTTCAGTTAGAGAAAAATTGCTTGGGGATTAAGTTAGGTGACGAATGTACTGCTGTTACATCCTATCTCTAGTACAGCTGTCCCAGACCTCCTGCATGACCTTCTGCGTAATCTCGCTGGCTGCAATGTAGACTATCTTTGGGGAACAGGATGAAGCTTCACGAGTGAGATCTCCACATCTAACTACTTAGAAAGCATGTGTCAGTCACACGTGACGATGAACATAAGAATGGGCTCCCTTTTTAAAATTTTGGTAACCCATGCAGAATTCCTAGGATGCTGAAATACCATCTACAGAGGGATATGGTGCACAAGCAGTTTTCTCCCCTTCCTAAAATGTTTCTGGAGTGCCACACCAATAGAGCCTTGACTGCAGAAACCATCATACTGGGAAAGAGTCATGGAATTTTCAGAGTTGGAAGGGACCTCTAGAGATCACCTAGTCCAACTCCCCTGCCAAAGCAGGACCGCCTAGAGCACATTACTCAGGACTGCATCCAGGCAGGTCTTGAAAGCTTCCAGAGAAGGGGACTCCACAACCTCCCTGGGCAGCCTGTGCCAGTGCTCTGTCACCCTAACCGTAAAGAAGTTTTTCCGTGTATTTGAACGGAACTTCCTATGTTCCAACTTGTGCCCATTCCCCCTCGTCCTGTCGCTGGGAACCACTGAAAAGAGTCTGGCTCCATCCTCCTTCAACCCACCCTTTAGATATTTGTACGCGGTAATAAGGTCTCCCCTCAGCCTTCTCTTCTCCAGGCTAAAGAGTCCCAGCTCTCTCAGCCTTTCCTCATAAGGGAGATGCTCCAATCCCTCAATCATCTTAGTTGCCCTACGCTGGACTCTCTCCAGCAGTTCCCTGTCCCTCTTGAACTGGGGAGCCCAGAACTGGACACAGTAGTCCAGATGTGGCCTCACCAGTGCAGAGTAGAGGGGGAGAATGACCTCCCTCGACCTACTGGCCACACTCCTCCCTATGCAGCCCAGGATTCCATTGGCCTTTTTACAATGTCAGGATTCTGGTCTTACAGGGACTACGGGTGATACACGCATTGATTCCATTTCTTGCACGAATCCCAGCGTAACGAACAGCTCTGTCTACAGCGAAGGGATCTGCAGATTTCCCCCTGTCTGCCTTGTTGTTAACTTGATCGGATACAAACATGCAGCTTCGTACTGCTGCAGTCGTGAAGGCAGGGCTTGTTCAGAGGTCATTCTGTGAGATGAATTTACACAGTGTACTTCCTCCAGAGGAGAAAATTAAGAGCACTCTTAGCAGGTTGTCAGTATTGCTTGCAAAACACAGAATGGATGCTAAACAGTAATTACCGCTGAGCCAGAGTTTTAGTTTGGGGACGTAACACCGAGAAAGCTTTTAAGAATGACTGGTGTCTGGAACCTATTTTTAAAGATGTTTGAAAGGTTATTTATGGCAATAATAACCATAAATTGAGGAGGAAGGGAGGAGGTTATACTTCACACTGGCTCCAACCTTTCCCACATAACATAATCTGTAGGAAATAACCATCAGAATTTCTGTAAAATCTTTAACAGAGCCACACACTGGTCTGCTGAGTAATACTTAGTCAAGGATGCTATTATGCCCAAAGAACGTGAAGCAACTATCCACGAATGCCTCCAAATGCAGGAGGTGCAGTACCGGCCCCATTAAAGGTAATGGAGTTTTTGTCTCTGCCTTCAGCAGGGTACAGGTTTTGCTCCAAGAATGATTCTGTTCTCAGCTTTTAATGTGGACTGTAGTATCGCTATCTGCAATTTTTTTTTTTTCTCTTCTATGTGTTTCCTGCATGGACCTGCTACAATTTCTCTTTCTGTCAGGCATGTACTGTATGAACCACAGGAATTTATGAAACCATCTAATCCATCATTTGAAAAAAAAAAAAAAAATGACGACTCATTGAGCTTGCTGGGTTTTCACCAACAGTGTACTGGATTTCCAGCTAGCATTGTTTCCTTTTAATATTTATAAGCCAAGTATCTGTACCAGGTTAACCCTGTAATGGGAAATCATATTTCACTTTTGCTTAAGGAAGAATACTTGTCCCAATTCCATATCCTAAACATGATGGCCACCTGCCATAATATCACCTACACCATTCTGCTACGGACTTGCTGGTTTAGCCCTTCATGAATCACATTTATTATCTACTCCTTATTAATAATGCAGAAAGCTAAAGCGAAGAACCAGTGCAAGTAAACTGTCTACTGGTAATGGATTTTTCTCCTAATGGGGATCCTGCAGTTATAAGCGAAACTAAACAATGGCCAGTGCAAGCACTGCCTTCCCATTCAATATTAGATACCAGACTGAAGTTCACCATGGATGACTGCAGTTTCACTAATACAATCCTGACAGCTTTTTAAAACTGGGCATTTATATCAAGTTTAGTTTGTTCAAAAAATTGTTTAAAGTAGAAATCAGAAATATTTTACTACAGAATTTCCACATTTCATTTTGCAATGTAAGAGCTTGGCTTAAATATTATGAATGATTTCTTATACTGGCATAATTTTTACATGAATAATTTTAAAACTGTGAGTGAGCACTGACCTATCAGTTTTCTACTTCTGCAAAACAGATATTGGGATATTTCCGATCCTGGCTTGCATGAATATGCCAGAATACCAGGAAAATCCCAGCCTGATTTCTATCAATGTCTGTTTCTTTGAAACAGGTAATATAGAATATGATATAAAAATAATCATGTGGCACTGGTTCTAAGAAAAAAGTCATAACTATTAGCTTTTCTTAGTTATTTTAACAATAAAATATTTTTCTTGTGTATACTACAGTTTAAACAGTATACTGCTACTGTGCATGTGGTATGAAGTACAGAAGGAAAGAATGATATGAATGGCAAGAATGAAACCTACCCCTCCCTAAGAATTATTTTAAAAGCTACATCAGTTCATAGTTTTGATTACATAGAGTGATTACTCTTTATCTTCTGTTTATACAGCTATAATACCTATAGGTCAAATGAGAGATTGGGCTGTGTTGTGCAACGTATTTTATAAACAAATGGAACCATGACAGATCTATCTCAAGAATCTCACCATCTTAAACCTTGACAGCAGGCAATAAAACGTTGGCTCTAGTAGTCAAAAAGTTGTGTGTAACCAGTAGCCCACAGTGTTATTTCAAAGCTATCTCAGCAAAGGCTGCAGAAATGCTCATGCCTCGTCTTTTACCCCAAGTGTATCTCAGATTTGTAAGAGCTGCAAAACATTTAGAAGAAATTAATATTTTGAAATCAGGAAGTTTAATAAAACTAGTCAAAGTTACATTTTCAGACACCGAGAGACTTTTAGACTTTTGTGCAGGACACAACAAGCACTCTGTCAGCAGAACCACGATAGACACATATATATGCCTAATTAGACACACAGAAAAAACAAGTCAGAAGGAAAATACAGTGAGAAACCAATGTATCCAGAAAGTATGCAACCATCAAGCAGTTTGGACTCTCTCAGATTTGATCTAGAAGCCTTTCAAATTTTGGCAGTTTTGATCTACAGTTCAGTGATTGTTCTACAGTTCTCAGACATGAATAGACACAGCTGCCAGCGTGAAGTTAATCTGTCACCACAGCAGAACCAAATGAAAGACTCCCCCGAATCAAGTCCAACGTAATTTTTACAGTAAAATTACAAGCAAGTTAAAACTTCTCCTTTCTGTGCTAGGAAGGGAAATTATAGGGAGTGCCTTATTTAACTTAATTATCTTTAGGACAGCTTAGAATAACCATCGAAGTGTCACAGCCAGTGGAGAAAATTAAAGTTCTGCCTCCACTTTCCAGTTTTCAGGTATTAAATTTTTAGAAATACTTCAATTTTTTAAGTTGTCAGCAAGTTCCCTTCAGGTGCATATAAATCTTCATTTCTAAGTTGAAGAAAGGAAGCAGCAGGAATTGCTAGCAAATCATCTGAATAAAGCTTTTGTCTTGCTAAATAGATGAAGATGATATACTATGAATCAACGTATCTTTGAACAAGTAATCCAATGAAAGATTCCCAGGGCTAAAACAGTTCTTTGGAAAGAACAAGAAAAATACCGCTCGTCCATCCAGGATATAACTAATAAGGATAAAGAACAAAAAACACTTTTAATCACACCTACTATAACAAAACACTTTTGGGGAGCTGCTTTGACTTTATACAGTGATGAAAAGTATAATCAATGTGTAAGTCTTGAATTTCAACATTTAAAGGACCCCATAAATCACAGTGCACCGTGTTTAAGCTTTTCTTCCAATTGTCCTCTCACGAGGAATGTTAGTTGAATGAGTCACAACAGTATATTGTAATTGTACTATTACAAATTGCCATATCTTCAACTTTGACACTCTATCAGTTCCCTGCAATGGGTAAAATTGAAGCTTAATAGCCCAGTATTTGAACTAAGAATCCACAGCCTTGTCATTATTGTGGGCACAATAGCAAGCCTCATTGGAATTGGCCATCCAAGCCATGGGGAGGCTTGGAGTTAATTACATCACCTTAGACAATAATTTGCTCTTTGTGGTGGTAGTTATCTCTTTCCACAGTTGGTTCTCTTTTTTGTTGTTTTGTGATGTCCCATTAATCACAGCTACATTTACTCTGTGTCATGTGATTCATCATCCTTTATCCCAGCAGCTGTTTCCATCCTTTTGGACTCAGATAAACTGCTAATTTAAGCGGGTGATGTCCAACCTTGAATATCACAATGGCTTGTACCACACTGCTGAGGATCAACTACTACATTCACACAGCCCAAGATTTTTAGCCACTCCAATTACTCTACAGCTCCTGCTCCTATGTTGGGGTAGAGATCACGTTTATCTCAAATGAGTGGATAGCTTTTTTGACGTGGGCCTGACATGACAGGGCATAAAAATATGGACCGGTTTTTCTAATGTGAGAGAACGCTACTCCTTTTCATCTCTCTTTTCCTTCTCTGTCTTCAAGTCTTTCAAGTTTCTTCATAACATGACATGAAGCTGACTATATTTAGAGGTCTGTGGAGAGGTGAGAGGAAGGAAGAAAGTTTTTGCTATTTCACTGTTTTTCCAAGCATTTTCCTCACTGTCTTCAGTCACCTTCCTCTATGACATCTGTAATACAGCCACAGGGGAGAGAAACATTTACATAAAATTAAAATGCAACACAGAGAAGGTATAATATCTAGCACCATAATTTGGCAAATAAAAGTATTTCATATAGCGATATCCCTTGATTTCTGCTTAAAAAAAAAAGTTTTCCTAAAATTTTATCCATTTATACCATTTTTAAAAGACAAGTAAAACCAGACTGTTCATTCAGTAGGAACTAATAACTTGATGGTGCGATGTGTATGAGAGGAGTGTATCAAAATGCTAGAGAAAAGCACTGTTAGATTATTTTTCCCTTGAGAAAGTGCCTGAGGACAGGTGTAAGACACTGTGACTCACCCTTGCCTATCGGGTGAAAATTGTAGCTTATAATGGCATTTGCAACAGTCGGAACAATGCAATACATTTCTATGCAGGCAGCAAAAGGTTTTCTTCACAAATTACTGCAGTCTGCTGTTTGCAGCAGGTGGAGGAGTAATTGAGAGACAACAGCAGAAAGCGTGACGCTGGGCTGATGTTATGGCATTCATGGTAAAGTGTGATTACCAAACTCTGTGTTGATGTGGTGTTACAAATGGCTTCCAGCCAATCATCCTCTGAGTGATGCAAAGGAGTGTGGCAGTGGGGAGAAGAGCTGACAGAAATGGGAAATGCCTGTTCATTACCAGAGCTTGGTGGAGCACATGGCATATCATGCATGGTGACAACCCTGTTCAGCTACATCCAAGGCTGGACTGGAAGGGATTCAATTAGAAGCAAGCTGACAGACTTGTAGCCACGTATCTACCTATGAAGCTTAAATAAATGATATTGCAGAACACCGTTACACTCTCCATGTCTAAGGCAAGAGTTCATACTACTGTCAGTCCCATTTGCTCCACTCCTTCTGCCCTACATCACTGCTTTTGCTTCTGCTACAGAAAGACCTCAGTTTTCACCAAAGATAGACATTTAAGGATTGAAAATTTAGTATGCTGTTTTCTGGTAGAAATGCTAATCAAACAAACGAAAGAGTTGTATTATATACGGAAATCTCATGAACACTTTGTTCTTGTCTAAATTAAGTTTAAAGTGTGGCCCCAGTATGCGTTAATTAGGTTTTGACAAGCCTGTTTGATGAGACACTTCTGGTCCAACTTGGACATCTTAATAGATGCATTAGGCAGAATATATTTTCTTCAGATTTTTAAAGCATGTAAGTCAGCATGTTAGCTAATGTAAGTTAACACCAGCTATTTAAAGTCCAGTCAAGGGAAGACTTTAGAAAAAGATCTTACTGCTGCTTAAACCCACGTTTTGAAAATGTTTGTTTGTTTTGTTTTTACTGTTCCTTGGAAGACACCTTAAATCTCAGCTAAACCAGCATATTTCTAATGGTCATCAAAATGACTGAATTCCCACAGAGGCCAAAGTTTCCACCATTTGATGATTCACTCACTTAAGGAACAAGTTAATAGCCTGTTAGAGAACTCTCTTTTACCCCTTTGGTGACTTTTCATGTGGGCAATGTGCCCAGTGCTACACCACTCATAAAACTTTCATGCTGTAGCAGCCATGCTTTGCAATGAAGTGTCTTGTTAGGGGCTTACTCACACCTCAAGAAATTACATTCAAATGATTAGCTAACTATACCTTTGGGAGGAAATATTAAATGAAAGAATGGGATCACTTAAAAAGAAAACCAGTTCTTCACTATTGTATCACCTGTAGTGACAAATACTGATTCAGAAATACGTTCTTTGTACAGGGTCTGCACTCTGCACGCATAATCTGCTACAGTTTTGTCAAAAACTATATCGTATCTTCATAAAATCTTAGTTTAGCTTACTTCTCTGTGAATAAGGCATGCTGTTCCTCCTACCTTATCAAACCCTGAGGGCAGAGAAACAACACACACTTTTAGGCATGAAATTCCCCCTTTCAGTTCTCCAATCCACTGCAGACTGACAGATCCACAGGAGCTAATGCCACAGTTTTCTGTTCCCTGCTAACCTCTTGACTGAATCGCTTCTGATCAGATGCCTTCTTCGAACAAGGACATTTTCCCTGATATTTTAACATATGATACAATAAAGACAGAATATTTTATATGGAAGGTGTCACAGAACTGATCTCAGGCAATAGCACTTCAGAGTGCCATCATCCACATCGACATTTTCCTCTGAGACTTTGAGAGCTCCTCCAGAGACACCCGAGAGATGCAGGGGAGACTATGATAAAGGCACTTCAGCCTTCAGCATTACCTCTTCCAGATGGAACAGCCAGACTACCTTTGCTCTACCACTCCACTTAGTTTCAGAGGCTGTAAGTCTTCTTTATTTTATTTTTTAAGGTCCTGCAGCTTCTGCTTTTGTTGGAAATCCTTGTTGAAAAAATCTTCAAGTTCTCTGACACATGCAGGAGAACTTTAGCCTTGTGCACAAGGACTTCCTGTGCTTAAGATGCCCTTCATGGGGTGCCCTGAAATCTTCCTTGAGCTCCCATGGGAACAATTTGGAAAGGCTCCTGCATTTTATGACAATGTGCCACAGCTGCCAATAGCTCTGAACAAATCACCAAGGTAGATATTATCAAAGGTTCCTCCTGTAATCAAGTCTCTCATACACATTCATTTTTAAAAGGCTTATGCTGACTTAGAAATTTCTGTTCTAATTTCTCTGCATCTCAGCTTCCCTATGTTTAAAGAGGATATATGCAGATGAAAAATGTTAAGTAAGGACTAGTTATTACCTTTCTCTGTATTAGAGCTAATAAAAAATACCACCCTTATATGACAAATTTTTCATAGATTGATGGTTTGCACAAAAGACTAAGACTGTATGAAGTATACAAAGATTTCATCAGTTATTTCCGTGAAAATTCCATTATATTATTTTCTAATTCTAGCTACAATTTTGAAGAAAGGAATCAAAACATGTAAAAGGAAGAATTTTGGTTCATATGACAGAGTAGGTAAGGTTTGGTTTTATATCACATTGTCCACTAGTTAAACAGGATGCCTGACCCTGATTACAATATAGAGGATTAATCACAAGTGCTAAGCATCCTCCTAAAAAACACACACACACCCCTGCACCTGCAAGTTGTTGTACAATTGATCAAAAGAAACAGGTGCATTTCAAGACGCCTTCCTGCACTGTGGACACCTGGCAATGCTCCATGATTAACACGGAATTTCTAAATGAGACCTCTTTTTTAAAAGCTGTGTCATTGGCAAATTAGAAATTCGTGTCGAAAGTCAAGGGCAAACAAAATATAAATTGACAACAGTCTCCATCATGATTGCTGCTCATTAATTTGCATAATTTGTTTATTGTTTGGTGTGTGTTTGTTTTTTAGAATGTCTATTCAAGCCAAACCCTTGAGGCATCAACAGTATCAGTCTAATCTCTCCAAGGACATAATTTATACTCTTAAAGTCTCACAGTGAATAGCAGTATGAAACCAACTAAATTAGATGTGCACTGGAGTTCCCAGGACTGATTTAGGCTATACACAAGCCTAGGTAACTGGCAACTGCCCAATTAACATATATTTCCTTTATTCATAGTATATATATTAAAAACAAAAAAGCTGCTGCCAACAAAGTCACACTGAGAGAAATTTAAATTAACACATTAATATTACTGACAACAGGTCAAAGGGATACAGGCTTATAAATCCAATCAATTTATGCATTTAGGCCTTGATTCCTAGAGCTGTTTTCTATAATGCAGACAAACAGGAAAGCACACGTTTAACTGAAAGGAATGGCATACTCCTGGTCTGTTACCATGAAAGTCAGGGGGACGACTCCCAGTGTTAAATCACAAACCTTCAATGTTCTGCACAGTCAGGCCTGGGGTGCTTAGCACCTTGCAGGAGAGAGCCCTTGATTACTGTTTTTCTTTTCTTTCCAAATATTGACACAAGGAAAAGTCAATAAATGATTATAAGGTCAACGTATTCTTGTTGCTAATGCCATTAGTGAAAGAAAAAGAAAAAAACAGTTTAGATTACATCACAAAGCAGTCATGCTATTTCACAGCAGCAACAATTTGGTCACTTGAGACCCACTTGTACTATGGGGCTCTTCATTTTGTCATTGGTTAAGATATTTTCTGCTTCACAGCTGTCTCTCAATCAATCAGAAAGTATGTTGTATTTCCATCCTCTGAGATCCTTAAATTTTGATACTAACAGACACATTGATATATACTTTATAATTTTCATGTGTTATTCATCTATTAATCCCAAGATGCAGACATTTGGAAGGAGCTGGACGCTGACTTCAAAATAAAATTACTGCAAATTTTGTTTCATTTTTCATTTATGGCAAAGAAAATATATTCTGCCAAGTTAGCTGAAAGTTGGCAATATTGTAAGAACTCACTATGTGCAGCTACTGTAAATGTGGAATATATGAACTTAGATGCAGATGACATTATACTGTGATTTCTTTCAGTCTTTTGATAAGGATATACACAATTCTGCTTCTTACTTATTTTTCTTTACATCCAATGACAACAGATATGACTGAATTATGCATTTTTTACATATTTCCTGCATTATTACTTACAATACAAAAACTGAATAATTCACTTAATGTTCCAGGTAATGTCTTATTGCTGTTTTATTATAAATTGCATCTATCAAAGGAGAGCCCTGTGACGTTGACAGGTAGCTTTTGTAAGGGATGATTGAGAATGATGAAAAAGAAGTTGACAAACTAAGCTTCTTCCGTTGTTCTTGTTCTTGTTCTTTTGGACCTAAATATTCAATAGCTGGCTCCACAATGAACCCACGTATTGCTATGTGAATATAGAAACTGATCCTCAAAGGTGGTGAAAGCTTTAAGGGCTAGGACATACGAAATGAATTATTAACATCTTGAAATGAACAAAAGACATCTTCTCAAGTGCAGTAATAAGTGTTAAATAATGAAGATGTCTGCAAGGCTCCAAACAGAGTCACAGCTAATGGTTAGTATTGTCAGACCCAAATCCTGCCTGAAATGTTGGTGGGACTGAGTTCACCGTGTGTGCCTCGCACGTTACACCCACGCTGCATGGTCTTTGTCAGTGGTTAGTGTGAAGTCTGAGATGGACCTTGTAACTATGGCGAACTATTAATAGTAGAGCACTTAGATACAATAATGCTATCGGGAAGAGGGGGTATTTGTTACTGCAGGACGATGACAAATTTTGTAAAATTGTATTTAAGATAAAGGGCAACTGAGCTCTATGAAGGCTCTGTGATCCCATAAGAGTCTAGATGAGGAATACAGCTGGAATAGCCCCCAGATGATTTCTGGCCTGCATAAATGTCTTTCCTTCTCAGGGAACTAAGAAGGATATTTATATGTATCCAGGTCTTATAATGAGGAAGGGCTGGGGTTTCCCGACAAAGAGCTAGTGACATAAAGTTATTAGTAATACTTCTGGTGCTGAGCTAATTTTAAGCATGCTTCAGAAATGCCAGCATAAGAGGAAAACATAGTTCAGCTTGCTCTTTTCTCCCTGTTTGGGTCAGAAAAGGGGAAAAAAAAGAGAGAGAAATTGTGTCTGATGGCTTTTCTGGAGTTAACAGAATTAAAGTATTGATCAAGGACTTTTAGTCCTTTCCTGACAACAGCTCAGACACCACTGTTTTATAATAAGGTGCCTGTGCAGGTGCTGTTTCCCCTCACAGCATATTCCCTCTAAATGTGCATCCCCGTGTGCCACGGTCTGAGCGCGCTGTTTTTGGATCCATATCTAATATTTCTCCTCTAAAAGCTAAACTCGCATCTGGGCACTGTGCTTCGAGAGAACATCTATTTTTCACTGCCATTTTCTCATCCTGGCATGGCTGGACTTTTGTGAGAAGAAACAGATTCTGCAGGCAAAGCTATATAAGGAAGATGGAAGAAGCCCTTCCTATTGCCTAGGCAACAGTCACCTACATTTCAAGGGTTTTCAGTCTCATGCCTTTACACTCACACTTACAGAACAATCTTCAAAGGTGTTTCATAACAGTTATTTTCAGCCATTCTACCCAGTGGAAGTCGTAAATGGCATAATTATTCATTATAAGTTTGTCCTTTTGTTTTCAGAGGTGCCTTACACACTTCAGTGCCCGAGAAATAGTAATACAAGAGTAATATAGTATGAAAGTCGAACCTTACACTTGGTCATCCGTTACTGATTTTCATATACTTATGCACAAAACTGTATCTGATTTACGACATTGTTCAGCATTGAGATGTTCTCGTCTCTTTTATTCAATTTGAGAAGAAAAAAAAAAAAAAGAAAACTCACAAAATTTCTTCTAGCAGTAATTTGCTTATCTTCTCCTGCACGTTCCCAGCATGAGATGGTGATGTTAAAATAGAGAGCCAAATATTACAATATTATTACTACAGCTATATTATAAAAAATGAACATTCACGGAAAAACCCACAGATGACTATCTTAGCAGTTGAAGCAAGGCATTGAAGGCTAATTCAGGACTGCATGAAGCAGACTGCAGTCTCAGCCTAAACATTCTTGTGCTCAGTAACACCCCTCACAAAAGACCACAAAGCACCTGAGAGGACTATCCTGGAACTCTCCCTGTACCAGGAATCCTCTTGGATTCAGGTGTCATTTATACAACTTGGGACAGGCAGGCTGTTCCAACTGCAATAGGTTTTCTCAACTATTTAATTCCTAGTTGGCCAAATTATATTGTTGCCCTTTAAGTCCCTGTACTTGTCTCAGCTCTGCTGTAGAGAGGAATTGTGACACCAGAAACACCCCAAACACCCAAAAGGTCTTTCTTAGGTAAAGTATGAGGAAATGTATGTTCTGGAAAGTCCTAATAATACCTTTGAAAGAGCATTACAATACAGCCTGTTGTGTTGATAATCCATGTACTAATCAGTCCCTAAGTAATTGTTGACACCATAGAGCGCAGCAGCTCTGAAGGGAAATTACCAGCACGTAAGTTACTTCTGCTGGAAACAGACTTAGCATTTAGAATATTTTCATCGCGACTTTCCAGCTCATTAACCTTTTTGTATCAGAAAAAATACTGATATCCAGCCAGGATGAACTCATGAATCATTTAATTTGTTTCAAGTCTGCCCCAATAAGATCAGGAGAAAAAACGAACGGAGGCTTTCAGATGTTTATTTTTAACTGACTATCTTTGCCATAAGTATAATGATGATTTTTCTTTAATTTAGTGGTAATGATAGTTTACATTAACAAAGTGGCCTTACAAATCAAGGTAAAAATTTTACCGAGATATGGAGAGACAGTACCTGCAACTTGTTGATCAAAGAGCAATGCTCCGGCAACGTGGCAAAGGGGAAAAAGTTGCAAACATCATATCTGAATGAAAGCATAAGGCATTTTACATTAGCAGAAGGTAATTATTCACACTGGAATTTAGGAAGGACACCACCCTCTACTATGTCTGAAAAATATTCCTTCAGACATTTGAGCTCTCATGCATGAGTAGGATGGGAGGTGCCTGTTCAACAAAACAGAAAACTCTCCCATAGTGCAATGCTCTCAGTGTCATGATGGGCTTGTGACAGAGGGAGCAGTGCTGCCAATCGAATCATCGATACTACTT
Organism: Anarhynchus alexandrinus; assembly: GCA_008711295.1. NCBI lineage: Eukaryota > Metazoa > Chordata > Aves > Charadriiformes > Charadriidae > Anarhynchus > Anarhynchus alexandrinus. The sequence goes on from VUYV01000161.1 coordinate 280,849, forward strand.
TATGTACTACAAATCTGTTCACTGAAACCTCATCAGCTAATTTTACACAGCCCCTATGTAATTTGTCTCGCCGTAATGCTCCAGGGATTTGTCCTGAGCAAAAGAGGGGAAAATACACCTGAACAATCCCCTCCGTTCAGGTGGTTACAGCCTGGAGCAGGTGTGCCGTCTTCAAAGACACACTCCTGGCTGTGATAGAGATTATTCACTCTGACTTGTGACTAGGATGCAAAACCCTCAAGAAAGAACCAAACTGGCAAGTAAAGATGATGTGAAAGTCAGAGGGCTGAGAAATCTGTTCAGTCTTTAACTGGGGAATCACTGTTAAGGTCTGGAGTGAAATAGCATGGAAACTTCCCTTTACAGGTGATGATGTACTCGTCAAGAAGCTTTAGGAATTGTGGTATCTAAATCTTCTCACTTCACTTAAATACAGAGGTAAAACAGCTAGCTGTTAAAATTGAAGTGTTGCCTCCCAGGCAGCAGGTGCACGCTCAGCAGCTGGGCTTTTAAGGAACAAAGTCTTTTCCAAAACTTGCAGTGATAAGGGGTTAAGACCTTGCAGTGTGTGCCTAAGCCCACATTGTTTGTAGCAGACGATGTCCGTTCAGTCAATTTAGGCTCAGCAGTAGATAGTGTCCTGCCTCGACTCTACTGACCATACTTCACAGTAAAGCACTTCTATCCAATGTCTTTGAACAAGGTAGTAAGTCCCACTATTTTTATTTTTTTTTAGAGCCCAATATAATTAATGTGCTCTGAGAACATCTGCAGAGTCAAGCCCCAGAAGCAGGACAGACAGATAAGGATGGACCTTAGTGTATGGATTGTGACAGTGCTTTTACGTGAGATAAATACTCTGACAGAGGTGTTCCTGGGCATGGGCCAAAGCAGATCTTTAAGCACCTGAGCAGTTGAGGGCTAAAAGTTTTCAGGAGTAGGTATCAGTATAGAAAAGAATTTCAGAACTGATGCTTTTGGTCAAAATCCCAGCATATAAGCCTCTTTTTCAATCAGAGCATTTAAATAATTTACTAAAGAATCTCTGGTCATCCTAACTTCACACTTGCTTCCATTAAATGATACCCAAAGGTGGCTGGAATGGACAAAGGGTGACACCCAGGTGACACCAGTCATGTCAGGTGAGATGATATGAAAAAATCCCTCCCTCAGTTCACATACGTTGATGTGGAAATAAGGTAGGGAATTATCTAGCTGCAGAGAAATGGCAGAGTACACTACTTCCAGGTTTTGATTTTACTGCACTGACACCAAATTGTCAAGTCTTAAAAAAAAAAAAAAAAGGAAAAGAACCAAGGGAATCAGTAATCCCTTTTTCTGTAAATAGTGTCAGGATTTGATTAGCTTGAAAGTTGAAGAAAAGATACTCCAATATTTATAAACCGAATATGTTTACATTGTATGTTAGGAAACATGACCAGATTCCACTTTGCTGATCCTCTATTAAGAACCATTTAATTTTGAGTCCATAAAGAAATTCACTGACTTTCAGAAAGTGTAAAATACTTAGAATGTTATTCTGTTTCTTCTCAGGAGACTTTTATACTGCATTTATAGCAAGAAGAGACAGAGGAGATGGACAGAAGTGACACACTGAATGAGATTTAATTTTATGGGGATTTAAGTGCCTAATTCCCATAGGTTTCTTTGAAAACTATTTATTTAATAAATGTATTCAGTAAGTTCGGACCTCTGCATTAATATATTTTAAGACTATGGGCCATTAGATAGTCTCCCCTGTCTACCTGTATTAAACCGGCTATAAAACTTCATCTAGTAACTCCCCCAGTAAGCTCAATAATTTGTGCTTTGTGAATAAATATCTTTGGGAAAGAATAAACCTTTCTGGAGCTGAAGTCATCCATAGACAGAAGAACTACAACTTCACTTGATATGTATTCCACTTATTCCCGTGGCTAAATTTTTTCCTTGATTTCTTGACTGAATTTATGCAGCGTCAACATTCAGTCTTCAGCTCTTTTTAGGCCTTTTTCTGTAATCGTAATAAAAAAATTTTGGACCCTAAGCTCTATCTTGGACATATTATGTGCTACCTTTTTTTAAATTACCTATCATCAGGTCATTTCTGGAATGAAACTGTTGATGTATTTAAAAAAAAAAAGAAAAAGATTCATGCAAGGAGATTTCAACCTACAGGTTCTTCACAACGTATTCAGAAAAGCCAGGACCTCTTGTTTACATATTTCTCACCAACCTGCTTATCATCTTGAATAAGCAACTTCTGAACGTCCAAGAGGCACTGAAGATGCCTGTGTAAACATTTCTGGAATGACTTTTAGCAAGTGGCTATTCACAGATGTAGTCAAAATACTTTATCTCTCTGAACATTCTTGCCAATAAAATGTTCTTAGCTGAGTTTAAAAAAAAATTTAAAAAAGCACAGAGAAGCACTATGGACACTCTCAAAGTAATATGTGGTATTTGTGTGCATGTATTTCACAGACTGTTTAAACAGTCTACTGTTTGCTTAATTTTTCCTGACATTGGCACAACTGTAGATTTGCCATGACCACGAGAAAACCTGTAGATACACTGTCCAAAGAGCTAACTTGGACTGCAGATACTACTACCGCTACCATGCTCTGAAATGAGATATTCTGTGACAGTCCTGTCACTTGCTACCAGGAGCATCCCTCGCTTAATCAGCAAGAAGTTATACTGTTAAGGAGAGACAGCAGGTATCCCCCATGCCTGCTTACTCAGGGGGAATGTCATTACTGCTTTTGTCAATTCTTCCCCTTTGTAGCAGTATCTTGATACCTTCTTTTTTGTTCTTGTACAGGACATGTTACTAGAGATACCACACCAAAACCACATTGTGAGTATCTCACAATTTCAAAATAGCATGATTCCCAGTTTCAAAGAGAGCTTAAAGCATGTGTAAAAACATTTTTAGAAACAAAATTTAAACATGTGACAGTAAAGTAGACACTTCTCCTGCAGAAATTCTATGCCAAGCTACAAACTAAGTGCAAATTAGAGGATGTGTTGCATGTATGTTTTCCTCTATTAAGTTACATTTTTTAGAAAGATCTTGTCTTCCATCCACTAAGAACTATCAGAGTTTTAAGTGCTGTGGAAAAGAATGTGCACAATGGAAGAATTTCAGCCACAGGCTTCTCTAGTTACCTTCTCTAGTGGTCTTTTTAAGTTTCTTCTTGCTCTTTCCCATCCTTATCTGCCACCTGGCACTCTTCTGTTAGCACTGGAAAAGCAGTCTAAGCTTGCCAATAGCATCATTTGAGTGACAGGCTGTGAAAATTTAAACAGTCCACAAAAACATCCTTTTCCTCTGGAAAAAACAGAATTTGACATCTCTATATTTCTTGGGGTTCTGATGTAAACTCTGCTCCATGGAGCATAAGGCCATGGGCAATGACTTAGCCCAGCAGATCTAAAAGGGTTTTATTCATACTTGCAGAAGCAAAAGTAAGTGTTTGTTTTCTTTCTTTTTTTCCAAATACTGCTTCGCCTCTTTCCCAGGGCAATTTTAGATTTCTGACTTTCACATGTTGAAGTAGTTGCGTTTATGACTTTCTACGCACATATGATTTATACACAGAACTCCTGGTAATAAAAATAATATTCAGTATTTTTTAACCTAAAGGTTTGCCTTCAACTGCTAGATACCTGCATTTGTCAATCATAGCTTGTTAACTCTGGTAGAGACCTTTCTCAAGATATTTTGAAAACAATTTTCCATTGGAAAAATGTCATTTTTTAAAATAAACTTTTTTCTCTTGGCCAAAATATATCAAGTACAAGAAAACATTAGCAAAAGTGATACTGATCAAATTCAGAATGAAGTTTCTGATCAAAAACCAGGAAGTCTGTTGCCAAATTTTTACATCACATGTATCCAAAAACCCTGCTTTGTTTGGTTCAGAAAAAGACTTTGAGGTCATTTCCCACCTCAGCATCTTATGCTTTAAAGTAGGAAGTACCTTTTGACTTTTCTAACAGAAAGTTTTCCTCAAATTATTTTAACATAATTTTTATGCAAAATGAAAACAAGTTTTTAAAATCTTTGCATTTTTGTTGAAAGAATAACTGTTCTCTGGACAATTCCAGGTTTTTTTTTTTTAAAAAAAAGCATTATAGCAGCCCCATAAGATGGCCTTGCAAAGGTTAGTTCTGTACTCAACAAGAACTGGCTGAACCTAGTGTACAATAAGCCAAAAGCACCTTGCTTTTCCTGTGTTTTGCAGTTAAATTGCTCTTTCATCTGAGTTACTAAATTCATTGAAACCAGAAAGTCACATCCCTCACTGAAAGATGAGGACTCTATTGCCCACAAGTGATTTTTAGGAGAGTGTGTTGGGATTTATACAATATCTGCCCTCAAAAGTCATTCTTGTTATGAAAAAATCCATTGGAATTCACTGTACAGTCTTACCTGAAAAAAAGAAAAAAAAATACCACTTTCTAATCTCAGCGTCTTTGTTTTTTTTAAAACCAAAGGCCCTCTCAAATCCCATGGTACAGGCTTCTCTGCTGACATCTCCCTCATAAATTCACAGCACCACCACTGAGTTTAAGGATTCAGTGTAATCTGCCTGGATTGAAGGGAATCAGCCTACATCTAAACTGGTGACATATAACCAAATTTTTCCTCAGTTATGATTAAAGACTACAGCGACATTGAGCAGATTCCTTCTACTTTTTCCATGGACTTCAGTCCTTTGGACAGCTGTGTGCATCTGCCAGTAGTTTTAATAGATATAGTTTCTGAGCAAACTGTTCAGGTTAATGAGAGGGGGAAAAAGGTTAAAAATAAATAAATAATAATAAAAAAAACACAAACCAACAAAACAAGATACAAACACTGAGCTTAGGAACACCAGTATAAATTGGTCCAGAATAACTCAGGGTAAAGACCAACCCTCTGCACACCCTAGGTGCTAAGTACCTATTTCCATCAGACACTTAACTTCCAAACAGCTCAGGATTAGGTGCTACTTTAGAGACTTTCTCTAAAGCAATGCCAGTATTGTAGGAGTCCAACATTTTCACTACAGTAAAGAACTGCTGAGGGGATAGGGCAGTCACTCCAAAACCACTGAATCCAAGAGCAACCTTTCTCCTGGCTCCCATCAGTACTGGGCACAGCCCATCTCCCTACAAGTATGTGCTCCTTCAAGAGAAAGTGCTCTACTACCCCTTCCGCATGAAGTGCATCCATTCTTGCTTTTTGGCAATTAGTGCAAAGTTTGGGGCAGTTGCCCTGGTGCTGGCTGGACTAGTTTAATAACAGCCTGCAGTGTTTATTAGCCGAGAGAAACAGTTACTTCTCCAGAATTCCTGGGGGGTTGTTTTGCCAGGAATTCCTGCTCACACAACAGATTTCAACATTCCTCTTTTAAGACGGGAACAAACAACTGAACCTACTGAGAGTAGCCTTTGTCAGAGCTTGGTTGTGCTTTTCTAATAAAACACAGATGATTTATAATATGTTCACATGGGAGACATATTTGGCACATAAAGCAGTTCAAGTGCAAGATTCTTGGGTGCCAGAAAGAGGTTTCTTGTGATTTCACAACAAAGATCTTCTGTTACTGCCCAGAACAGTCAGGGAACTTTTCTGTACAGCACTAAAACAGTAAGATATTCTCACTGGTTAATGGCCACAACCTATTTCTCGGGGTGTACAGCAGCTAACCCACAATAACTTCAATTGTTCTGCCATGAGACAAATCCCCAAGAATTGCTGGGCGGCCAAAGAGCAACAGGGTACCAAGAGCTACGTCCATGGTATGGCTGGAATAATTTGTTTGTATATCACTGGTTCTATAAGCAAGGCTTGGGGATGGATTTGGGGACCCAAAATGCCTTACCTGCCCAGTGGAGGTACTGCCAGGACAGGGGTGGCTGCCATAGCATTGACATTCTCCCAGGAGGGCACAGCTTCCAGCATCACTGAATTTGCCCGGACAAAGACTTCATAGACAAGGCATTAGGCACTCTTTCTGTCCCACTCTTACTTTTAGCTCTCTATTAGTTGACTCAGCAGTTACAGGTAGTTTTTTAATTCTCTCTACCCTCGCACCATGCAGATTGACTACAGAGCCAACAGCCTATATCCAACCGGCTGCATTCAGTGAATCAGGTCAGGTGGAGCAGCAACCATCACAAAAGGAGGCTAGAAAGAAGCAATCCTCAAACAAATATGGAGTCAAAAAGACCTAGAAGATGCCTTACTTCTTCATTCACTTCCATTTTTTCCAAACTTTCAATGTTACAGAAATAGTTCCCCCCCACCACCACTTGTGTGTTTAACTCCTTCAGTATCCTGATAGAATTGCATTGGGAAAGCAAATTACTGAGACCCAGACATCCAGCTGAGCATCCAGGTGAATGGTTAATTCTATAGGTTATTTACACAAGTGCCCCCCACAGCAGAGACTGCTAGAATGAATAATTACCAAAAAAGATATGTTTGACCTTACTGAGGTCTGGGCCATTTTTACTGTATGGCTTACCTTTCCGGTACTCACTAAAGCTTTGTAACAACACATAATGTCACCAATAAGCGCAGACCGGTAAAACTGGAAGAACCATGCATCAGCCATCCCCAGTACCAAAATCTGTTTGAAATGAGCTTTAGGGAAAACACTTGTAATGCAGGCCACAGTCACATTTCTTAAGTAAAACACAGACTAACAGAATAAGTGACTTTATGATAGATAAGAATTCATGCTGACAAAATTACTTTTGCAATGTTCACCCAAGAGAACGGGAAAAAAACAGTCCTGTGGGATAAAAAACATTGATCATTTTAGCAAGTTTCATAAGCTGCGTGTTTCATATGCTATTTGTGTTACTCACGCCTCTATATTTATATATAGAAGACATACACAGAAAAAAAAAGCATTTCCAGCTTTCTGAGGAACAATAGACAGGCCATACATTTTAAACATGGGGTATGTTTTTAAATTAGATTCATTTCTGTTGACTACAAGGCTGAATATACTTTGCATAGCATTTCAAAGCATGGCAACAAACCATTAGAGGCAAGTCAATTACAAAAAAAATGTAATATAGATTAAATCAGACTAACAAGGAAATAATTTATTACAGTCCATTTAAACTCTAATTATATCAAAACTTTGTCCTTTGTTACTTATCAGTACTCAAATGGGAAGCAGTTAGTTTTGTTGCACACAACAAAGCTGCAGTGAACGAAAACATCGGTCCATGTGATAGTTCATACTGTTTTCTCTTTCGCTTACAAACAGAGCATTTAAACATGGTAGAATGATGGTTCAGCAGGCTCAAAAGAGCCTACATCATTCATTTAATGCTTGAGATAAATCACACATCCTTCAGCTAATCAGGTTTCAATGAGTCCCACATTCGTCAAATTACATGTATGAAGCATGCAGAATACATGGCCTTTTATTTATAATACACGCAGCAGCTAAAAATGGTTCGATGCCATCAATGAAAAAAGTAAATCACTGTGCTCTACCAGTTTGCCTCAGGCACCACCTGCTTATCACCTGTCATAGACACTCATAATGTCTGAGCCAAACAACAACTAAAAGTAAGAAGTAAAACTGACACCCAAATATTTCAGGTAAGGTCTTAATTCCAAGATTTCCCATTAAAAAAATAAGAGAAGCCAAACAAAACTGACCAGAGAGTAAGGACTTTACACAACTGAACTTCAGAATAAGCACTTTACACAAATGAATTCTCTGTGAGATTTCATGCCAACTGTACATCATCTTTCAGGGGGAAAAATGGAAATAAAAGCTACATATTGTGTCCAGATTAAAACACAGCTCTAGGCTGTTGAGTCTATTGCCAAATGCCTTCAAATCTGAGCTATCAGAAAAACAGAGGAAACATTTCATGCGAAATTTAGAAGCTGCTACTTCACAGACCAGTTTATTGCTTTGCTATTCACTTTAAACAGATTTTTTTTTCCATGCTCCTTCTTTTATAAACCTAAGGAACATTCTCAAGCAGGTCTGTCATTGTATTTATTTGAAAATCAGTGTTCTAAGACAATAATGGGAAGGCAGCAGGGGTAATAAAGTTTTAATATAACTATAATGGTACATTTTGAGGTAAGAATTGTTTATTTGAAAAATATACATTCCTGTTTATAGCTTCTCTTGTAAGACAGTGTGCCCAATTCCGTTGCTTATTTTTAATGAACCCTGAAGTTAAAGTAGTTTTCTACCTCACCATTTCAGCACTGCGTACTGACAGCTGATGCAAGTGCCTCTGAATATATGTTTGATGTAATAATTATCACAGGTATTAATCACCTTTGAATCTAAATGGGGTTTGGGTTTTTTTTGCATAGCACTAATGGAAAGGGCTCTTTGCTAAGTTATTTCAAACACAGACTAGACTGGAAGGTTTAACACGTCTGTTGTGCTAGCAAAATTCTAGGACACGTCTGTGTCTGTCATGCTGCCACTTACTGAATTTCATCTCAGTTTGCTGTGGAACTTCTCCAACTTTGGCTGAAAGTTATTCTGAAGAACACTCATTTGGCTTAAAAAATGTACTCAGTGGCAGTTAAATTTGCATCTGCTAACATTGTCTGGGTGCTGAGTGCCATCCCGAAAATACCACAAAAGAATAAATTCATAGGAGAGTCTTGGGGATTTCAGAGACCTAAATTTTAAATGAACTTCTACATTGTGAAATGCAGACCCCTCAAACCAGCCACCTCAGCATGAGGACAGTTAAGTGCTCAACAGAGGGCTCAAAAATTCCTTGAGCAGGGATTTAGATTGTCAGTGTGGTAGATATTGCTGAAGGAGAGGGTAATTTAAGCTGCATTTCTTGTTAGTATCCTAATGTTCTGAGAGATTCACAACACTAAGCTCTTTCTTTCAAATGCCAGGAACCCGTCAAGTTGTTTCAAACACAGGAGGAGCTGATAGTCAATAGTTCAGCAGTGGGATTACTCACCAGGAGTGCGGGAGCAGAACGCTGCAAACTGAGCCAAGCAGCATCTCGGCATGGGGAATTTCTCACTCACGCTTTTCAGAGGTATTCCACTTCACCCGGTACACAGGCTAAGGACTCACCAGAAAGGCAGAGAGGCAGTGATGACTTCTGCAGAGTACCTTCCTCCTTTCAAATGCTGACCTCTCACAGGTGAACCCTACACTTTCTTCACTTGGCCATTGCAAGCCTGCTAGCCCTCCTTCATCATCACAAATGGAAATAACATATTTTCCTTATTTGTGCCTTTCCCCTTCCTGCCTCTACCCTCCAGATATTCCCCATCAGTTTGGAAAACACTGATTTAGTGATTAGAGCATTAATTGGCACAGAGGCAGAAAGCCAGCTCTCACACCTCCAAGTCATTCTCCTGAACTAAAAGCAACAGACTCGTGCATTTTCATTTTCTTGTTCTAGGCCACTGCACTGTTAATTATTTCATGCCTGAGCACATCTGTTGGCTCGGGATTTCCAGGTAAAGTCGGTGAATATTTCGTGAACCTTGGCAGGGCTTAGGCCCTAGTCTCCTGCCAAGTATCTCAATGCTGTGAAGACTTTGGTGGCTGTAACAATGCACCAACAGCTTTCCCAGAGGAAAGCTGATGCAGAGGAACTTTTAGTCACCTGCAGGGTTAGGCACAAATTTTGTTCATGACAGTGGGTGTCTACAAAATTAACTAGCTGCCCTGTCAATCCGGCTCCCGACATCTCAATCAAGTGCTTACAAATGAGACAGTAGGACACCGCTATTGCAATTTGTGCACATGAAAGGTTCAGCTTCATTTAAATACTCAAACATAACTGGGGAATGTTATTGTTCTACTTTTTCCCTGAAGATCCACATGATCGCGTTCTTCTTCTGCATAATTTGCCTGCGTTTCCCCGGTGACTGACGCAGGAGCTGTCCGTACCAGAGGCGCGCTCCTCTGAGCTGGGCTGCGCTGTTTGGCAGTGATTGAGATGTCTGGAATAAGAAAAAAGACTCTGTCAGCAATACAATACTCATGACGTGTTCCATCTTCAGAACTTTTCCCCCCAAAGTCTCACAGTGAACGATGCAATTAAAATTTTGGAATTGCAGGGGTGGTGATTGAGTACTCAACTTCTCATTTTCTCTGGCAGCTACTCAACTCCTTTGTCCAATTATGGCAGGAACCAAATGAATTGCAAGCGAAATAAATTTTCCCCAGAGGATTTCCATTTTATCAATACATGCTTCAGGTTCTGAGAATACATTAGCAGCATTGTGTCTTTCATGGATATTATTTCAAATTATTATTTTCTTCTGAAAAAAGAGAACTATCTAATTACAACCAAAGAAACACAAAAGGAAGTGGCCTTGAACACAGTGTTCCTATCTCTTGAAAAGAAAAATTCATCAAGATCAACTGAATTGTGTTTACAGCACCGCAAAAGTTTTGGATATTTACTTTACACTTTCAATAAATATTTTTGTGATATGATTCACATTCACTACTATTTCTCATTTTTTGGAAAATAGTTTAAATTTACTTCTTGACAAACTATGTCTAATATCATAACCACTGAAGAATATCACAATCGTTTTCACAAGTTGGTAGTTTATTTTAGTAACATCATCTTTAATTTTTTTCAGAATTTGTAGGAATGATGCTTGTGTACATTAGTGTGCGCACATACAGGCACAGGAGGAGCTGGCATTGAAACCCCACTGTAAGTTCTGTTGAAAAACATTTGAAATTAATTAGACTTAGTCATGCATCAAAAGTCTTAGGTGTTTTGCTGAACAGAAAGGGGGTATTCCCATGCATACACACGATTAAATTTGGTGGACCAGGAGGAAAAGCAGCACATTACTCAGAGTATCAATGTATGCAGAAGTGGCTTCCTGGGTCATCAAATTCAGTCCACCATGGTTAATTACTTGTAATATAACCTGTTATAAACCTTCAAAGGTCCATGCTAAAGTGGTTTAGGATTTTTGTCCACAGTATCTATTAAGAAGGTGTTCTATAATTTCTCTGCAATGAGGATTAGAAACCTTCTTATAATTTCCACAATAAACACAGGATGACAAATTAAATCCTGTTTGGTTTTGTGCTAATACGTCCTCTTTTTTAAATCACTTGTCTTGTTTTTTCTCCCAAACGTTGTCAAGAATAGCCTTATTATTTCTGTTATCCTGTGCTAAGGAAATGAAGTTAGATAGTTAACTAATATAGTTAGTAAATAATTAGATAGTAACTAACGATAGATATTCCATTCCTCAGAGTTGTCTAGCAGTCCCTCCCAGTATTTGTTCCAGTTTAGTGCATACATCTCAGCATGAAAAGAAGAGTATACGGTATTAGGGATGTCCTCTCCAAGACCTCATGCACTGAATATTAGACATACTTTACCTGATAATTTGTAGCATCAAATCTCTTTTTGTGTCCATAGGATATTAAAAACATTACCTCCATCCATTTAACAACTAATACAGCAAGGTTCTTCTTCTCTGTCTTTTATGACTCGGGAGCTTTCTGTTTATATCACAAACTGCTCTCCAAATACCTTGTCTCACAATGCTCGTCTTCATCTCTCCAGTCTTTACCATCATCAATATTCCAGTCCTGTTTGCAACTTAGATGAGTCCTGAACATCAACAAGTTTAATTGTCCTGAATATCAACAAGTGTAATTGTCCTGAACATCAAGTTTAACTAAACTTGGTTCTTATAACAATTTCGCTTTTGAAAATATTGCGTAAGATCAGCACCAAAAATGAACTTCAAGAAACTCCATGAGCTTAATAGTTCCTCAGTGTCACAATTCATTGTCCTTCTTGTTTGTCAGCTGATCTGTATCTCTGTGTTGTCCTTAATAATTTATTTCTTCTTACTGTATGAAGTTCAGGCTCGGGTTCAGATCAGCATTTCTGTAAAGTAGAAAATCATTTTGACCAAGAATACTCATAGCTTAACCTTGTAAATCCAGAATGCATTTTATCTCCCTTTTTTCATTTATATCCATATCCTTAAAGATTCTTTGTTTAAACTGTAGTCTGTATTTACTGAGTTTAGACTAATGCGTCTGTAGTGCCTTGATGGCTTCCTCACTTTGCTTTTAACATAAATGCTCTATTTGTGACACTTTGGTCATATGGTACCAATTTAAATAAATACCTGTAGTTATTTAAAGCCCTTGCAGCCTGACTTGTGGTTTCATGTGCTAAATCTTTCAGTCTTCTAGAATGGAGATATCTGCTCACCACTTCCCTGTTTAAGTGCCTTAAGTTTTGCACCTTAGTTCCTCCTCAAAGGTTGGGGTTTTTTTTCCATCTGTTTCCACCAGCCATTCTGCCTTTGCGCTGTTTCTATCATCATCTTTAGTTTGAGACAAAAAATTTGTCCACTCCTGGGGATTGCATTAAGTTCTTTTCAGTCTTGACTCCATCTTCATTGCTGAGTTGTCCCACTTCTTTTCTTGTCTCTTTTTACCTCAGTGGATAAAAGATCACTTGATGCTTATGTCCATTTCCTGGAAAAGTCCAAATAAGCTTTTGTTTGTTTGCTTGTTTTTAACAGTTCTCAGGGTAGCCCAGAACCTCCTGATCCCAAAGACTTCCTTTGCTAATCAACTCTATTCCCCTTTGTTCCCTGGCTCGCTATCATTTGAGTTGTTTTAATACTTAGCAATTATTCATTTGTCTTAGTTCTTTGTACAGGAATATTAAAGCAGATGGCGTTGTTGAATTTTCTGACCTGAAATGAAACATTAAATAATGTAATAACATATTGAAAAAGTTCTAAAAAAGCTTACACAGTTAGGAAGGAAGCAATAAGCTTTCAATGGAAATTGTACCACTGCATGTTGCCTTAAATCATAGCTATAGGCAGAAGGGATGGACATGATCTCCAAATTTTGTGTCTAAATGTGGATTTGAAATTTTAGTGTGGACTGCATGTGGGGTGTTGTGGAGGCTGTATTCCTAATAAGGATGAACAGACTACATAAAGCAGATATTTTGGTTAAATTATGAAAAAAAAATATGTATGAAATGCACTTTCTTTGTATTCATGATATGTATTGGAGGTCTGTACATCAGCACACAAATGAATACTTTCAATATACTTTCTTTTGTGTTAGTCCTTAATAGCTTTGCTTTGCCAGAAATACCCTATAGTCTATACTGAAGAAGCACGGGTCTTCTATTCCCAACCACAGCTGTTCATTGCAATTCAGAACCATGAGAGGTTAATAATGTGTGAGTAGTGATGTTTTCTTCATTGAATATTAACTATAACAACTTTTCTGTACTCTATTTTACAAGAGTTCAGGGAGGACTGGTTTAGCCACCTCACACCAAAAGTGAGGAAGAATATTGTATTAAACAGTGTATTTTGTAAATAAAAGTCGGTGCTATAGTAATTCTAGAGACATAGAGGAAATTATTTTTTCATTTCTAACTTTTCTTTGTTTTTTTACTTAAAGTAACATTCTGGCATGGACAGCACACGCCGAATGTTATTGACCAGTCTGTGATCTTTTCAGATTAGATAAAAAGAATGATATGCAAGGATTTTATCAAATGTCAAAAAATAGTATTTCTGTTCGTTACTAATAATGCCCAAAACAAGTCGGATTCTTTCTGAATCAATAATTGTGTTTGCAATAAGAAGATGATAACTTGAGAACTCTGCCTCATTCTGCTCTGATTCACATAAACAGGCTTAATATAAATAGGGATTAATTGCAGAAATCAGTGTGCTAATGACGTGAATTACAGTGTCATAGTGCTTCTGTGAAAAGTATTTAAAATGCCTGACATTTGTTATTTATCACACACAATTTATAAAGGCCATATCTTAATGCTTAGATATATGCTTAGTCTTATATACATAAACATACTAACTTCAGTAGAACTGTATTAAAGTAAGCATCTAAATACCATTTTCCAGACTGTCCAATACAGAAACCATACAGCTTTTTTCATCTAATGAATGCAGATATAGAAACAGAAGATACATATGATGACATGATCTAAATTTCTAAAAGGAAACATTTAGATCAACTTTTTCTATGCTGAAATTATTACATACACACTGCCAGTACAAGACTATGTTTTAAAGCATTCTGATGTCTTTTTTTTAAAGTGGATTTCACTTTTTTTTCAAAAGGTTGTCTTTAAATATATAAAAAACATTGAAAATATTTTTTACAAATCTCTAACAGACATTCTGATCCTCTTTTCCATTGCCAGTCATTATAATCTTAAAAAATGATATAAAAAGAAACATGCTCTTTTCACAGTTTTAAAGCAAATTACAAACCCATTATTTTATGCCCTCACTTCTGGATTATGGGATGCAAACTGCCAAGAAATGTTTTGGGTATGTCAAGCTCTTTCTTGGATTCTCTGAAAAAGCAAGAAGTTAGTGCCATCTATAGACAGAATATAATATTGAAAAAATAATAGGAAAAATAATATAGGCTCATCAAATCAATCACATCAAACAAAGCAAAGGTCATTCTATAATAAAAAAATGAATAGAAAAATGCTCATTCTTTCTGAGTTTTTCTAAGAAAGCTGGAAACAATTTAGCACAAATGAAGACTTTAACCTATAACAGAGTAATTTAATATTCCTTTCAGTAATCACGTGAACTCACTTTAGTACACCTTTGTTTAAAAAGTAACCCAGCAGTGGTCATGGGTTTAACACACTTGCATAATAAACACCATTACTGAGTCATTTCACTTTTTATTGTTTCACCTCTCAGCTGAGCTTCCCTCAGTAGTTATTATAATGGCTATCATCACTGGCAAATCTAATCTTGCAAACTTTAAGCACCTAAGTCACTTTAATTATGTGAATAAGCCAATTAACTTCAGAAGTTATTCACATGCTTTGTCTTGCAGGAACAAGCTCTTAGATTATAAAATTGTGTGTTGTATGCATCTTGTTTCCTTTCATTGCAGAGCTTCTGGCCTGATTTACCATGAGACTTAAAAATCAGATATATATTTAATGTAAAAATAGTAAAAAAATCAATAAAAACGTATGCTGGTAACTAAAAAGCCACATAAGTACCTGATAACAATGAGAACATTACCAGCAGAGTGGCACTTTGTAAACCATATTAAATACCTCAATCTGTATCTTAGGAGGTCTAAATGCATGCATAAATCTGTCTTCTATTTGTTTTCATCTCAGTAAAAAAAGCTTTAAAAGTCCAATCCAGCTTTCCAAGGAACACCCTTTTGGCTTTGTAATTAAATTAGTTTTCAAATCAAAAACAATGCCATAGTGCCAGAAATAAAATTGGGATACAATTTATCGGAGTTATATGGAGGAAAAAACATTGTTGTTATTGACCCTAAAGGATCAATATTGCCATTATTGTCAAAGCACCAGCCCATCCAAGCCCTTTTGGGCAATTTCTTTTCATTAAATCTCTATTTCTATCCTGAGAGTGAGGAGGAGCGTGGGGATGCAAACACCTGGTAGAGGATTTGCGTTCATGTTGGAAGGAGGTGTCCCTGCCTATGGCAGGGCGGTTGGAACTCGATGATCTTCAAGGTCCCTTCCAACCTAAACCATTCTATGATTGTATGAGCAAAGGAGCAACAGGGCAAGCAGGAACCCAGCAAGCAAAGTGTTCTGTGGTGTTTGGAAAGCAATAAATGCGAACTCCTTAACTTTATAAAGTACATGAAAGATCTAAAGGCTTGTTTAGAGTTGAAAGACTAGTAGCTTCAGTCAGAAAACTGCATGTTTTAAGTGGTAAAATCAAATACCTTGAAGTAATAAAAAATAGACTTACTTTTTGAAAAGTTATCATGTAATTGATGCTACTATGCCAAAGTTGTATGGTACTGCTGAATTAACTCTGGCACCTTCAAAGGACATGCCTGTATATTAGTGCATTCAATTCCCTAACCGGTCTTGTAGCAGCATTTCAATACTGCATTGAATATACACATCCATAGGCATACAGATATAAATACATATAAAATGTCGAGAACAAAATTGCTTTGAAATGTCTGTATTTTTGCTGCTATAACAAAAAAATGAGTATGCTAATAAAATATGAAGCATTACAGCACGCATTGAAATTCTTCAGTAGAGGCAAAATAATTTCACAAAGAGTTTTCTTTCTGTCCAGTTCAGCACAATTGCAACTTGTGGTAAAGGGTTTCTAAAAGGAATTAGGTTGCTTGAATTTGTTTGAATGTCAAGCTTATATATTCTCTCTCTCTCCTTCCATTTCTTCCAAGTGCCTAGACAAATTCCATTCTTTACTAACCTAACCAACAGGCAGATTTTTCTATAAAAGTATTGGGCTTTGAATTTTCTTCATCTTATGCAAGTGAAAGAAAATGTCATACTGTTTCCTTGGATGGTAGCAAAGGCATGTGCTGCAGAGCCATACAGATACTGTGACAAAGCTCAGCAAGATGGAGATTAGCAAAGAGGGATGAATAAAAAAGTAACTGCAGGCGAAGATAACCACGGTGCCAAAAAGAAACAGAATTTCCTGAGAATCTGTTGATTTTATTTAATATTTTGTTCTAAGTTGTTATAATGTTCACTTGCATCTGCACCTTCCTTTCAGTAAACTCATGAGCAACCTTTATTTTCCAGCTGCTTCAGAAAATATATCTGACAGTGCACTTGAAATGAAGAGGCCTAGGTGGCATTTGAGGCAGCCTGATGAGGAAATAAAAACAATGGAGAACTCTTGATGCACTTGTTGCTTCCAGACAAAGAATTGTCGGCTTTAACCCTTACTCAGTAGCTGTTTAAAGAAAGTTTAGAAAAAATAACGGAAGTCCTAGGGCTTTTACAACCCTTCTGCCTCAGAATAATAAATAAAAAGATAAACCAAATACTACCTGGACAGTTTAGACAACTGGTTCTATACATTTTACTTGCCTCTTCTTTATTCAAACTTGGGAGATTCACAGATAAAGAATATTTGTCAAAAAATTTTCACATATTTTCATCAGATCTGAAAATCTGAAACTGATGTAGGTAAATCCCACCCCTTTCTTTTTCATGTACAACATTGATTCCCAGTGAGAGTACTGCTTAACAGTGTTTGCTTTCATCTCCTTTCAAATGAAAAATGATAGATAACTTTTCAGTATGATTTTGTTAAAAAAATAATATTATTACTCTTAATTATTTATTTACAAAGAAACAAATTATCAAATTACACGCACGTGGGATCTGGAAGAAAAAGAATAATGGTGGGGCTCATCAGTTTTTTAATGGTTCAATTAAGTAAAATTACGGCTTGACTTCAGGCTGCTTTATGAAGTCCAAAAACAAGGAACTGAAGACCATGATCCAGTGCTTGCTGAGGTTAATAAGAGTCTTTTCATTACCACTTTGGGCAGGGGATCAGGCCACAAAATGTCACGTGTTTCTTATGTAAAGTTCTAAAGTGAGCCAGTAAGATAAAAATCTAGTTTTCTGATATTTAGGAGGCCTTTTCGAAGAACACAGTCACTTGGAACACAATGAATAGCAAGAGAGCCAAGATGAACACAAAAGAGGGTAAATCTCAATTGAACCAGCTTCTGGATGAGAGTTACAAAAAAAAACATTCAGAAAAAAAACCCGTATAAATTTAAAATTACAATTGAATTTATATTTTCATATTTTTAAACAGAAGTTGTAACAAACAGACCACCCAACACCTTATTGGCAACTGGGCCATCAAAGATAAACATGAAGATAATTCAGTAATAATTCAGTAATGTATACCTATAAAAAATATGATCATGGACAAAGATTTTCTTTCAGCACCACTTGAATTACATTAATTAGGTTTGAATATTTCCCCATAAATTATTTGCAGACCAGTAGAGCCAAAGCTTGTACCCTCCTAAGTAATATGTTTTATAGCATATCTGTTGTCCTATAAAACCAATTTCAGATCTATTTGGATATGTATGTGTATAAGTAATAATGTTAAACGAGGGGAAAAAATAATTTGATGAAGATATAAAAGAAAAAAAAACAACCTAGGAAACTCATTCAGTGAAGAAATTGAATATACCCAAATGTCAATGTTTTAGGGGAGTTAGAGGAAAAGGCTGGTTTTTTTTTTTTTTTAAGGAAAAAATGAACCAATTTTGAAAGGCTCAGATATTTCCCTGCTGCGGTCTGGAGTTCTTGCAATATAAGTTTATTGACTCTTGTGCTGTTTTGAATTTGTATGAGGCCATTTATATCATTTATGAAATCTCATATATTACTGTGAAGCACATAATGTGGTTATGTAAAATGCGTTTTAGTTGCCAAGGAAAATAGCGAAGCAAAAAAACAAAAACCCTCGGTGTCTTTGGGAGATTTTAGTATGCACTGAGCTTTAGAGGATGAATACGAAGCCAAATCCGACCTGAATGCTTTGGGTTTGCCCTGAGGCCTAGAAAGAACTTTTTTCTTTATGTACTCTGCCTCCACTTGGAGATAGATGTCTATAGAATATTGAGAAGCTATATAAAAAAAGTCATCAACCACAGTCTTGTCCGACTTCAGAAACACAGAGTAGTTATTTTTACTGTCAGTCTATGAAAACTTTGGTTCCTTCTTACCAGAAAACAAAGGAATGGATAGAGAGAACAGTATAACATGAAATAATGTAGTAGTGGATCCTTTCCCATGGAAATGGATTCAGTCAGTCTTCTTTTACAGCAAATGCTGTAGGCTTTACTCAATATGAAACTATCCTACCTTCAGGCTCTTTAAATTCATGTAAAGGGAAGTTTGAAAGAATTTGAAAAGGCAAAGTGATGGAGAGAGATTAAGGATTATTCTGCCTCCCTCGCGTGAAAGAGCTTTGCTGGAGTTGCAGGAAGGAAAGTGAATCTGTCTGGAAGTATTATATTATCTAGAGGTAAATTGGATGTTAACTGGGTCAAACTCCACACAGCTGTAACTCTGCTGTAGGAGAATTCAGGACAGTGTGTCAGCACAGCAGCAGCTCTAAATGACTGATTCTTTCACCCATACCAGAGAACGGTGGCTTATCTGTAGGCACAAGAAATGAAACCCTACAAAGAAATTTCATGATCGGCACATTTGAAAATGAAAACAATCGAATAGCTAACCAATTTCCAAGGCAAATAATTAAAATACTGTTCCGTGTTGTAGAACTCTGTGAGAAGGAAACTATCTACAGGAATACTAATAATTACTGATGCTGCTCATGAAAGTACAGCTAGAGTAGTAGTTTAAAGATGAAGAAAATAGTAGGAGAGGATATTTTTCCTCCTTGTATCAAGACAGAAGATGAAACATCACTACTTATCAGAAAAGATATTACACTCAGGACCTTATTGAAGTGTTTGAAATTAACTATTTTTCTACTTTTATTATATAAGCATATTGCATTTTTTATAACAGAAATGTTTTGTTGTGCAGTCACCAGCATTGAGCCTCCCAAAGATTGCCTCCCTTTTGCTCTTAGATTCATAGAATATCTTAAGTTGGAAGGGACCCATAATGATCATTGAGTACAACTCCCTGCTCCTCCCAGGACTATCTATAACTAAACCATAGGACGAAGAGCGTCACCCAGAAGTTCCTTGAACTCTGACAGGTCTGGTGCTTCTTCATAATACGCCACAAAATGGTTTTGTTTTAAGGATCAGCCATGTTCTGGACAGTGCATACCACTTCGCTTCAGAAGGGCACTGTCTGCAGCACTGGCAGGGCCAACCCCAGGACCGACAGAAAGTCCTTGTCCAAGTTTACTGGTCATAAATACTCCGCTGGGTTTGGCCGCTGAACTCAGTTCTGCTGCTGGAAATTGAGAGTAATCCTACCAGAGATAATCTTTTGTAATGCAATGTTATTAAACCAAAGTGGATTCATAATTACTTTGGAGAAGCTATCTCATGAGGAAAAAAGATGAGGGGGACTCAATTAGCTGTAATGTTTTTTGTTATCACAAGACAGTAATTTTTTCCCATGACAGAGAAGACTGCTTAGGAAAATGGAACACGATAAACAATTTAGGTCCAAGTGAAAAGATGAATAATGTCTTTGCAAGTCACGTAATTACTGTTTTGAAGTTATCGTTAAGTTCAATATTGTGAATTAAACAAAGAAAGAGGGATGTCCTTTAAATGATTAATTATGCCTAGTTTAGACAACCCAGTATCTGTACCTAATGATTTACCAAATTTCTAGTGTATTGAAGATAGACCAAAACCAAAACCCATAGCCTTATACACAAACACTGTACTGCAACTTTAGAGGCGAGATGGGTTGATCTGATCAATGTCAGTTAATTAAAGATAAATCTCACTATACATCAAAAGTTGCAACTTTCTGTCTAGCACTTTGCAGGAGTAACAATACTGTATGCTGAATGATTAGGATTCTATTCTGAGAATAAAAATAAACATGTTAAAACCGAGCTCTCTAAGCATTGATAACCAAACCCATACTTCTTTTATTCACGTACTGGCAGGGTGGATTATTAATAATGCTGAGCTCTGTAACTCATCTGGAAAACAAACAGAAAGCAGAGTTCCTCTCCATTTCTGAAAGTAAGTTTTATTTAGGAGATCTATCTAATCATTTAGGGATCTTCTATGGCACTCAAGTACAGATACTTCGACTGTATCAACTATTAAGTGCATTATTCTAATATAAAATGGAATTCACCATGTATTCCAATGAACCTAACCTACATATCTGCCTGAGTGAAGGCAGGGACTCCCTTTTGCATCTGAGATACTGGATGAATTCTTGATGCAGCAGCACCAATGCAATTTCCCCCTCCTCTCTTCTCAGCAGTTTCTCAGCTCTTTTGTCCCTCCCTGTTCTGCTCCAGGCACTCAGCTATTTTGTTTATGGCTGCAGCAGTCCCTGGCTGTCTTGCTTTACACTAGTAAGTGCCTTGTCTGGTTTATATATGCTTTCAATGCTCCTAAAAAACTTGATGAAGGACAGATAGCAAAAGAGGCCAGACCACCAGTCACTGCAAACTGGATAGCTCTGTGGATTCAAGTGAATTAAAACCAAACTGTACTGATTCACAAAATATGTTTTTTTGTGCTGAGACACTGTGCTTTGAAATTCTGTTGTGGCCGCACAGACTCTCCATTTTCTGGATGTCTGTTTAAAAAGCAGACATTTCTGTTTGCTGAGCATATTCGTTTCAATATGTATTTGAAGCCAAAGTGATCATCTGGATCCACAAATAAAATGCCTGCAGTCATTCATGGCACTCAAAAATACTATTGGGGTGACCAGAGTTAGAACCTACAATTTAGCTGTCAGGTTTTGTTAATGAGTCCATAAAGTAAAAATTATAGG
This sequence comes from Anarhynchus alexandrinus, assembly GCA_008711295.1. Classification (NCBI taxonomy): domain Eukaryota; kingdom Metazoa; phylum Chordata; class Aves; order Charadriiformes; family Charadriidae; genus Anarhynchus; species Anarhynchus alexandrinus. Next base: position 302,158 of record VUYV01000161.1, read on the forward strand.
CTGACAGCATCCTCTGTTGGGAAACTTGCCATTGAGATCTTCTGAGGTCTCTTAAATAAAAACTGCCTGAGTGAGAAAAGTGCTGTTAATATGGTTGAGTGTTTTAAGGTAGCTAGATTTCTTCTAATTCCCAAATACTCTACACTGCTCTTGAAGGGTGAATGCATACATTAACACCCTGTCTCCCAAGGAGATGTGCAAATTCTTTTTTTTTTTTTTTTTTGAGGAAAACGGTAGTTAAACACAGACACCATTTACATAGGGATCTTATTGATTCTCTGTCATGAGGAATCTTGACATGAAACCTGATGTCTTCCTAGAGGATATGCGGTACTCTGGCTCCGGTTACGGTGCTGAGGAGGGAGAGACCTACTAAATGACAGAGGCAGTGCTATGGAATAGGTCACCAAAATCCTTCCTGTCCTTAAAAATCTACCAAAAGTGTGCTTTACACCAAAACAAATATTTCCTAGGAAATACTGTTGGGTTGCAGCAGGCTGGTTCAAAGCCGTCCCCCTCGCCGGGTCCAGCGCAGGCAGCTGCGGTCCCTCCGGGAGGGCGGCCGGGAGCTGCGGTGCCTCGGTCCCTCCGGGAGAGCGGCCGGGAGCCGCCACCCAGCGGGGACGGGCGGGGAGGCGCCGCCGCGGGGAGCGCTGGGCCCTGCCCGGGGCTGCGAGTGAAGTTTCCTCCTGCGGTACAGGAGTTTATTGGCTTCCTGACTTCTGCTCTTTCATAAAAGAAAAAGAGGGAGGAAAAGGCTGTCCTCATAAAAATATTAGGTACATCTTGAAAAACCTTTACATGTCACAGCCACCCGTGATTCCACTTAAAAATTGTCCTTTAATGTGCCATTAGGAACATTTTATTCTGTCTAACTGCAGGAAAAAAAATGTAGATTATCAAAAGCGATACTTTTTTTTTTTTAACTTAAATGAAGAGGCTAGACGGAGAAGGAAATTAACCCCATGAGGTTCAGTGCTGTGAAGTGGTAAAGACTTGCAGTTAATAACCGAGACCCAAGTCTTTGGCAATAGACCCTTCTGCGCACTCTCAGGAGTAAGATATGGGGCCTGGGGGCCATGGCAGAGCTCTGAACACTGAAATAACATGGGTACTACTATGAGATAAATTCCTATAGTCTTTAAAGCCTATAGTTACAATCCCATCTCTACCTAAATTTGAGGACAAGAATATTGCTCAATCCATTATTTCTCTACCATCTCTTTTCTCAACAACCATGGGCTTCTTCTAAGTGTCAAAATCAAATAAAAGATCCCCTACAGGATGAGTGGTACAATGACCACTCTGCAGATGCAAATAACCTCCTCAAAGCTACAGCAGTCAGAGGAACAGGGCTGTAATACCTTGTATTATTACACCCTTCTTTTCTCATTCGTCTTCAGATGTCCTGCTTTTCCATTTTCAGCCTTTTCTTTTGCATTCTTCCATTCCCAGGTCTCCTTTTTTCTCCACCCATCTTCTCTTTCTCTGTAGTTCTTGTGTACAAGAGAATCTGCATCGCTGTTCACAGTAAAAGAGGGAAAACAAAGAGTTACAAGCAAAGTACCCTTCTGAATACCGCTCACCTGGGGCCATTGAGGGATATATAAGCTTCATATAATACTTAGAGGTATTTAAGTATCTAAATACTTACCACAACAGAAGTCTACAAGGTTTATTCATACACGGATTTTTCTAGGCAGCTCATTATAACTAGTATCCAAACCACCCACAACTATGCAGCAAAACTCCACATCATTGTATAAACAAGTGCGCCATGAAAAGCAATTTCTCCATGATTCCTCAGGGCTTTGTGGGTTTTTTGTTATTTATTTATTTAAATGGCTTAACAAATGTACTCAGATGCCACAGCAATAGGCAAGATATAAGAAGCAAAGTAGAATGTACACTACAGAAAATAGAACAGTTTAAGATCAGATTCAATTAATTAGCTATGAATCGTTCTCTTCTCTCCATTTTATCCAGACTGGAATATATCTGATCAAACAGAAGCAGCTACTTGGAAGAAAATTCTTTCTGGACTACAGGCAGAAGGACAGCAAACTGCTTTCTCTATTTACTTTTTGGGGTTTGACAGTTCTTTACGTATACTCCCTTAAAATTTCACCCGGAGCGTCTCTGAGTTGGCCAGTTTTTCCTGATGTCTGGGGGGATCTTTCAAGAGCAAAACAGGAGAGAAAACATGTTTAATGTGATCCCACAAGCTTAGCAAAAGGTAGGAATACCATCCTGTACTGCTTTTTAAGTGTTTAATTTTAAAATTTGCAAGATTTTAGGTGGATAATGCCTGTCTTTGAGGCAAGAAGGCACAACGTCCCCTGAATTTTCTTAAAAGACATTCTTAGAAAACTAGGGTTGTTTATCCAAGTTGGAAAGTGAAACTGAATACAACCACAGGAAAATAAAGCCTGCACGTTTACTTGTAGCAATTACAAAAAATAGTGGAGACAAATAAGCAAATTATATAGATTTGAGAGCCTTTTAAGAAAAATAATGATAGTGACTTCTTGATTCTTAATCTCTTACCTCATTTTGTGTCCCCTAAATGACAACTTTGCAGTGAACAGTAGGATTTTATAGCCGCTCCTCCTTCTGTGTAGAACTGCTCAGGTCTTGGCAACTGAGAAAGCTCTGCTTTTAATTCACTGGAAGGCATATCCTGAGTATCTTAAAGGGATTGATCACACACAGCTTCAAAGAAAACACAGCTGAGCAGGGGTGAGCTGCACTCCATTTAACCAAAAGCCCTGGAGTTTAAAGCACTCACCTGGTCTGTGGACACCAGTTCTAATCACTGCACCACGCATGGGCTGTGAACCCATCAGTTGTTAGACAGAGTAGTCCACAAGTTCCAAATTACCCATACAAACACAGAAGGAAAAATTTATGAGGGGAGTATTATGGAGCTAAGTCTTGCTCTGAGCTGCTGCCTACCCCCTAACCACACACCTAAATGCACCAGTCCATATCGAGATGTATAAATGGGACCATATTCTGCTCAAAATTCATTCCACCACCTACATGGTTGTCTAAACCTTTGCTCAAGAGCTATCAAGATTCACCCATTTCTTGTTAGCTGTAGGAGTCCTGCACAGGCAAAGAAGACTCACTGTGATCCTACCTAAGACCAAGGCTTAGGTGGGTCTAAACCAAAAAATTTCTCATAAGCATCAAGGGTATTTCACAAGTAGGGAAACACCAAGAGGTTTCACACCTATCCTGTCCCGGAGGTTGGTGAAGTGTCTGAGCAAAGAGGCAAGTGAGATTTGTTTGTCTGCCTGGGGCCATTCAGATTAGACTGGAGTAGGCACCAGGAAAAAATAGACAGACGGGTTGGAAAAGTGTGTCAGTTAAAGAAGCCCTGAAGAAACATGGGGACTAAGCATGCGAATTCAGGCCAGCAAGGATTGCTTTGGGGAATGGACGAGCAGGCAGCACATGAATGAAAATGATGGAGCAGAAATGAAGGGGGTTTCTACAGCAAGCCATCATGCATACTCTGTAGGAGCTGACTTTAGGATATTTACAGGCTCAAGACCTTAGGGAAAGTAATGGTCGTTCTCTTCAAGTATTTAAAACAGCCTGCCTGGTACAACTCAGCCTTCAGACTCAAAAGCAATCCTTTTAATTGGGTGCTGGAGGCTAGAGGCAATGGATGCTGTATGGAGATTACAAGGCTCTTCACTTCCTCCTGCAGTGATTCTACTGGCTTCACCAGCAGGTGCATCTATAGAATAGGAGGTGACTCCGCTGGTTGCTGACACCTGTAATTCCCCGCTCACTGCGAAGCTGCCCTTCATGCCCACTGTAGGCAGGGGGATGCCACCATCACCAGCACTTCCTCCCACTTCCTCAGGAGAAAGATGAGGAGAGAGCTGGGGGGTGGAAGAAGGAGAATAACCTAAACAGAAAGACTAAAATGGCCTCCACCATATCCCATCACCCAGGGATCTAGGGTACCCTCAGCATCCTAAACCCACCAACGTGGGTTGCGAATGTCATTCATGAGGAGAGAGATAACCTGAAGACAGGCTTTATCACTCTAAAATGAAATCTTACAAACGGGTGGCAAGGCCAGGAACGAGGTATGAGCTTATTCCCGGTGCTTGAGCCAAAAAGCCTGCCTCCCTGTCTTTCTGTTTCCTTCAGTGGACGATCAATCTGGAAGAATTACTTGCTGAGCAGAGATTAAAAAATTAAGTCAGGAATCACGTTTCTGTTCCTAATCCTGGCATTTGACTTAATCTGTGGCTTTAGCTAAATCACAAATTCCTAGTGCCTCAGTTTTATCCACCTATGAAATGATTGTAACACTAGTTTAATGACTGTAAAGCACTTTGAAAAGTAGTGAACAAAATATGCAAAATAAGCCTAATTTTTTTCCTTCTTAGCCTTTACAGTCAAGAGAATAATTCACAATGAATAATTTATGCAGTGACATGAACTCCTTTCCCTTTGAATGTTATTCACCCACAATGTATAATTTTTTTTTCTGAGTTACTTGCTATTCTCCACTGGTTAAGTAATTCCCATAAATATTTATTGGTTTATGGGCTGTTCATGAAAAGTTTATTCAGAATATTTATTACCTGAAACTTAATGAATTGGTTATTTCTGGTGTATCCAGTCTCTGCTGCCTGACTAGATTCATGTAATTTGTTGAATCAGGTCTTTTATGCAAATTATTTTTCTTATACATCAATTATATTTTCTGTACATATTCCTACTTATAATATATGTTTGAGAGCATCCCTAGCTGTCAACTCATTCACTGGAAAGCAAATTTAGTTTTTAAATCACAAATGTAGATAAAGAAAATCCAATATTTCAGTTAAGGTAGAAACATCCATTTGCATCTGATCTTACAGTATCTTGTTCTTCATGTACAGAAAATGAATACAAAGTTAAAAAATATTCTGGTGGTTTTTTTTTTTTAGTTTAAATTAAATTACCACTAACTTTTTTTCACGTACAAGTAATTTAGCATGATTAAAGAGAATACTCTGTGGATTTACATTTTCCAAATGGATTAGTAATAGATCTCTTGGAATTCATCAGGTATAAGAATGAAGCTGTAAAACAGTAATTTAAGTAAATGCAAGGAATACCAAGAGGATTAAAATGAGATCTCTAAGGCCAATAACATTGCAGTGTAGATTTTATTGTAACATTAAATCTTTTGAAATATTTACAGAGAAGAAATATTCTTTAGCTCTGAGACAAATTATAGAACACAGAAGTTTGAGCAAGCTATGATTTACATTTTCACTTACCTGAGGGAATCATTAATTGCTAGAAATGTTTCATTATTTAAGAGGTCTTCAAGTAAAATTATGAGAAACAGGGAAAATTTCTGGGTGACAAGCAAAACCTGTTTTAAGTATAGCTTTGTACTTCTGTTGTTGTTTTAAAAAAATACAGTAATAATATTTCAGTGATAAATTAAAGGGATTAAATATTTTTATGTTGCTTTTTCATCTTAGTGTAAAACTATGGAATAGCCAGCAAAGTAATTAACTGTAAGGACATTTATATTTTTAATGTTTACAGTATTCTATGGGATTTTTTATTTTCTTTAAAAACATTTTTAAACAAATCAGCCAATAACAGTCTCTCATGGGTCATAGTCTCCAGAGTAGCATCTTTCTGCATAGCTGCTTTTCCCACATCAAGACAGTCCTTTGAGGACAAATTTTATTTTTAGTCAGGTGAAAATCTCAGTTAGCATCTTTCAGGGTAATGGACAAGCGGATAAGCTCTTTGGAGTCTTACTCTAAAGTATTTGTGAAGTGTGCACACATTGTATGCCTGTCAGCCTAAGTACCTTTCCGCCCTCTCCCTCCAGACAAGCCTCCATCCCTGTAATTGCTACATTTGTACACACAGAGAACTTCACACACAGACATGGATTTTCTGCTATTGGAAACTACCGAGTACCAGGCGATGAAACCTATGGTAGTCTGATAGCTGTTACTCTTAAAAATATTTGACTGAACATATGAATTACTGCAAGAAAATTGTTTTTCCCCACTACATTTTAGACTCAGCTATGCTTGGATTAGACCTCACAGTAGCTGTACCGTCAAGGATATTGGATGCTAATTTAATTTAGTATAAAGAAAGCTCCAAACATAACCTTCTCATTTCAAATGTTCATAACTTTTATCTAATATATTATCTCAGAGTAAAATTAGTTTTCTCATCTCTCCAATTAAATCTTAAACAGATCTGCATTCTCAGGCTCATTTTTAAAATAAAATAAAAAAATAAGATAAAAGACTGTTAACAGAAAGTCTGGTTACAGATAAAGATCCAAATCTAACCTGTCCCACTAATTCTAAAATATACCAGACTTGAAAGGCATATTCTCTCAAATATTTTCTGCTGCTTTATATTCACTGACACAAGGGTACGCTTTAGTGAGACGATGCTTCCTCAGGCATAATAAGTGCTGGCAACCTCAAAAGAAGCAATGACTACAGAAAACAGATATACTGATTGTTTCAGACAATAACATGATCATGCACTGTCTAATCTTTCTGCACTCTCATCCTTCTACACAAAGCAACATGGGCTAAAAAAAAACCCACTAGAAAATATAGCAACAAAATCTGCCACAGACATCTCGATAGCTATGCATTTACTGACTATTTCACCCATAGGAAAACAAAGAGCGGGATTTTCAAAAGGTTCTTAAATGTAGCATTGACTTAATGCTGAGCCTACTGAAATAGTGTGGAAAGGCCACTGACTTTGAAAACTACTGCCCTGCTATCTGTAGTGACTATGCCTACAGGTCATCCCTAAATATAAAAATCAGAAAATTACATTTTAGCACTATGTAATGTTTTCTTTCTATTTGAGGCACAGCTCATCACTATCAGGTAGTTAGAAGACGCTACATTGTGAAAGTTTGTCCCAGTACTAGGGTTATCTTATAAAAGAATTGCATCGTGGTAAACAAAAAGCATTTTCCTTGAGTTTGGTTGTCTTTGAGTTTAAAAACAAAGCTAGTAAATCCAGCTGTATCTGGCAGTTCCCACAGCAGTTGCTACATGGTAGTTGTAACTAGAGCATGAGACAGTGATGGATAAATAGCCTGCTGTGGATGATTTTGGAAAAAAAATAAAATTTAAACCTTTTAGAGGGTTTACAAGGCTCAGAAGGTTTGGGATTTTAGAAGCATAAAAATCTTCCCAGCTGCACTCAGTGGAATTCCACAGCTCCTCCTGCTGCTCACAGCGATACATTATTTAACAAATGCAGGAAAGAAGCTTCTTGAGAAAAGCAGGTTTTTACACACCAGATGCACAGTTTCCTTGCATGTATTCTTCCTTAGATTACCACAGACAGCTTCTCACAATAGGCAGGGAATGAAAATATTGTCAAACTGACAAGACTTTGCAGAGAGGTTATTTGGCTGATCTCAGGTTTCTCCCCCACTTTCTATTCCTCCGAACACTCAAGCTTTTTATTTTTGGCTTCAGGGTGCCTATACGTGGGTGCTCTTTCTATTCTTAACTACTGTGTTCTCTGTATTATCTGTGCTCCCTTCGTCTCTCCTTTTTCGGGGCACCCATTTTAACCTCCTTCCTTCCAGCCCCTTTGGGACTTACTGTGGGTTGAGTAGCACTTCTGATTTACAGTCCTGACTTTTTTGCCTTTGCAAACCCTCCCAAAGTCGATTTTCTGACTAGTCAACTGATTTCCTCCCCCATCATATTTAATAGGCAATTATTTATATATTTTTTTAATTATCATCTCTCAACTGGATATTAGCAGGTTATGAGATTGAACTTAAATATTTAAAAAAACAAATCCCTTGATAATAAAAGCTACATACAAGTTTGGCTGTGTGCTTATAGCTTCAAAAATGTAGTAAACAAATTTTTTCAGGCAGCTCCTTTAAAGAGCAACAGGAGCCTGGCATGTGACATGTACCCTGTCAGGCTCCTCAGGGCACCTTGTTGCTGTAGGAAAACTCGGGAACGGTGATCCACAGCCTGGATAATCCAGCCCAAGCTGCAAGGGATTAGGCCATGGACTGTTCAGGCCATGGAGCTTGTTGATAGAAGCTGTTTTTTAAAGTACTGGACACATATGGAAACAAGGCACTAATGAGCAACCATGAAGAAACAGAAAGGTTGGATTCTTGGGAATGTGGTGCGGAAATTAGTGGATGCATCTGATTTGCTCCTCAAAAAGGAAAAACGAAAAGAAAACCATTTATCAGCAATGTAGATTTCATTACTTAAAAAAACAAAGCAAAGCAATATTTTTAAACAAAGGACAGAATCAACATATATATATAATTTACTGTATTGCATTACTGTAGGGTTTTAGCCAACAGCAACTAGAACTGGGCAAATATCAAATTAAGTCTGAATTGCATTTCAGTGCAGCCATGTTGGTGCCATTTCTGTAAGACCAGTTCTGGGAAGAGGCAGAGCAGTTTAAATCCTGGGGTTTGCTTCTGGGCCAGACCTGTTCTGTGTGCCTCTGCCACCACTGGGAATATGAGCCATCTGGGGAGGGGAGAGGGGAAGACAGAGGAAGAAAAAGTGCAGCCCTCATCCACATCCATTGACTCAAAAGAGGCCACACCTGCTTGAAGAGGATGGCGAGGAAAGCAGTGACATATGGCCCATAAGATGGAGATGCACACTGGCACCTTGGTGGGTGTTAGGTGTACATCAGAGTCCTCTTGTCCTGCCATCACAGGGTGAAGAAGGGATCGTTGGACTCATTAGTGGGCAAGATGGAAGGCAAAAAGGGAAATTACACCAGCAAAAGTCACACACCCCCCATCTCCAAGAGCCCAGGGCCATCCTCCAACTCCACCTCTTCCCAGACCATGTCCCCATCAACTCTTCCCATCCTCCCTACCATCTTTTACTGAGATCTCACTCTTCTGCAACACTGACTTTTCCTTTCATGTGACTTTTTCCTCATCTTGGCCATAACCAAATTCATGTTTGCTTACAGCACAGAAAATGCTTGATCCAGCTTTTATCTAGCCACAGAAATGAACCACCAACCTCTGCTAGTTCCCAAATATTACTGTAGTGAGTACTGTAAGAAATCCTAGGGAGACCAGACATAGATGGCTTACGCAGTACAAACCACCTAATTCCTGAGCAATGCAAGGAGCTGGGTAAGCAGTATCCCTGGTCAACACCTCCTCATTTCTAAGCCGAAAAGCTACTTGTGGTAAGGAGCCATTCCTTTTGTTTAATTTTTGGCTTTTATCTTAAGCCCAAGCTTTCATCACCTTTTTTTCAGCCACAGCCTCTGGATTTCCAACTCTGTGGCTGTAAAACAGATATGAAACAGGATATTGGAGACAAGCTACAGAAATGGCAGTCCTTGGTACCCAGCATTCCCTAGAGTTATTACAGAAGCTATATGTACTGCTAGCTTTTTAGTAAGAGACTTTTTTTTTTTTTTTTACTGTAGAGGAAAAGTCTAGAGAGAAAGATAGAGGGAAAAGACAGACTGACTGGTGACTTCAGTTTCTTATTGCCGGTAAACTAGGCATATTCTGAAATTCAACAGGTTAAATCAGAGCAATAAGGACACTTAAGGGTCAATGATTAATGGTGGATCTTTCATCTAAATAAATGGTAGATAAAAATTAATGGACTCACAGACAGCTTCTTAAATCAAGTCTTCATGACTGTTACTGCAAGTCATACAGAGCATTACTACATTCCTAGATTATTTTAAAGGAATAAAAACATAGAAAACTTTATGGGAAGCAAGCACAGTTTTGCTCAAGCTCTATTATTTTATTTTTTTCTGAGAGGATCAAAGTGGTTCGCACCTCTTTGCAAGAGGTGACAAGAGCTATTCCTGACAACAACTTGCATTGTGCACTTTGGCTCTTGGAGAGAGGAACCCATGCTGTTAAGTGTCTCTCACATGTCAAATCAAGCATGTAAGCCTTGGTTGGGGAGCAATCATGAAGGAGGGTAGAACCTCAGAAATTGGCAAGTGATATTTCATTTGTGCAAAATAATTATTTCTACGCCACACTGTCTTCGGTGGAAGTTGCACTGCTGTTAATGATGGCAAAGTTTTTTTCCAGGTAGGTAACTTTGACCTAAACACATCATATGGATTTGAAGCAATTCCTGCAAAAAAAGCAGAAGGTGGATTACAATATGTCAGAACCTAGTGGGTAGAGTCTGTGGAAATTTCTTCACTGTCAATAGTTTCAGGAAGAAAACCGATACTCTGAAACATTCACTCAAACAGGTCTTTCCAGCTCATTTCAATTGCAACTTTTTTTCCTTCCACAAGTCAAAATATTCCTTCATTGTAAGAAATTTATGCTATTTCACTTGCCTTAAAACGCAGCTGGTGTGACCTGAGAGATGTCACAACACAGCGTTGTGCCATATTTCTGGGTTGGGCTTTTTTCCTCTTCCATGAGCATGAGACAGACAGCTCATTCCAGCATGAAACCAGTTGACTCAGACCACAGCTGGGAGCTGGACCACACAGACATACAAACTCCACACAGTTTTTTTGTTCTGTACATCACCCTGTAAAATAAGAAGGCCAAAGCCACACCATAATCCCTAACTCCCCATTATTCTTTATTTCTCTTTCTTTTAGGTGCAGGCAGAGATAAATTACTTTCTATACATTGTTCAATGGCAATGTTCTCCACATACTGTAGTCTTGGAACCCACCACACAGTCAAAGGATACAAAGGATCCATTTGCCATCTTTCCCCATAATGAGTAGTGTTCAAAATAATAAAAAAAAAAGGGTTGTAAGCCAAAAAGAAATTATCACTTTAAGGATATTAATAATTTTCAAGGTGTTTTGCCATTTTACAATTTGTTTGGTTTTAAATTAAATCTCATTATTCACAGAAATATTTACTAGACTTTTCTGTCTGGAATATGCATTGTTTGTCGTTTAAAAGATTGTCAGTCACAAAACTTACTTTATTTCCTATATGTAAAGAAAATATTCCAAGGATGTTATTTCCCTAAAAAGTCAATGGAAGTTCTTTTAATTTGCCCTGACAGCAATAACTAACTGAGTAATAGACATTTATCTAATACAATGTATTAATTTTTTTTCATGTGCCTAAAGGAAATTTGGGGCATGAAAGTTCCTGTCTATTTGTAAAATAGAGCACTAAGTTTATAATGTATAGCTTTAATATTCTTTGCTTTCATTAGCTTATGATAATCTAAAGTTCAAAATGCCACAAGAAGAAAAAATAACCTACCTCAACAGGCAGTGCCGACATGATTGCAAATGCTACTCTAATTGCTACTCTAAATGCTCTAAATATACTCTAAATGCTACAAATGTTACTCTACATTCTAAGATGAAACAGGAATGTTTTCCAAATATTTGTATCAAATGCCTTTTTAGTGAGGAGAATGATTATCTGATATTATTATCCTCACCTATTTTGACACATTTGATTTTTTCATTCATTTTGATTATAGTAGTCCTTCTTCATCTGTAGATAGCCTGTTTGACATGGGTAATCACTGTGAGTGTTAACAAGCTTTTCCTGATACAAAAATCTATAATGTCAAAGGAAATAATTCTAAGGTATCCTGCTCTGATGGATTTGGAATGACAATATGATAATTTATGAACTGCTATGATGATGAAGGCGCTATGGGGCCAGCTTGGCAGGAGTCTGTATGGAAAAACAGACAGGAAAGAAAAGAAATTTTTAATTTGCTCCTTCTCAAAATACTCTTCTGGTGTTCTCTTGTTAAAACTCTGAACTATCAGTTTTAAAAGCCATGCCAACATCTCCAGGCAACCTAAAAGTTGTCTTCCAATTACTGGAACAGCAAAAATTTTCAGCAGAACCAAAAAACTGCAGCAAGACTGAAAAAAAAGGGGTGTCCCCAGGAGTCACCAGTTGCCTGGGAGAAGCAAGCTGAGGTGTGGGATCCTGCTGCCTAGATGAAACAAAGCAAGCCCACCCCCAACACAGGTGACACTAATGTTGTTCCTTTCTTTAAACAAACAAGATGGGAAAAACATGCATTTTCATATCTCAAGGGCAGTTATTGTGGGAGACCAGAAAATGAGGCAGCTCTGAAGTTGTCACTTTAAAAAAGCTGCTTTCTAATGCTGAAAAGAAATCGGAAATGTCAAGATTAAATTCAACAGTTTCACCTATTTCTACCCAAGCAAGATTTCATTAGAGATCTCTAGACTCCTCTGCAGCCATGAACTCTGAGAAATCCTGACAATTTTAGCAAGTCTACTTCCTAGCACACCATTTACATCTTGCCAGATACACCAGATCAATATACGCATTCCACTGTCATTCGAAAAAAATCAATACAGCACAGCATGGGAAGTGGAGAGTCAACAGAAGCAAAGTCGACTATATGTACTTTATTGGTTGAAAAGCAAGGTCAGACTTTAGTCTGAAGAGGAAAAAAATGTTACTCTCTTTCATAAGTGAAAGAATTCAAAAATACGATCTGGGGCACCTTGCGTGGAATGTAGAAATGCTTCACACACAAACAGTACGACTTTTGTTTTGCTCCTGTAAAAAAAATTAAAACCTACATTGCATCAATAGTCTTTTTGGAAGCATTTATAAAAATGGCAAGTGAGAAGTATCAAAGCAACAGCAAAAGTATCTGTGGTATTTTATTTTTTAAAAGGAGCTACACATTTTGCAGGCAAAACTGAATTTATAAAATTTGAGGGAGGAAAGTGAAATATTTCATTATCATAAATGGCAGACTGTCAAAAAAAAAAAAAAAGGTCTCTGCAGCAGTAAACTGAAATGGGTAACAGTAAGCTTGTAAGGGACAATAAAGCACAACTGGAACCACCTAAGCAGCGAGAACCCAAAAGGCGCCTGAATGGGGACAGGACAGCCTCCAGCTTCCACGTCTGAAAAACCCAGCTCGGTGTTATATCATCCGTGCTGACTTTACTGCCAACTACCATTAAGCAGTAAAGCTGAAAGCGATACTTTTGCTCTTTTCCCACACTTTCTTTCAACTATTGTTTTCTTGTTCTCCTTTCCAACGTGCCACAGAGAAGCATTTTTCTGGGCCAATCTTTAGTGCCAGTTCAAATCAAGGATCTTTCGTCCTTTAAAAATTAATCCAGAAATCTGCGCTGCCATGTTCGTTCTGACTGGATGTAGACCAGGAGTTAAGAATCAATACATCTTTACCAAGAGCTAAACGAGCTTTAACGTACATTGTTTATTTTGATGTTGTCTTTTATTTTCTTTAATATGTTTTGGATCAGGGCAGGGTGTTTTAATTGGCAGGACACATTTTGATTGTCTTGTTTCCTTTGAATGGATCTTATTTTCATGTCCTTCTTTCATCTGTTCCAAACCCTGCATTTAGATCAGCTTGGCTTGCATTTTTAAGAGTCGTTCACTTGGGTTGGATTACTCTGAACACAAAATTGGTTATAGTCTGCTGCAAAATAATGTAAGTCATTTACTCCTTCTAAGTTATCATTTAATAAAGAGAATCCAAATCTGGAAGTGCTTTAACATGAAGACATTGTAGGTAGATGTGGAATTGACAGTACTGTCTTTTCAAATGATGGTTGGCTGTGGGGTTTTTTGCTGTTGTGTGTTAGCTACCCATGTCAGTTACGTTCCCATCTAGGAAAGGTCATTCCTGCCTGGGAGTACTTTTACAGAAATGGAAGAATATGAATCACAAGAGAGTTTGTGCAGTTTCTGTCAGCAAATAAGAACAGGAATATTTTTTGGAAGTGGAAACTAATATTGTTCTCTTATGATGTGAAAAATGTAAAAGTTTTCAAGGCAGGATTTGTCTTGGCATTACCTTCACCTTATTTACAGTAACATCTATATACTGCATACACAGCAGTAAGGCATTCAGCCTGTAACTTCCAAAATTCCCCTTAGCATTATTTTATATTTGCTTAACTTATTATCTCTCTAGACTACAGAAAAAAATTCTACTTTCAATTATTTATTGCAAGTTCTCACCACTATTTCTTTTCCTTGGCATTACTTTTCCTCCAAAGTCCTCAAATGAGACTTGCTGGTTCCTAGTGGTTTATGTAATTTGACTTTCTCAAGTTATTCTGTTCCTTCTGCACCCTATTTAAAAAAAAAAAAAAAGTATTAATATGATATTCTCATTGCTTGTGTGAATGGTCTTGGAACTCAGGGTCACACGGAGTGGTGCTATTGCACAAGTGTTGCTGCACTGGGTCCTGGGTTTTGTGCCCAACAATGGACAGTGCCAATTTAATGGTGGAAGCACAGAAGAGGAGAAAAAAAAAAAGAAAAAGGCAACAGCTTTAATGTTTCCTAACACCTTCTGGTAAATCCATTCCTGGCAACATGAATATATCTCAGCCTCTCAACAGTAACAACTATGGTAAAACTCTCCATTGGACTTCTCCATTAGCCTGGCTTTTCTTCTTTAATTTCCTTGTAAAGCCTGGAAACAAAACACAGCCACCTTCTCTTTAATATTTTTGAGCAATTTCTTATTCTTACACATATTGGAGCTGTGGTCTTTCACTCAGATCTATACAAACACAGCCCTTTCCCTAAGCTTTAATAACTTGTTCTTGGTATAATGGGCTGTAGACATAGCAGCCTTTGCCACTAAGCAATGATATTCAATAGCAACCATCTTGCATCATGGATAGAAACAGGCACTGGTTTGTTTTGGGTTAATTTGCCTGAAGATATATCTGTCCTTTGAACTGCCACCTGGAGGTAACTGCTCCTTTGAATTACATGGGCAGCCTTGGGGAAGCGGACACTTCCCCTGAGGGGCTAAACTTGGAGAGGATGAATACTAGTCGTGGTTGAACAATAAGAACATGAGTCCAGAAATCCTGTCCTCTTTGTACCGTTTGATAGTGAGCCATAAGGTTTTGCTAACGTGGTTGTGTGATGCAGCAGGAGTGACTGATGGACCAGGACAGGCCCCATAGTGGACAGTCTTTCCCTTCCCTTCCCTTCCCTTCCCTTCCCTTCCCTTTCCCTTTCCCTAACAGAGCTGGGAGCAGACATGAATAACAAATCCTCCTCTATAAGTGTCTTCATCTGTAGAGTTCCCATAGAGATCCTCATTGTACCTTTTGGTCTTTAATACCCAATGATATTAATCGGAAAGGGAATGAGAGGGTGTGGACTTAGTTGCCAAACATACGTCTTCTGCACTCAATCTCGCATTTTATTCTCAGTTTATGCAGCTGTTACTCTTCAATTGTCAAAACATCTACATACACTTCTAGATGACAAACTACCAGTAGCTGGAAATGAGTGTTGATCAGGATGAAAAAGTACTTCACCTTTAGACTGCTAAGAAATGTTCGTCTTCATTTCCAAGTGAGGACAAGTCAATCTAACTCTTACATTTATCATTGACAGGCTCGATTACGGTTATTCATACTGGCTGATGTTGAACATGAAGAGGAGCTGCAGGTTCTAGCTAATACGCAATACATCTGCCTGCCTATGCCATGGCTTAAACAACCACAAACAGCAACCATGAATACATTTTCCTTAGGCTTTTGTTCTAAGTTTCAAGGCCATTAATGGACTAAGCCACAGTGACACTAGAAACTGAACACCAAGTTTTGAACCAAGCCAATTAGGTTCATATATAATAAAGCAGATAATGAAATTCATGCTCATAATCAGTCTCCAGAAGGAAGTAAGGTTAGCTGAGAAACTAAAAATCTTTGGGAAGTGTTTCAAAGCTGCCGTCTTTTGGAAAACCTTTTCATCATAACCAATGTATACAACGTGAATAGACATGACAAGAACATTGACAAATGTCTGCCAGACTTCTGTTCCCCACCTCCAAACATGACCTTAGTTCTAGATCCCAGTTAAAGAAACGTGCCACATCCTTGTTTCATTGATTTTTACTTAGAAGTTCCTGAGATAGAGTGGTGATAAGTGGCATAATAAAAATGCAAGCTATGTAGTTTTTGATCTCTCCAATATTAAATTTGCAAACACTACAGGGAACAGCCAACTTGCTGATGGCACTGACTGGGAATCTTCAGACGTGGTTTCTGGATGAGCTTCAGTATGGAATATTTTCTCACTGAGATGTTACAATCAGTAACACGTTCCTACTACCCTACCTTAACTATTTTTGAGATTTTATCTGGATAGCTGTGTATTCAACACTTCAGCATGAAAACGCATTCAAGACTCGTTAATCTTTTCTGCCAGCAAACAAAGGCGGTCAATGGAGAAAAACATCCTCGTACCAGCTGCTAAATACCTTCTAGTCTTTTTTTAGCGCCATGAAAGGTCCTTACCAGATAACTATATGTTCTTTCATGGATTTTGATGCTAACAAAAGACTGCGGGCAATATCCCCTCAACACCTCTTCATGGCAACTGAAAGACAACTATGTCATTGATACTTCGATACCAACATTATTTTAGGTCTGTAACATGAAACAGGTGAAAATAAAATAATAATAATAAAAGCCTGGCAAAGTAGTAGTGATGGGCGACTGCTAAAATATTTGCTGTGTGAGATTCCTAGCTAAATACTATCTGCCAAAACTCTCCTGATTTGGCAGTGAAAGCACTGACACTTTCAACAAAACCAAGCAAACTGCATGGCAAATGAATGCATATGGGGCTGTCTTCCAGCGTCGCACTGCTCAAATGCACAGCCTAGAGCTTGGGTGTCACAGGTACAGACAAAGGGAAAGAAAGAACCAGTGAATTTGACTTTCCTCCTTATGGACATAGTTCGGAACAGTGACAATGACACAATATACTGGGGAAAAAAATGCCCTTTTATGCAATAATGGCCTAATCAAGATGTGAAGAGAAGATAAACAGGTTATATTTCCCTCCTCAGCATCTCCAGCTCAGTACATTCTGAGGTCGCATAGTTCCTTGTGGTACTGCTCTAACACTCTCCATGTTACCTTGTCCTTCAGAGACTGTGTGGCAGATGGTGCACTCCCACCTTGGGAATCTCCCGCTCAAGGCAGAGCTATATCAAGATTGAAAGTCTGCCTGCAACACACTAGAACACAGCCATGAGCAGCACTGGGAACAAAGGCTGCGAAAACAACCATTCACTCACGTATTTATAACAATGAAACCCACGCATCAGCACTCAGTTACATTAGACAAAGGGACCCACCTTCATGGTGTATTCACTTTTGTGTGTTAATTACAAATATGATAAACTTTCAAAAATAACCCCTTTTTCCAGTCTTACTTCCAATAAAAATCATCATGGGAGGGATTCGTTCACAGTGAAAACTTTCTTATCATTAAATACTTTTATGCTTTCAACCAATAGAAGCAAGCCTCAGATGTGTCTCACAACTTTAATTATTTCTTTACAGAACCACTTGCTAAATCTGTGTTAAAAGCCCACTAATTTTAACACTGAAAGTTTACAGATTAATTAATATTGCCAAAACAGTGGCTACATTTTCAGTTTGGGTCTAACAATATAGTAATCCTCAGGCTCTCTTCTTCATCAGACCAATTAGTTGGCAGAGACCTTGCGCCCATCAAAATGCATAGTAAAACCCCCACTACTTCGTACAAAACTACACATTATATATATTTTGTGAAGACAGAAACAGAAACTGTGCTAGTCTACAGCTTCTTAAAATAAACCCTGGAAAGACAATCTAAAGGGTGAATTTAATCTCTTGAGCACCATCTAATGACCAAATTGTAAAATCACAATGACCAAGAAGCACATTGGCAGCTGTGTTCAAAAAGGCTGAACTTTTTGACTCAAGCTGGTCAAGAATTTCCATCAGAGGTTTTAATGGAAAGGAGCTTTTTGCTGAAATGGAAAACTCCATGAATAGTGTCCATTTTGACAAAATTATTGAGGCAGTTCTCTGAAAACAACACCTGTAAATGCTAACATTTTGTTTTGAAGAGGTCTTGATTTTTTTTTCCTACATAACCAAAGTACTTAGATGATTAAAAAGCCTTATTGTTTTTAGCTCTCTCCTGAAAAAGGAAAAAAAATATTCTCCTACCAGACACAACTAAGCATCTTCATTCAATATTTCCAAACTAGACTTGCAAATGCAAAGTCACAGTTTCAGGTATATTACTGCCAGTATAGTACTTTGCATTTATTATCAGTTCAAGCACATTAAAAAAAAATAAAATAAAATAAAATGACAGGTCCAAAATAACACCTGCCTGTGTTATATCTGGCATGTGTCACCGTGGGTAGGCCCCATCTTTCACAGGCAAAAAAAAAAAGAAATTCACCTAGACTTTTATATTTTTGAATATGTGTGTGTGTATATATATAGCTTGTGTGAAAGGAGAAGCGAGTGTTTGGACTAATCCTGATTTCCCACTTCTGCCTGCCCAAAAGTGTGTCCTACCTCCTTGGAGCACACTGGGCTGTGCCCAGAACCCCAGGTCCAAAAATAAAATTATTTAAGCATAAGGTAAAAAAATTAAGAACACCTCCAAAAAGCAGCTATGACAACTAGTAGGAAGTTAATAGTAAGGGTACTTATATCAGGCATGTATAAATGCTTTATGTACCTGGAAAGGTCAGTCTTGAACAAAAGATTAGATTGAAGATCAGGAAGGACAAGGAAAAAAGTGACCAAGGGAGTGGAAAGGGAGAAATAAGGAAAATATGGATGGGGAGGGAAAGACATAGATCAAAGGGAAAAAAAAAAAAGATGGACAGAGGAGTAAAGTCATCCCACCAAAGGAGGATGAAGTGCTGGCACTGCCACCGAAGGCTGGATAAAGGGCACATGTCATACACATTTAAGAATTTCTAGGCCATAATGGAAAGCTCAAGATGTTCAAAGCACAAATAAGCCAAACTGAGGCACAGATGGGGTACTCAACATGGCCTAAATATAGAAAGTTAATCTTCCTAATAGCCTTAGAGATATTCTGAAGGGTGGTTTAGTTCAGGTCAGGAACGCACGTTTCTGAAGCGAATCTTTTGGTGGTGCCCACTTAACTGCACTTCGGTTCATATTATGGAGTAGCCTCAGAGCACACAAAACTGCATTTCTTTTGGATGAACTAACTGAACATAAGCTGCAGTGCTTTGAAGTTAATGGCATAGAAGCTTCTGGATCTGATCCTGCAAGAGCTAAACCAGCTTGGACTCCACCTCAGCAAAAGGATGCCAGGAAAGCCAGGCTTTTCAGCAGACTATCCCAGGCTGAGGAAGCCCTGCAGAAACAGTCTTTCTCACCGCTGTCATCAGGAATCAGTGCTCCAGGCACAGCTGCACCTGGGGACTTGCTGTCGCAAAAAAAAAGATGAGAGCTATCTCCTGGAAAAATACTCACCCTGAAAACATCTGGATGTTTTCCAGTCAGTATTGGTGGCAGCTCTCTAAAAAAAAAGACACCTGTCACATCTTTCCAAAAAAAAAAAAACCAAAAAAACACAACACTTCAAGAGCAAACAGTTGCAGAGCAGGTCTAGATTTCAGGATTCGTTTCAAGCATCCTGGCAGAGGCGGCAGCGTTTCCCTCGCAGCCGCTGGCCGCGGCACCACAGCAGCCTTTCCCAGCCAGGCCCTTATGAATGCCACTTTCACTCCACACATTGGCGGCCATCAGCCCAGCTTTCGTGCCAATGCAAAACCTGTTATTCAGCGAGAGTGGGATGAAACTAAGTAAAATAAGGGCCTGATTTACAATTAACTCCTGACCCAGCTTCACCCGCTGCCTGTGTGTGGCAGGCAGGGCTTGCATTAGCAGGTGTGAGTGGCCCAGAAGTGCTTGCGTAGGTACGTCTGGGCAGCAGGAGGGGCCGGGCCCCAAAAGCAGGTGCTAATTGATCGGGGTTAGTGCAGCCTTTCGGGGCAGAATGGCTCAGTGTTCTCCTCTCCCACCTCCCGGCATACGGCGAGTGGGAGTGAGCGGCAGCCGGCATTTATGCACTTCATAAAAACACCACTCCGTCCATCACGAGAGCCCCGAGATCGTAACCGGCCCGGACTGAGGGGCATTGACGGAGCCGCAGTGGGAAGTTTGCACAGCACCTGCCTGTGTTATATCTGGCACGTGTCGCCGTGGGTAGGCCCCATCTTTCACAGGCAAAAAAAAAAGAAATTCACCTAGACTTTTATATTTTTGAATATGTGTGTGTGTATATATATAGCTTGTGTGAAAGGAGAAGCGAGTGTTTGGGCTAATCCTGATTTCCCACTTCTGCCTGCCCAAAAGTGTGTCCTACCTCCTTGGAGCACACTGGGCTGTGCCCAGCACACCCGCCCGAGCTCGAGCAGAGGCGGGTGCCTACGGCCACCTATTCCAGGGCTTCCAAGGGAAGACACATAGCCAGGCTGTTCCTGCTGCCAGGAGAGGCAGGGCAGGCCGGGGGACATCCCCACCACTGGGACCGCTGCTCCAGAACCCACTGAGGCCACTTTGGTGGCACTGCCCCCCCCAAACCTGACCTCCGTGGTACCAGAGAGGGCTGAGTACAAGGGGAAGACACACACGGGAGGATGGTCTCTTTCAGTCGAAGACTTTTTGTCAGATCTGTTTCTTTTCCTTCCCCCTCTCTCAATGCCATCTGTTTCCCAAATATCTGTCAAAACATATAGAAAGGGCTTGGGGTGGCCTGCACGGTGGATAGGGTTTGCATTCACTCCTAGAAGTGGTGACATCCTCCGATTCAGAAGGGAGAGGTCCCACTGAGAAAAATGCTCCTCGTCATAGAATCATAGGATCATTAAGGTTGGAAGAGACCTTCAAGATCATCAAGTCCAACCTTTAACCTAGCACTGCCAAGTTAACACTAAACCATATCCCTCAGCACTACATCTACATATCTTTTAAATACCTCCAGGGGTGGTGGCTCCACCACTTCCCTGGGCAGCCTGTTCCAATGCTTGACAACCCTTTCAGTGAAGAATTTTTTCCTAATATCCATCCTAAACCTCCCCTGGCACAACCTGAGGCCATTTCCTGTTACTTGGGAGAAAAGACCAACCCCCACCTCACTACAACCTCCTTTGAGGTATTTGTAGAGAGTGATAAGATCTCCCCTCAGCCTATTTTTCATCTTCAAAGCTTTCCTGGTAGTGGGACCACTGGTTCCGAATATGACCAATTTGCTACCATCCAGGATAACACAGATGACAAACCTTGGATAATGCTACTGCCTCCAGATCTCAGCTGACTCCTGGTGGTCCTGGACAGAGCTCGCATGCCACCGCAGCTCCCATCACACGCTGGCAGTGTGTTCGGGGTCACAACACCACATGGGCTCACACTGTCTAGCACAGAGAGAGCTCCAATGCCTTAACACTGGGTTAAAGTATTCATTTAACATGGATAAGCGAGTACCTGTGAGGCTCTCAGACTCCACTGTAGTTAATATTTGAAAAAAGTTTTTGAGCAGGTCAGGAGACTGAGTTTCACTGAAAAACTGCACCTGACAGTTGAGTTCCATTTCCATTACATTTAGGTCTGTTTAGCCCTCAAAGCACTCTCCTAAGACATGAAAATAGAGGGAGACTAAGTAAACAAGAAAACGAGAAAGATATTTATCAGAGGTTGCACTGTGGGAATAGGGATTGGGGTATCTCAGTCAAATCTGTCATTTAACTTACTATTTCTGTCCAGAAGAACACTACAGAAAGTACATTACCAAACACCTCTGCCACCCTTTCAGCATCTAATCACTGGAAAAATCAAGTCTGTATGTCCCTCGGGAAACTCCTTAAAGAAGAAAATGAAAGTTAAAAAGAACCTTATCTTTTGGCTGTGCTATTAACTTGTTTAAAGTCATTGTGTGAAGCATATAATGGAGTAAAGCATCACATAAGTATTCTTTGATGCAGGTCGCAAAGATTAATTGAGCCATTTCCATGATGAGCACAAAAAAACTGTGGGAGAGCAGAAGTAAAATTTGCAGCATGATGCATATTTCCCGTGGTGGACAGCAGTTGTGTTCTTGAACATCCAGGGGTTATGCCAGGGCTTTTTTTCTCTGTGTTTCAGTTCTGTCAGCATAGCAATACAAAAGTGACTTATCAAGATAATCACATGCCCAGTGAAGTTCAGCAGCTTGTTTCATTAACTATTAAAGTGATGGCTAGAAATGCTTCTGAAGATTTGATATTATTTGGCATGGGCTTTTTTCCCCCTGTATCGCAATACAAACTTTACAGGAATTAAGTGAAGCTGTCCCTCGTGGCTGCAGCTAGAAGTTGCATGTCAAAGCCTGACCTGTCTTTTTTGAATCTGACATTAAAAAAAAATAAAATAATCCACAGGACAAGGAAGGGACCAAAGGCAGCGTTCAGCTGTTAAACAGCAGACTCACACAAAAGGCCAGTGTGAACAGCAAGACTAATCTCCCCATGCAATATACACTGTATTTTCAAAAGTCAAGTGCTCAGGTCTCTTCACTGCCATGTGCATTAGAAGGAGTATTTGTAATGTGTTGTAAAGCTAACAAGCTTGGTTAAGCAGAGGTGTGTGGTCTTTCAAAGTGTATTCCCAGGGTATAACCTCCCTCCTCAAGAAACTCATTTATCACTGTGATGGTTTCACCTCATTTGAAGCCAAGTTATTGTCACCCTTAAAATAATGTACCTTGACAGGAAAAACGAAATTCATGTGAAAAGTTATACAGTCATCACACTCTGGAGTCAAAATATAGACTATCGTATCAAAACATAAAGCAGATGAAAACTTTTTCCGTGTATATATTGTAGGTGGTATTTGCTTGTACCACAGCCTTTTTTTTTTTTTTGTTCTTTTGTTTTTTTAAACTAGATGTAAGTATTTAGATCATGTGCATATAAAATAATACATGGCCTGTGGTTCACTGTCTTTAAAGGGAGGTGTACATGCTTCATAGCTGCCATGGTATGGCAGCCAAGGCTTTTTAAAATGTTAAGCGAGGCTGAGAAACGTGCACATGTATTTAATAGGGAGTAACTGTTTAAATGATTGGTCACCCCCTAGTGCACCGTTATATTTCAGGTGTTGTGAGTGTGCTAAATCTTGTCCTGTCCTATTCCGCAACTGATGTTTGCACTCTGGAGTCTCTTAAATCTTTCTCTTCGATCCTCCATCCTCAAAAGTCATCGAGGACCCGGGGCAGACTAGACTAAATGAAACTCTGAGTGGAAACAGTTCCAAGTTAAACCACAGTCTCTCTAAAGAAGCTCAGTCCTCAGATACGTATTTTCAAAACACTTTGACATACACCGTGTGCTCTGAAGGAGCTATGCAGGAGCACTCTGTGCCAAGTGCTGTCACTGTGAGGCTGTGCTTTACTCAAGTCACAGGCTCTGTCTGAGCTTCTGCTTCTCATCGTGGTTTTTTTATTGTTGTTGTTTTGCTTTTATCTTCTTGCTGTCATCCCTCAGCCCCAGGATTTGGAGATTTTATTTTGAAGACTGCTAGGATTGTTGGCATTTTTGTAGCTGGCTGTGAATTCCTGCATAAATTGTTATTTACTAAACAATTAAATCCACTTCTGAAATAAATTATTATGTCTTTTTAAAACTATTTTCACCTTTACTGTTTTTCAAAACATTTTTGAGGTTCATCTGACTTCTCCATGAACATGCCATAAAACATTCTCTGTGAGGCTGTACCTGTCAGGGTCAGCAGGTATTTCCTAAACTCTATATGACTTCCGTGTTTCCCTTTGCTGCAGTCTGCATTTTCAAATTAAAGACAATCCTTCAAATCTGTATTTAGACTTCCAGTTAAGCAACCTGAATATTATAACCTCTTAGATCTCAGTGAAATCAGAAGTAAAATCTGGCCATGTTTAAAGGACTGGAAATGAAGCTTGGAGAGGGTAGGAAAGTGACAGGTGACATCAATTATGAGAGATGAGATATACATAAAAAAGGGAAAGGCTCAGACAGAAAAAAGAGAAAAAGCAACCAAACAAACTCTTGCGTAAGAATGTTCTCCTGCCTTCCTTACCAGGTTAGTTCTGTTTTGCATGTCTTTCTCACTGTCTTACTCAGTCTGTTTTACCAAGTTGTCAAGCATATGGAAAAGGAACTTGGTCATTTTTTTTCATTTGGATACTAACACAATCAGAAGGAATAATTATGCAAGGGGTGCAATAGGGGGCATTGTGTTTAGGGGCTGTCTCAAAAGCCAGACCGCCCTTCTTTGCCTAAGATTCAAGATGAAAGAAAATTATTTAAAACTTGCAAAGCTTATTAGTAAAAACTCTGATACAAATCCTGTTTTTAAGACTATGCAATTTTGACAGAAACAGTATCTTTTACTGGAACTTCATCCTGAAGAAAACAGCACTTCTGACAATTTTAAAACATGCCTTGAGGCTATATTCATAATTTAATATCTCATTTTTTATTCTGAAATAACTTTTCATCTACTTCTTTCTTAGTTTACCTCATACTCATATAACATATGATCAAAATCTAGCCCACACAAACCATAAGAAAATTAAATGTTTCCATTTTGTCAAATGAAGAGCCATCAATCCAAAACAAGAAGACATTTGGGAAGCCTGGTTTCTGGAAAACGTTAAGTGTTCCAGGTTTTGTGCCAGTTTAATAAACAGCTAAACGTCAAACCCCTTTGCAAAACAAAATTCTGTTTCTTTGCAACAGAATCAAGTAACTGGAGATTACAAAAACATGAGGCCTGGTTAGTAGAGGAACCACATTGCTCTAAATGCTGAGTTTAATACTGATAAAGGAGTCTGTTTTCAAAACTGGGTACTACTCATATGCAAAAGTCCATCCTAAACTGCATATCTGCATTTTTCTTCCTCCTTTACTCAAATTGCTCCTCCAGCAGCTTTTCAGACACGCACTAAACTTCTGATGTCATTAAGAGAAAAGTCCAACAGAGAATTTTTAAGGTAGCTCATTTACCATGTGGTCAATTCTGATTGATTTATTTCCACGTAACAAGAAGTATAATGACCAAGCAATATACATACTATGCTAATAATAAACCACTGTTACAAATTTCCAGCTGCTTCCCACATACAGACTTCTCTCACAGAGACAATATTGATGTCCACTTGCAAACAGTTCTGATATTTACTGAGACCGATTCAAATTGGTCCAGAACTGTTAATGTATGCAAAACTTAATTACTAAAGAACTTGAAGAGGCTGTGATGAGAAACCTTGTGTTTCCTCTGCACCAAGCAAATTAAATGCTTTTTCAGATGCCTTTTCTCTACCCCTATATTGGTCTCACCTGGAGCTATTTTCCTTTGCTAATCCCATTACTTAAGAGCAAGAGATAATACAAAGCACTAAGTATTCCAAAGGTGATTGCATACATTTGATTGGATAGCAAAAATAGTACCAGCAGGCATAGAAATATTCAACTTGGGGGGGCTGATAAAAACTCAAAATAAGATGAAAATAGTATTGATAAGACAGAGGTTATTTGTATAATAGTCACTGAATTTTAATGCTAATGTAATGTCTACTCTGCATGTCCTAAAAGGATGAACAGATGAACTAGTGGGCATATAAGAAAGCTATCAGTCAGGAAGGGCTGCTTCTGCCCTTGGGAAGGAGATGACCCAAGCCTGGAAAAAAAGGCAGGCATGGATAATGAAGATCAACCAGGCTATTAAATAAACAGAAAATAACAAGAGTAGTGTTGACAAAAACAGTAGAAAGTATGTTCTGCAGCCACAGACTGCAAAACACTGATCAGGGAAAGGATTTGGTGATGACTGTTGACAGACACTTAAAACCAGCAACCTGATGTCTGGTAGCAGTTAGGAGAGCAAACAAAACATGGGGAAGTGTAAATAGAGGAACAGAGCACAGATCTCAACAGATAACTGTGTCCTGGTGCAAAGGGCTGCTCTGACCGCACCTGGAGCACTGCATGCTGCTCTGGGCATCGCGTAACAGGAACTCCGGTGTAGGTACAAAGGAAGCGAACAAAAACATGAGCTTAGGAGCATGCCCTTACAACTGGGAACATCACTCTGATACAGGAAAACCAACAGTGAAGAAAAGCTGCCTGGCAAAAAGCATTTAAGGGAAAATAACTCAAATAACTTTAATTGGAGGGAAATTTAAGGGAACACAAGGCAATTCAGCAGAGGCGACACAGTGCTATACTGTGATAACATATAGACTGTATAGTGACAAATCCTGCAACTGCATTTCTACAGAGCTGCAGCTATTACTGTGGCTGGGAGCACAGTGTTATCTGCTAAGAGCATTTTGGCATTAGTGTGTGACTCATGGCTATGAACTTGTACACAATGCCTCCAGGGCCACCGCATGTACCATTGCTCAGGGGTGTTGTCCTCCGCTGTCACAGAGCAGGTCTGCCCTTGCTGAGCCAGTTCGGGTGCACTGCGGATAACTTTCTGCTGTTCGAAGCCTGCACCTGTGCTTCATGTGCTCTCCCTCACCCACCCCCTGGTAGTTGCAGATGGGAGATTTCAAAATTTATGCATGTAATATTGAAATTGGAAAAGCATTATTTCAGGAGGGAACTCTACTTCCATTCTGTTAGATGCTGGCCATGCCTATACTAACGTCGTGGTTTACATCAGGAGAATTTTTTTTGAAGAGAGTCATCTAACGGCCCCACTTACCACACATGGGTCACATTGTTGAGCAACCTCAAGGCACGCAAACTGAATTCCTTTCAGACAAAATTAAACCTGAGACCAATATCAAACCTCCAACTGCTCACAGGCTTTTGTTTCGGGGGTCAGAGCCTTTACTGAAGCTGAAGTAAACCCCCTAAAATGAGAACAGTATGGATGTCAGGTCCTAAGCACTGGCCGTTTTTCCCACCAGATTTGCTCCTGCTGGGCTACAGTAGTTGCTAATGCAGACATAGGCTATCTTTATTTCTTAAAATAGCTCCTCACTGCAATTCCTGAGCACACTTTGGTGTTTTGCTCAGCAGTGTTTATCTGCTGGAGTGGCTGTAACTACAAAGCAGATATCAAGGTCGAGCTATTAACGACGTATCCATCCCACTGGAAGAGGACATTATGGAAGAATGATCTTTATCTTCATTATCTTCTCTCTTTTGAAGAAAAAATAAAAAGCACCAAATGTGGACTGACAAAAAAATATCTAAGTACTAGGCATACAGGTCAAAGGAAACTGATAAGCCACAGAGCTTCTTTCTCTCCCAAAATGTTATTACTGTATAAATATGAACCATGCACATGGTTTGGCTATTTGCCAGTTCCACTTGGGTGTGAAAAGCAGCCTTCATGGTTGAAAAGCTATTTTTCTGAACTGCAAATGGCCATGGCCACGTGAGAGACATCTATTTAAGATCTGGCCCAAGTAGAACCAGACATAAGAGACAAAATAGCTGGTGAGGCTCTGTGTCACCCCTGAAACTACTCCCATTTTTTAATAGTCCCTTGTAGACTTGCTGGGGAACCATCCGAGAAAAGCTCAACCCCTTCACTGGCAGCTACTGTCTGCCTACGAAATACGATTACTCAAAAAATATTTTATTATGACACACTTTCAAAACTTCCTGTGCTTAAAAGAGTTTATTACCAGTGGATTTTTAGAGAGGTCCCATCCATTAATCAGAAAGGCGAAATGCCCCGGAGTGGACTGTGTTCCTCCAAAGGAGCTGTAAGAGCAGGTTATTCAAGAACTCATTTGCCGGTTATAAATACTCTGAAGTGCGGAGCGGGAGTATCGGCAGCGGAGAGCACATTAGGAGCTGATGGTGCAGCTGTGTGGATATATTTCCCTTGACTTGTGTGGCATGGGGCTTAGAAAGTATAAAGGGTAGGAAGTGAGGTGGAACTGGAATTCAGAATAATCAGGGTCTCTCTGCACTGAGAGCACGGCGAAGAAACAGCTGAGTACATAAAACCTCATAAAGAAAACCAAAACAATGATATTCCCTATTGTGACTGTTTAGTCTTTCTGTAGAGACTCATGAGGTCTGGGCTATTATCTATTTTTAATATCACTTGACCTGAAAATTTATGCTACCATCTGGAGAATGTGAGGATTTCTGTGTTACAGACTTAATACTGTCAGGGAAAGAAAGACGGGGGGCAGCAAGAGAGGTACATTACAAAAATGTTTAAACATTATTCAGCAAATGCCACTCATTTCTTTATGTCTTTTCTAAAGAGAACTTAAACAAAAATATATATCTTAAAT
The DNA here is from genome assembly GCA_008711295.1 of Anarhynchus alexandrinus. Lineage (NCBI taxonomy): Eukaryota > Metazoa > Chordata > Aves > Charadriiformes > Charadriidae > Anarhynchus > Anarhynchus alexandrinus. The sequence goes on from VUYV01000161.1 coordinate 330,302, forward strand.
TTCAAAATGTAAAAATATAGGTTGAGATATGAATTCATGTATATTATCTCAGATAATATTTGCTTTACATTTCATTCTATTTCAAGGCTTTTAATACCTTAGCAAATTAGGTAACCTTTGAGAGGTCTGCTGCTAATTTTTCTTTTACATAATGAATTTGAAATACTAAATGCAAGAGGAAAAACAAAAGGCTGTTTGAACCCTTTGTAATATTCTTCTTGTTATTATATTTACACGTGTCCAGAGGAGAGCCACGAGGATGATCCGAGGGCTGGAGCACCTCTCCTATGAGGAGAGGCTGAAAGAGTTAGGGCTGTTCAGCCTGGAAAAGAGAAGGCTCCGGGGAGATCTTATTGCGGCCTTCCAGTACCTAAAGGGGGCCTACAGGGGAGATGGGGAAGGACTTTTTACTAGGGCATGTAGTGATAGGATGAGGGGGAATGGCTTCAAACTGGAAGAGGGCAGGTTTAGATTGAACATTAGGAAGAAGTTTTTCACTTTGAGGGTGGTGAGGCACTGGAACAGGTTGCCC
>VUYV01000161.1:330898-427310 GCA_008711295.1 Anarhynchus alexandrinus
GGAAGAGGGCAGGTTTAGATTGAACATTAGGAAGAAGTTTTTCACTTTGAGGGTGGTGAGGCACTGGAACAGGTTGCCCCGAGAGGTTGTTGAGGCCCCATCCCTGGAGGTGTTCAAGGCCAGGCTGGACGTGGCCTTGGGCAGCCTGGTCTAGTGGGAGGTGTCCCTGCCTATGGCAGGGGGGTTGGAACTCGATGATCTTCAAGGTCCTTTCCAACCTAAACCATTCTATGATTTATTTATAATGATTTTTTTTCCGGAGTAATCTTCAAATAGGGAGATTGGTTTTTTAATCATGAGGTTTTAGCGTCAAAATAAACTTCACTGTTTTTTTGTCTTTAAACATTAAATGCTTATGCTTTAAAACTTCTCTGAAAACCCACAGCTAGAAACACTGTAATAATTGCAATTTCTGCAATATTAACAAAACAAACTACATCATTAGACTTGCAATAAAGTCACAAAAATTACCAGCTCTGGAAGACAGTGAAGCAGAGCGCCACGCCAGAGCAGGCTCAGAGTGGGAGGGGAGGATGCCGGACCTTGTCCACTGTAAGGACCACTCCTGTTCCCAGGGCCACTTGCAGTGGTCACTGGCCCATAAAGCAACATCTCTGTCTCGACACGCAGGGTACCCAGGGAGTGATCGTTAGCCAGTATGACGGGTGGCATGAGTGGCCCATGCTCATGTTGCTTAGTGCAGGATCCCTCTGGTGCTCACTGACCACATCTTTGCTACATATTACTTGGCCCTTGAGTTCCTCTGGGCCCATGTGGCCCTAACTGATACTTACTTGATTTTTTGGCAGGATCAGGGAGGAGGTCCCCTTTCAGTGCATCTGAAATAACGTGAAGGTCAGGCTGCAGCCTGCAGCGTAGTGCTTGTATGACATAAAACTGAAGGTATGTGCCATATGCCCTGGAGTTTAAGGCTCTTTAGGGTACATAGCCTGCTGGCATAGTGTCGAAAAATGTGTGGGATAGAGGAAACTAATGCTGAGGCAGTCTTGTCCATACTGCTGACTGGGATGGATTTTTAAGGTGAATTATCCTTTGAAACATGCTGAGGATTTTCCTTGGGGACAGCTCACTGGAGCACCCCAAGAAAGGAGTGTCTGTGAAAACATAATTCTAACCAGGCTACAATAAAGTAGTGCATTAGAAAACAACAATTATCATTTTGTATTTGTCTGTTTGATATTAATGAAAGACTGAACTGAGCTTCCAGCTAAGGAAAAGTGTAAAATTTTTAAAATGTGTATTTTTGCATGTTGGCTTTCATGATGTGTGAAACTAAAGAAAGGGGAGTAGACAAGCTCACCTTCAGCATCAAGTCTAAACCAAAATTAATTCAGCCTTTCTTAATGGAAATTAGAAGAGCTGCATGAAGATGATGGCCAGGAGTCATAGAAGCACATTTGATTTTCTACAGTCAGGCTTTTTAAATCCTCCTCCACACACACACATCAGTGAAAATCAGCTTGATTTTCAGAGTTCATGGTAGCACCCTGCAAAGCTTACTAAAATCTCTGGAAGAGGTGTGTTTCAGTACTTCTGGAAGTCAGGAGAAATATTTAGTGGTCCAGCTTTTGGAGTTAATCATTGGAAGACTGAGTCACGTTATATTCTTCAAGATCAAACCTTAAACCATTCATGAAATTATCCTGTTGAAAAAGGGGATTGTACAGCTTTCAAAAACTGATTCAAGATATCAGCAAAGGGATCATTGGTCTTCTTTGAAAAATCTCAACTGAAGTTCAGCTCACCACCTACAATTTAATTTCCTCCCCAGCTGACTACAAACAGGCAGGTTTAAAAGTCCCATTCTCACTCTGTTTAGGTTTTAGTTGGTGACAAACTAATCAGATGCTATACTGTTGTTAATGGAGCCTCGTGGGGTAATAAAGAAGCATTTTGAAACCCAAACTGATCTCTTCCTTGGAGATATCTCTCAGATTCCTCCCAACTGTGGCTGCTTCCTGCCCTGTCTACTCCTGTTAACCTTCAGCCCCTCTTTCTTCGCAGCAGCTGGTAAGGCTTAGGCATATTTTCTCCCTTTTGTCATGCCCCTTTCACCCTGCCTTTGCTGCAGCTCTCACTCTTATGCCCAGATTAAAGGGTGAGGGAGTAGTGGCAAAGTGCTGTAATTGAACAAGAGGCTGTACATTATGAAACTCTCTGGTGACACAATCTAACCATGCAAGTTAAACAGCTATTCTTCCTTATCTAAATAAATTTCCTAGCTGGGAGAATAAGATCTTACTTGTTTGCAGACATAGAGTGCTCTGAAATACTGGCAAGTACGGTATTGGAGCAATCTTGATGCTTGAATAGAAATAAGGTTTTTAATCTTTTCTTAAATCTGGAGAAGCAAAGCTATTTTGCTCAGACTGCTCATCCAGCTGCAAACACTGTAAACACTGCATCTGTCACCTTCCTGCTAGTCAGGGTCAAGGCTTTGCACAGCATAATTCTTAATATCATGATGTTGATTTCACATCTGACTCATAACCTGTAGAGGTTCTGGAAATTTGTAGCTAGATATTCCCAGAGAATTCAAAGAGAAAGGCAGAAAAAGTTCTTACTGCTCTTTAAAAGTCAGGAGGGTTTTTTTTTTACAGCAGAATGTAACAATCTTGTTTACCATTTTCTGTATATCCTATGTTTTGTATTGCAAAGTAATGACACAGGACAGTATTATCTTGTTATTCCACAAGGTGGTAGAGCAAAGACAGTTTAGAACAGAGCTCCAGTACGCACAACTGTATATCAACTCTGCGTGTTTATTTATTGATTTTCTTTAACTATACTTTTATAAAATATTGCAGCAGAAGTGTTGCCAGTAAAGTACACGTACAATCAGGCCCTCCTGTTGACCATACCAAGGTCTCTGCCAGCGTATGCCAGAGGCATTATTTCTTATTTCCATTCATAAAAAGCAAGAATAAAAGAATAACTGCATCATCTATAGGCTGCGCACATCGTAGTCGGCTCGGAATATCAAGATGCATTCCCAAGGGTTCTTATTGGGAGTTATTAATGTGATTAATGTGTTCCTGTATCAGCTGTTTGTTTAACTGAGCATTGCCGTTGCGTTTTGCACTGGCTGCTCACTTCATACATAGATGTTCATTGTTCTGGCTCCAGGCTTTGTTCCTTTCTTTCACACATTGAGAAAGTTTTCCACAAACTGAGTGTTTATGTGTTGAGTGCAGTACTCCATGGACTTTAGGGTCTAATGGAGTGTGAGAGGGGGCCTGTGGTTTTTCATCTTGTTTTCAGCTGTACAAACACCATGTACTTTTCCCTTCCTTTTAGAGGCCAGTCTACGGCCTGCTAAAACACCAGCGCACGGCAACGTAGTTGCTGAGACTTTACAAGTCAAACTGGGAGGACCTGATGCCATTCACCTTAACACCAAACATATTGACAGTGTTTATTTTCTCTGCCCCAGCCTCAGCTCTCAAATAAACATATCAGCGGCTGATTTTCAGGGCTCCTCTGAAGAAAAGCCTAAAAGAGTATCTATCTTATTGTCAATAACAAGTATTACCTGCTCTCAGAATAAAAGTGCTGGGGCAGGGGATGGGGATAGAGAAGGGTATAAACAAAGGAAAAGATTATTTTATCTTTTGTGTGCCTTTTTTAAAAACTGGTAGTTATTTCAAGACACTTTTTGATAAAAGCATGGTCCTTGTTTTGCTTTTACACTTTACACTTTGAGAAGTCCCAAAGGGACCTGAACTAGGTTGGTTGGTACTTTGTATATTTTTTAGCGTGCGCACCTTGCCTCTGGGGAAAGACATTCATTAAATTGCTATTCTGGGTTGATGACATACAGATTTACTTTTCTCTTCATCAAGAAATTCCTGTAGTTGTCTAGAAAAAAAAAAGTCTCACTTTAATATAACATCTCCTAGATGTCTTTGAGCCTTTAAATTAGCAGGGGAAAAGGACTACTAAAAGTCAGCATAGACACAGTAATATAAAATTCTAGCCAGAAAAAAGAAAGTGAATGCAAAAGGTGTTCATGCTATTAATTGCTAGAGAATGAGCATCCTTTTTAAGGAATGCTAATTTTAGTCCTTTTCCACACCATTTCACGTCTCCAGATTCCTTCAGCAGTATCTTTCTGTGCTTTCAAACATTATCCATATACCTACAATGAATGGCTAATAAGAATTATGTACACAAGCCTTTTGACTGATTATGGTATAATTGTATAACTGCATGTGTAGATTGCAAATGACAAAATGGAAAAAAAGTGTCTGAAGTCTGCTGTTTAATCATAGTTTCTATATTCCTGGTTCTCTTTTACATCTTTTCTTGGGACTGTTGTGGAAGGTGCTCAGAGCGCTGAGTGACTGTCACCACCATCTCTTATGTCTCCATAAATGTTGTCCCATGTAGACATACGTTACAGTTCTGTAAGCCCTTTTGAAAGCAATTCGTCCTAAAAGGAGTTACTTTATTTAAAAGCTTAGACCTCAGTGTTATTTCTGTGTGGTTGTATTACCTGGAGAAAATCTACTGAAGAATCGCCCAATACTAGATATCTGCACTAAGATAAGATTTCTTCTCCTCATAGGGCTAAGGATTTGGGAAAGGGTGCTACCAGCCAGAGACAGATTTCATAGCAATATGCCATGTTATAAAACCAGAGATAGAGTAACTCAGAAATTCTGGTTCTACCATTTAGAAATTTTTAAAATAACTGCAGAAAAAAACCAACACATGAGTCTTTAAAACTTGGGTCAGAACTCTTCCCTGGATCATATGTGATGTGTTTAGCATACATGCAGCTGCAGTACTGAGCTGTTTTGACTGTTGCTTGTGGTGTTTTGTGTAACAGATTCCTGACCTCACTAGTTACGAAAAACATACTTTTAGGACTGGATTTGTGACAGGTACTTGTCAAACACCTCAGGAAGCCTGCCCTTTCTGTGCAGGGAGAACAACCTGAGAACAGACAACAAGACAATAGGAGAAAACTAAAAGGAAATATGAAAATCATAGGTGATTTTAATTCAAGTTAACTGGACAAGGTTGGAATAAAGTGTCGAAGTGCAAGATGCTGTTTGTTTGGCGTATCTGATAGAATTGATGGTTCACAACAGGTTTGTGAGGGATACAAAGTTGAGCAAGGGAGGCTAAACTAGAAGAGGGAGACTTATAAAGTCTTTTAAATGTGATCACAAGAGGTCATTTTCTTCTTCAGGCATTTATTTAAAAAGGTTAACATAAAAACATAAACACTTATATTAGAATTAATTCCCTTCTCTATTCCTTCTCCCCACAATCTGTTTCTATTTTTAATGCCTTTCCCTTTGTTTTTTTTTTTATTTTTAAAAATAGGAAAGCTAATAATAATTGTATTCAGACCAAAATCTTTCAAACTCACTGAGTATTGGCATGTTGGTAATTAAGGTCTCAGCTCTCCTGTTGTGACTTTTATTAAAGTCAATTTATATCTGTCAGATCCTGGCAGTCTATAAGAACTCCCAGTGGGGATACTTGAAGCAGCTTTCTCCCATCATCATTAATTGCACGTCATTAATTTGATAATGTATCACAGGCATTTGATACCTCTAGAGCCTGGTACTTTCGATCCAGGGCTTCTGTAATTGGCAAGAGCTATTTAAGAACAAACACATTCCTCTAGACACCAGGTGCACACGTACAACCTCACTGAGCTGTAGCCTAGTGTGAGGATTTACTCTCATACCAGGTGCATGTTTTTACTGTGTCTGAACTCAGGTATGTTTTGAGGATTACCACTAAATTTGGCTGGAATTTCAGCTTACACTTAAATATTTTGGAGAATTTGAGGTAAGATTTCCAAAAGGGCAGATGTATTGAAAATAGTGTAGCTCTGATACTAATACATTTCAAAACAGTACTAGAAAGCTTTTCACAGACAAGCGAGGCAACGTTTTCCAAAAGCTCAGCTTGTTCCTGCTGCACAGGTGGTCAAAGATGTAGCCTCCAACAAAGATGTAACACCCAACGTTGGCAGCTGCGCTATGAAAAACCAGTATAGCTGTAAAGCTATACTGTTTGGGGCTTTCATAGATTTGTTCATCCCTCATGTTTAAAGCTGAATGGCTAAATATAATGCCTGCATGAAGCAAAAACAGTTTGAAAAACGATTAACAACACTACAAGGGCGTCTTAATTTCAAAAGGCGTGTATTCTGTCTTCTTCCCAGTTAAGCCCTGTGGTGCAGGAAACTGATTTCATAGCTGGGCACAAACTGGGACAGCTCTCAGAAAGACAAATTAGAGACAGATTAACATCTTCCTCTGCTACTGCTGGTGCAGAAATGACCTGCAGTACACCATGGGATTAGTTTATGATGAAAATATCTAATCCAAAAGGGAAGATGGCATGGGGAATTACTGCTAACCAAAGCGAAGGAGGAGACAGAGAGTTGCAGTTTTCATACACCTTTTAAATTCTTACATATGCTGTCCTTTGGATATATTTTACTGCATCCTCACTTCCCTAACTGGGAGTAAGGATAGAAGAAAAAGTGTTTCCCAGTGTTTCTTGCTCCAGTTCCTACAAGGCCCAAGAGCAAGGCCCAGGCTTAGCCTCAGTCCAAGAGCATTAAAAAGCTGAGCCTGGGCCAGGCTGTAAAGGGCCTCTATGTCCATTACAGGCAGAAATCAGACTTTATTACACTTCTTATTCCCAGGAAGTAAATAACATTTTCCAGAAAAAAAATTAAAGGTGTGCCTGAGGTAAAAACTCGCTGAAGCTAACTCTCTGTCCTAACAAAATCAATGGCAAAGTACCTGACAAAGTGTTTGGATCATTCATTTTTTCAGAAAGGAACTGTGGCACCGGCAGGGCTATTCGCTTTAAAGTTAATTAGGGATTTTAAATGTCCTTTTGATTCTTGAAAAGCTCCACTCAACAGCAACTTCCCACTGTTTTCCCCAAGGCCACTCAGAAAACAATTTTACTGGTTTTCTTCCCACTAGTTCTACAATTTCTCACTGTGGACATAATTAATTTTCAACTCCTCTGATGCCAATGTGAATCGGTCTTTAGCTGAAAGATTTTTGAACCTGGCTGCAAATGAAGGGACTGATCCTACCCAAGGCAATATAACTTCTCATAAGTAATGCTCCTTTGCTTTCAAACCCTGCCTTGAGGCACCAGTCTGCAATGACAGACATCTACTCTGTTTCCAAGAAATGGCTTAAGCCCTTGGTCTGGGGGAGTGGGGGCTGAGCGAGGAGGTCTGCAAGCTGGGAGATGCTCCGTAGGCATCATCAGCCTTCCTGGGACTTCTGCAGCAGGACTCGCACCTCCTCCATGTGAGCAATGAAATCCCACCATTTCCACCACCCGAGGACCTGTATAGCCACAGGACTGAGGCATGGTTGGCTTTCCCAGGCATATATGCAGCATTCTGCTAGGATAAGACCCAAAGACCATTTGGCACCTTTCACCCTTCTTGTGTCTCACTCGATTGCCTGTTTATGACCTTTCCCTGGTGGCTCCCTGCCTGTGGCTGGAGCTGGACTCCACCACGCAGCACAGGGCTGTTGTGCCAACAGCCTTCCATCCTTGTCCCACAGACATTCTCTGTCTCACCAGAAACATGGCCTCATTCCTTACACTTAATTTTTTCCTGAAGCACAGGAACTTGCGACAGCATGTTTTATAGAAATTCAGTCACTATTGCTAGTGGTGTTAAGGATCAGCCCGAGTTTCTGCTATAGCTACCTGATTTCAGAGATTTTAAATCATTCATTAGGAAAAAAGAAGAAATGTAAAAAACTTTTCAGTGTGAGACTTGGCATTCAGGGACTCAAACAGAAGCAATTTATTTTTAATTGACATAAGACTGTAATTGGGAACAATTTCATTGCAGGTGGAAAAAACACAGTTGATTGTTTTCATGGGGTTTTTTTTCTGCTCCTGCAGTTAGTAGATGCATTTGTTTAATAAAGGACAAGACTACAACATGCTCTACTTGTCTGAAGGGAAAACACGTTGGTAATGTATGCTGGAGCTGTAAACCCAGCTATTGTCCACGTGCATCCACTACTCTCTTGCTGAAGTCTTCAACATTAATTTATGATTAAGGATTGATAGTAGGACTTCCTAAAGGACATGCTGAGAGATTCTTAACTACACAGGTTTTGGCCAAGCAGCTTTTTTTATATCTTGGCTTTAAACATAATGGATTATAATTCTTACACATTGAAAAGCTGATTCTCATTCTCATTTAGTGGGTTTGTTTTTGCCAGTTTATGGGCTTTTATTAGTACTGCAAAATCACACCGTGCATATAACTTTCACTGTGACAACAAGAGGCCTTAGTCCTGAGAGTGCCCATCCGGCGTTATTCTACCATACCCAGCAGAGTAGCTGGAGCTGAGGGTTGTGGATATTATTTAAATTTTGAGAGGACACTAAATTAATTTCTGATTTAGTAGACCCCCTAAGCTGAGTGTTGTTTTTGAAAGAAGTGGTCTGGGACATTATTATGAACAATGTGTTATACTGCAGAGCAATTACACTATATAGCTATTATATTTTGCATTTCATGTGAGACTACTGGAAATAGCAAGAAGTGAACTACATCATGTAACAACAAGAAATGAGTTTATAACAGACTTATCTCACGTTCAGACCTGTCTGAACAACATATTTTGTCCTAAAAAGAGCCCCAGAGATTTAGTTGCAACTTCAAATAATTCCATACTGTATAATGTCTCTCCATCTCTGGTTCCCACATTTTTAAAATGAAAGTTGCATAGGTTTTGCCTTTTATACTTGTGTCTGATTCAGGGTCAAAAATATTGCACTAAAACGTATGGCACTAAAATGAACATCAGTTCAGTTGGGAATCAGACAGTGGGGAAAATACTAACTTCAGTGGGATAAACAGACATACTTTCATCTCTTGTCATGCAGGGGATGCTCTATTGCTATTCTGTAACTCATGGCAACAAAGGAAGACTGTAAGTCTAAGAAAGCTGCTTCATATTTCTAGATTACAATCCCTTTTGCTTCTTTGTGATTTGCACAGAGCTCCCAAGAGAAGTTCATAGGAAAACATGACTATGTTTTTAAGCTTTTTATTTGGGTATTTCACCTATCTCATTTATGTAGTCCCCTCTCATTTCTTATCATCTGGATGTAGGATTTTCACTGTGCATCCATCATTTCAATCTTCTGCATTCTTCAAGTAGATTTCAAGAGAATAATTCAAGTCAGTGAGTATTATACAAGAGTTGACAATGACCTCACCTTTTAGTTTGCTCGATACTTTCCATTGTAAGATACTTGCCAGTGTTTTTCAAGAGGTCTCATCACCTTTCCTTCTTGATATTTGTCAGAGGTTAAACTTAGATTAAAGATGTCTTCTCTTTACCAGACAAAATGCAGCCTAGTCCTGACTGCAATGACAGATTGTTTCAAAAAACAATTACCATTTTTTCTGCTTTTATTTGGAATCTCCAGGAAAAAAAGCATAATTATCCTGTTTTCAGCCATTTTCAAACTGTGCATACCCCCAACAGATCATTTCCACTCTAAGGACAGTGACCATCTGTTGCCAGCTGATGTAGTAATATGCTTTGTAGTGTAAATGGCAGAAATCTTTGTTGTAGCTCAAGGTCATGCTATAGTTGCAGCTCTGTGTTTTCATCTTTAAAAAAAGTCTCAGCCACCACAAACCTAGGAAATTAAAGAAAAAAAAAACACTCAAAAAAAAAGAAAACAACAAGCAGAAAACTATGTTATACAGAGTTTTATTTTAGCTGGAAAAATTGAGTACTTGAAAGTCAGGAAATGGCAACTCACAGTTGCCCTATAGTGTATCAGTACATGATCACAGACTGCTTCTCCATGGGATCCCTCCACAATCACTAGAAAGGACTGGCACGCAGCAGAGCAGAGTTACAGCTTATTGCATAATTATATTGAAAAACTTGATTTTACAAACAAAATAACATCCATACCTGAATGCTTCTTTGTTATGTCATGAGGATATACAAGGTAAAAGCCAAACCCAAACATTGTTCAAAAACACATGGCTGGTGACTTGTGCTGCAGGACAACATCTGAGATGTACATTTTAGAAGTGCAGGTTAGATGCCAAGGTATTATCCCACTCAGGATCTGTGTCTGACCACCCTGTGACAACAGAGGAATGGGAATGGTGTTGCAGATGGGCATCCAGGAAGTAGGGTCAAAAGAGATGAATAAAAGTAAGTCTGCATGTGTGTTGCAGATGTTACTGGAGTATTGGGTTCCCGATCCCCTTGTTTGTTTGCTTTTAAAATATCTATGGCTTTTGTGGTCCGTGATTTTTCAGATCTGTGTATCCATGACTCTGCAGGATGTGTGAGGGCCTGTGCAAGGTGATGGTGGTAGAGATATGCATAACGGTTGCCCCAGTTTCACCAAATACAGTGAAATCCTAAGACTACATTTTGGATTAACAAAGAAAACCCACCAAGTATGAGGATGAAACAGCTTTAAGAGGGACAGAGATTTCTTGTTCCCTGTATAACTTCTTAAAGAAAACACCGGGCGGTCTTATCCCTTAGCAGCTGAATATCAGCAGTAGAAATCTGCAGGCAGGGAGTTATGCAGAAATATTTTAACTGTAGTTGCTGTAAATTTGGACATTTTGAGAGAGGTTTAACTTACATGTGTTGAAAGGAAATTAAAAGAGAACATTAAAGATTGGGTTTCTCATCTAGAAAAAATGAATGCAGAAATTTCAAAACACATTTTGCAGTATGTTACTTCTAACCATGGCTAGCAACAGAGAAATAAGGAAAGAGTGCAAGGAATATTAAGTATTGTTTCCCATCTGTGTCCCTCAAATTCAGCATATTGGTGGGTAATATGTACAGATCGCTGTGTTTAGTAGCCTATAGTAAAACATTGCTCACTGATCAAGCCAAAGTGAAAAGACACCTTTGGAAGATCTTCTCCATTCCTTTTATTTACACTCATTTTAAAGTCTGAAATCCTGGTAGATTATATTATTTACCTTGAAATATTAGTCCATGATCTTATATCAGCATATGTAAGAAGTTGTCCTTGATGGCAAACTTAAATCTGTTGACATCATTCATTTGTTTTTCTTAGTAACGTCACGGAGAACACACATATTTGGTGGTGTGTGGTGGAATCCTCTTAGATTTGCCTTAAACTTGAGCTAATTCAGAATAGCTAAGCAATGGATTTGTGAGAAATGATTTCTCAGAACAATTCTTTATTTGCTTTTATTTATATATTTCCCATTGTTCTCCAGGTAGGCAACAATATTCTTATGCAACCTAATCTCTCAGAAGTATCCACCATTGATAGTTTCTGAGACTAATAGATCAGCTATAATTAGGAAGCCTAGAAAAGCTGCCTCTGAAAGTGGTGCACACTATTCACATCATGACCTTCTGCAGACATGTTCACCATGTAGTCTGCACCCCAGGTGTATATTACTATGAATTGCCTCTCAATCCCTTTGTTAAATTGGTTTGTAAATGTTAAATTTAGCCTGTACACCCATACAAAAAGCCCACGTTTCTTCCACCTAGCCCCCGAACACCATTCATTTCCACCAGAGAACAGAGGAGTCCAGAGATCTTTAGCATGAGATTCCTTGAAACTCAGCTAACCACTTGTTTGTCTATCAAATGCCTTTTAGGTGCCTCTTATAACACGAGTGCAAGTCACGCTGGTGTATACATAGCCACTTCAGCATTTATCAGCTTCTGAGTACCTGCAACAAATGAGATTTAGCTTAAAAATATGGTTATTATAAATGCAAATACAGTGGGTTTGTGCTCCAATATGCAATCACTAGACAGAAATGAAGATTTTCTACTGTTGTATCTTGCCAAGCAATAAGCGAACTGATATACATATCTAATGTCTTGTCAGATTTCATGCCTGAAATAGGTACTAGATGTATCAAAGGAAAGCGCAAATCGCCCAAAAAAGAATGAACTTCTGCTAATGAACTATACTTCTGCCACAGCAACGATTTTACTAATGAACACATGTACTTTCTACCTTATTCAAAGCCCTGCCAGGCAAAAACAGGACCTGCATTAACTCTACATGTAGAGCTGTTTTGGGAGTCATGCTTGGTACTGCTGGCTTTGATATCACTAGCTTTGCAGTGCTATTACACTACAGGGCAGTCATTCTTGCTGTGCACTGACCTTATCTGAGATCAGAAAGAAGACCTCTCAGAAAAGACTGTCACCTTCAGTGACCGGACTCACCGTGCCTGTACGTGCCCGTGGCTTATTGTACTGTGGTCAAGAAAAGACAAAACAAGTCATTATAAATTTCCTGTTGAAGGCCCTCTGGTAAGAAAAATCTTAATTAACAGGAGATATGCAAATACTTCCCTTTTGAACTTAATGTTGTGGTTGAGCCTATTGCTGCCTCGGCTTGTCTCTGCTCTCCTGCTGCTCAAAAAAAAGCATTTCTTACGCAGTTGCAGTAAGTTTGACTGATACTTTTTTCATCCAGCAGTGTTTCATGAATCTCTTTGACATGATGAGTTTGTTTGGTGAGCTCAGTTAAATCGAGTACAGAGTTTTCAGGAAGCAATATCAGTCTGGGACCACAATGGAGGCAAACACTTAAGCATGTGCTTAAATCCTTTCCCATTCAGCAAAACATTGAGCCTATTTCCTTTGATGGAATGTAAGCATATTTTTTAAGTCCATGGTATTAATATTTTTTTTTAATTTGCTGAATAGGTACACTTTCTTTAAATTAAGATAATTTGAATTTTGGAATTGTATATTTGGAACCCCAAAATAAAAGAAAAAATAAAAAAGCAAACAAATTTTGTATGCTCTTGCTTGCTAGCTTGGCTCAAGTAGTTATGCACCATCTGTTCCAGAAAGATTTCCCTCACATCATTCCACAAGAAATCTACTAAACTGAGTCATGACTGAGTTTTCATAGCACAATTAAAAGAGAAATCTTAACAAAGATGAGAAAAAAACAGAATTGAGCTAGTACTTCTGCTTGATTCTCTGCAAAATTTCTCAAGACAAGTTTTGGGGATCTAGTTAGCTTGTCCAGCTGACAGACATAAGTCCAGCACTGCAGCAATTCCTAAGTATTTCCTTCTTTTTGATTTATAATATAATATAAATTGCATAAATTATGCTTTGCCAGATATCAAACATCATGTCACACAGACAGCCCTTAGCTGAGGAAAACTGGCATCCGCTTGTTCAACTCCACAAGTAAGAGAAAGTATAAATAAAGCATAAATGATTAATTTTAACCTTCCCTCCCTGCCTCCCGTTAACAGCTCAAGGACCCACAGCACACTGTGCTCCTGTGATGTACCAGTGCGGTAGAGCCTTCAAGACTGTGGCTAACCCCTTTCCAAGTACAAACACCTGTAAAAACAAAATTAGCCCTGCCAATATGTCTAAGAAGAAATGCTTTCCAGTAGGTTATAGATATAATATTCACCCCATTCAGGGGAATCCAAACAAAACACAAATGTCTTATTGGGGCAAGAGGATATTAAGAATAATAGACAGATTATATGATAGTTTATTGAAGGCAAAGGAAGAGACATTAGTCATAGTTTTGTTATAAAATGAGACTTAATCAAAGAGGAATGGGTTAGAGGTCATGTGTTCTATTTGTGCTATTATTATTTTTAAATCATTGAGACTTCCATGAGTGGCAAAAGAAATGATCCTGAACGGTGCAAAACAAGCCAGACCTCACTGGAGCACTTCAAGATGAGCCAACAGAATCCACCGCACGAGCCCTGCTGGCTCTATGCTAATCTCCTTTTTATGCCTTTTTAACAAGGGATGATTGGGATCTAGGATCACCTTTGCCAGAGAATTTTGCCTCAACAAATCACTAGGCTGGCTGGGATATGCTTAGTGATGTGTTGCAACCTGAGCAGAATGTAACTTATCACAGAAACAACATTCTTCTTATATGCTGCTCCTTTTCCTTCCGTTATCCAGTTTTTTTAATCAAATAAGAGAACTCTAGCACATGTGTTCAATTTTTATTCTAAGTTAACATGCGTATTAACTTCCAGATACCTATTTTGATGCTAAGGGGATAGGGAGAGAGGCTTAAGCCATTCTGTCACACTGACTGTTATGTGATTTACTGTAATAACTGTGCAATTACATGGACAATAAATTTTAAATAGTGCAACCATAACTGTACCTATATTTTTTTGTATGCAGAACTACTGTCTTGCATGCTTAGGCCTTATAGTTCAGGATAAAATCTTTAATACCTGAAAAGTTGCAATATGTTTGTTTATAGGTGAAAACTTGCTTCCTGCAATCGTAGTATTAAAATTACATTTTAAATCTAAGCCCATACATAAATTTACTGACTGAGCATTTTAGAGCATTCAGATGAATTTAGGATATAACACTATTGAAAATTGAGTACCTTTGTTAAATGGCATTAACACTTACGCCAGAAACAAAAAAAAACCCTTCTGTTTATTTTGGTACTAAGTGAAACCGCACTGATTTAAAAATAACAATTGTACAAAGATGTTAAAATGCCTGGAAGACATCACCTTTCATATTAAAACTAATTTTAAAGAGGAGACACCTCTTATCATATTAATAAGAAAAAATATAGAGTGAAAAATCCTCAAACAAATTTACCTTAACTCCTTGCCTATGTACGTTTTCCCCATTAACATTTTGAAAACATCTACAGAGTTTGCAACGTTATGTTTTATTTCACCTACACAACCTCCACAGCTATGTTTTATTCCACTTACACAACTTCCACAGCAAAGTACATCCAGCAGCAAGGGTGCTTCTTTCACTATGCAGCCTATATTTTTCCTTCTTTACTTTTATACTGTTACTCCAAACCACTTTCCAATGCGGCATACTTTGGTGTCAGTCGTATTCATCTATCCAGACTCTTTCTGCTGCCCCCACCTTACCTGCTGGCTGATTATTGTATCATGAAAAATAAGGATATCAAATTTACGTGACTTAGTTGATTCATTTTAAATTCATAGTGTTTGCTGCTTTGCTTTTCTTTCTATTATAGATTGAGGTTGTTCAAGCGGCCTGATCTTATCTGTCATAGACTAAAGTCATCATGCAGCTGAGTGCCACAAGACACAAATCACCCGCCCTGCACAGCTGAGGGGCAAAGGAGCTCCTGGACCACTTCACTGGCAGGAGGTGACTGGGCTCCTCCAGTCCCTCCAGTCTTCTGTGGAGCACCACTGGTCTCGGTGGGATGTCCAGGCCATCTTAGCCTGCTGCATCAACTCAGTGGCACTTACAGCTCCATTTCCTCCAAGACTCAGCTTACCCAGGGCCATTCTTTGTGGCAGCACTGTACCATTACCAACCAAGTAGCACAGCCTCACCTAACAGTCAGATGTTCCTCCAATGAACCTGCATGAAACCTTCAACACATATAGTGTCAAACCCTTCTCACAAGAATCAGCAGAAGATGAAGTATTACAGTGGGTTTTCTCTTTTGCCCAATGTTGCAAAAGTTTTGGGGCTCAGCTAAGGACATAAGAAGCAAGTTCAAAATCCTGTCATGTTTGAGAGGATTTGACCTACTATTGTCCCTTTTTTAATGATCCCAAGTTATAGTCATGCTTAAAATGATAAGAATTATAAAATATCTTTGCTTCAAGACTTTGCAGTTAAATGCCGTGTCATAAAGTAATAAAAAAAGAATACCACACAATATTTTTTCAAATTTTTCATAATAATCCTCCAACTGCATATATATATATACATTTGTGTATGCCTATACAGACAGTAGGTATACATAAGAAGAATATACGAAAGTAGTATAGAATCAGAAAAGAGGAAAAAAAAAAGGACAAGGGATTTTAAGGCACAGGCACGCACAGAAGAGAATGGCTAAGGAGGTTCATAAAAACTTTGCCTTTTGGAAGGATTAGCATTAAAAGAAAAACCAAACAAACTACTCAGCAACAAAGAAAAATCTTTTGCCTTAGCATCTTTGTTCAAACTATTATGTGTGTACAGTATTTCCTTTGTGGTTTTATGAACATGTGCATTACTTACAGACCGTAAGTGGCAGTCTGGATACCAGTATCTCAGGGCATTTATTGGCAGTGTATGTGTAATACTGCTGAAGGCTTATTGACCTCCTGTATGAGGACTATGTGAGTTCACAGTTATGGCAGTGTAAAACTGGGAAAACCTTTGGGAAACTTTTAGGTTCTTACAGGCAGAATCCCCCATTCTCTTATTTCTGTAATCACTTCCCTGGCACTCAACTGAAGCCCAGGAATGGAGTTCAAAGAGTTGTGTAGTCACAAATGCTTTTTCTCTGCCCTCCAGATTATTGCTTTGTACTTTGTTGGGTGTAACAGCCTTTAGGAATTCATTTTCTAGTAGGAGGGTAGGGATCTTTAAACTACCCCTGCAGCTCTGGTAAGCATAAGCAAAAGCACACGTGGTCCACATCAAGCGTGAGGTTTGTACCCACATTGCTGCCCTGTCCCTTTCCTTCCTCCCTCCCCTCCAGTCAGATTATCCCTGTGCTGCTCATACCTTCCACACTCATTGCTTCATTGTGACTTCAGCATTTTTAACAAGTTATTCCCCCAAGTGGTACTTTAACTTGCCTTTTGCACTAACAGCGATGTTAGTGAGGCAAGAAAGCCTCTGAGAGATACTTATTTCCCCAGGCCACAGATTATCAGGAGGGGACAGGAACCATCCAGCGTATTACCAAGGAGAAGAGCATTTGGAAACGGCTAGAAGTTTCCTTTGGTTTGTCACCAGCTCCAGCGTTTGAAGATGTAACGCACCTCTGAGTGCACTGGGCTCTGTCCTGCGGGGACCAGCTGAAGTGCTTCCTGTCAGGGTCCGGTATCAATAGCACTCTGAGGGGGCTCAGTGACCCCTATAGCCTGTGCTCAAGTGGACAAGCAGCCAGATGGTCACACATTTCTGCATTCTTTCACTCTGTTTTTCCAGCATTAGATATACATGGTATCGTCTTTTGTCTTGCAGATCTAAGAGCCCCCGAAGAGCAACTTACAAGAGAACTTACTGTATGTGGCAGGAGTCAACACAGTGAATCTGTTAAAAAGTACGTCAGTTATCAAGGGCAAGAAAAATCCAGAAAGGGTTGGGTGGGTTTTTTTTCTGTTTTTTTAACTGTTGTGAGCGATAAACAGATAACATAAGAATTTCAAAGACACTGCCTTCACAGGTATAGAAACATTCACACTTATAGGATATGCATTCATAATAATAATCTCAAAGTGAGTGAATTATTATAATAATTCAAATAATTTGAAAAATCAGTGCTATATTCTTGAGATTTTCAGATGAACAGGCTTGAATTCTGAGGACAAACTGTGAACTACATTTAAAGATGATGAAAATATTCAAATGCCAAAAGGAAAAAATAAAGAGAAGGGGTAAAAAAAACCCACCACTTCGGGATTCCCAGCACTTCTAGCAAAGACCGAAGCATAAATCTGAGAACTAACAAACTCAGACTACAGACAGCGTCTG
This sequence comes from Anarhynchus alexandrinus, assembly GCA_008711295.1. Classification (NCBI taxonomy): domain Eukaryota; kingdom Metazoa; phylum Chordata; class Aves; order Charadriiformes; family Charadriidae; genus Anarhynchus; species Anarhynchus alexandrinus. The sequence continues at coordinate 348,442 of VUYV01000161.1, forward strand.
CAAGCCAAATCCTTGCTTTACTGACTGCAGGCTACCATGATCAGCCCCTCAAAAATGACAGTAGATCTCCGTGTGCTTACAGCGAGCAGGCCAGGCGGGCATCAGCGCTTGTCAAGACGATGAGTAGTTAATCTCATAACCTCAGCCTCATCGTAGCGCTGTTCAGAAATGTGGAAAAGCGTATGCAACTCTAAGTGCGACAAGTCCTGACTGCATTAAAGATGACAGATTTATGGGGTCTTATATTTGAGTAAGAGGAACAGACGGAGAAATAACAGTTTAGGAGCCTGAGACTAGCCAATGGTCTATGAAACAAGTGTATAGCGGCATTTAACAGAAAGTAGCTTTTAATTACAGTGGCTAAGAGAAAGTATATAAAAATGTCATCAGGTGTCACTGAGTCACAAAATCATACAGTTATCTGCTCTCTCCCATGACAGGTTCTATATACGTTTTATGTTTATGTCCTGACAAAATCCGCCCAAAAATCCAGTAAAGTGTGGATCCACGGGTGAACTTCACAGAGGCCCCACCTGGCTTAGCTCTGGAATTGGCTAAACCAACTCCCCTACAGGATCTGGAACCAGCTTTTGAGGCTTGGACCTGTCTATCTGAGAACTGCAGATATTTAAGAAGTAATTCATCGTGTTTAGTTTTCAATTTTTCAAGCAATGTAACTTATGTTTCTTCCCAGGAGGATTCCGTTTAATGAGATATTGCCTAACTTCTCCAGCCTCATGACCAGATATATTATTTCCAGTGCCAAGGTCTACAACAAAGAGATGGGATGCAGTCTAACTTGTTAATTCTTGTCTAGCTCTTAATTTGCAAATAGACAAAAGCCTGAAAAAATATTTGTAAAACTATGCCTGATAAAATGCATTTGCCATTTTTCCTTTCATCATGTCATATATGCTCAGCCATCGCTCACATCTGCTGAATGTTTCTTATTCGCTGGAGGTGTGTCTGCGTATCAGTTTTGGAGGGACAGAAAAGCTCTTAAATTCTTTACTAAAACCCTGGCATAACACATTTGCCAAATATTGCAGATTCATTACAAAGCTGAAGATATCCAAGCCTGAGACGTTTCACTCCTTTTTCCACCATCTTCCACAGGCTCCTTTCATCTCCTTCCTTCTCCTCCTCTGTGCTCCTCTACTCCTTTAATCTCTTTCCTGCTCTTCCTCTCCCCATCAGAACAGGAATGTGTGAACATTTATCTGTGTCTTTGCTAACACGAACATTCTTCCACTCTCTCTCCAACCATTGCCTACCCCTTCAGGAACAAAAAATCTCAGAAATGAGAACACCTCATTTCCACTCAAAATCTTCTCAGCATAAAATTCAGAGCTGAACTTACTGTGAGAACAAAGGAATAAAACTCACCATTCTGAATGCTATACAGGACCTGAGGTTCGGGGCTGCAATAGTTGCCTAAATGAAATGGAGGATTGGAGGGAAATAAGCTAAAAGTGCACAAGAAACCTTCCTACTTTGGCATAGCCCCTCCTTGACCTGGCTGTCTGGTATTTGTAAATGTTTTCAATCAACTCTACTTTTTATCATGACCGCCCACATTACCTACCTTCAATTTTGCTCTGAGCAGCCATACATCTGTGCACCACAGCATGCTGAAGCCTGAATATCTCTAATTAGGAACTTAACACCTCTAAAACGTTCCATATGGGCTCATCACAATTAGAGTTTGCTGCTATTTCCACCATGGTTGTGTTGGGCTGAGATGGCTTCATTGCATGACCTGTGACTTCAAGGTGCCTATCTTGTTTTCCACCTTCCTCTGTCTCCTGAGTGCTTCTTATAGTACGTTTACGTCCTTCTCTGTCCCTTCCAGTTGGGTGCATAGTGGATATTTCTCTTCATAAATGTTTCAAAGCAGTATAGTTTCTCTTCAATAACTTGAACCACAATTTAAAAAAAAAAAGAAAAACACAAAAAACGCAAAAAAACCCCAAAAAACCAAACCCCAAACAAACACAAAAAAACCCCTATGATTTCAAATATGGATTTAAAAAAAAATATATCTTGAATTAAAAATAGAAACTGGATACATGCAGAAATTACGGCAGCAGTTGCTTTCATGACTGTGCAAACGCTGCACATCTCCATCTGACCATCGCTCACATGTCCGGCAACTGCCCCGAAGGTGTCCCGCTCCCCCGGGGTGCCACAGCCCGAGTGACAGCACCCACGGGCTGGCTGGTGGCAGAGGGTGGCGAGAAGGGGCTGCATGCGAGACCCCAGGGCAGCTTCTGGCCTCTGCCCTCCCGGGGGCTTTGCAAAAGCAACCGCGCAAGACTACCTGCACGTACGCTTGGAAAGCTGACGGCACATTTCCCTCTTAATTCTGGGGTATAATGGTAGGAATCGTTAACTACTTTTGAGTGACCACTAGAGGGAAATGTTGCTCTGTTAACAGGCCGTTTCAGACTGATTTTGCTGCATTTTTATCTATTTTTTAAAATTTATTTTTAGAGGAAATATATAAAATGTACGCTCTAGCTTGCAGTCATTTGTTCTGTGCTTTCTACAAGAGAAAACTGAGACTTGAAAATAAATATTCATTTTCTTAAAACAGAGTTCTATATTTAACCCAGTGCGTACGAGAGTAAAACTAGAATTAAGCTCACTGTCCAAAGTGCATGAATCTGTCTTTTCCCTCCAGGTAATGACTAAACACCTTTTGTCATCTGATTTGGTTTTTTGCTGAAGGTTTACAAAAGAATATAGGTTCAATTACCCCCCTGTCTTCTGAATACAAAGGTTGAAACCAATGAAATACATCTCTTTCCTGTTTTCCCAGATATAAATGCTATGGTCCCAGACTGAGAAAGACTTCCATTAATTAAATTATGGGGGGGGGGGGGGGGGATATTAAGGACTACAGCCCCTGTCTCCAAGTCATTAAGTAACTCATTGAATCATACCACAATAATAAATCATACCATGATGTTCCAGTGTATACAGTCATTAAGCACTTTGGAGTGCATGACTTCCTGATATGATGTGTCTACATTTTTAAATAAACACATGCCTATATTCTCCTGTTGCTTGTGTACTGCAAGCACCTCCTGTTTGAGTGCCCAGAGTAGTGAGATGGATTGGCTAAACTCTTGTAAAAAGTATGGTCGGCACCAAAATGTCCAGAGAACGGCAATGATATCAGGCACCCCAGAAACAAGGCAAAGACATTAACAAAAGAGTTCCTTCACACGAAACATGAAATACAATAAGGAGATTGTATTGCAATGTCTGTATAAATATTTTTTATAAGTGGTAAGTGCTAAGACTACAGCGAAGTATGTGCTAATATTTTGGACTTTTTTAAAAAATATGATCTGAAAATTATTCAAGGTGTTTCATAATGAACAGAAGAAACTTTTAAGAACAAACTAGTGTTCTTAAAATAACATTTTCACGGACAGTATTGAATTGCTTTAATCATGACATAAAGAACGAGTAAACATAACACAAGAGTGGAAAACTTCAAAGTGCTTAAGGTTTATTGTTGGGGTTTTTTAATACTTATTATACATTTAATGTTTTTCTAGTTTGATCTCAAAAGAAAGATTGTGTGTTTATTGTTTTCTGTTTCGTCCACCCCTGTAAGGGATTCATATATTTTCTGCTCTCACTCAGACAACAGTCCTAAACCATCTTGCCACAAGCTTTCTGAGCTTGCCTAATGCTACAATAAAGCCTTCCTAGGTAATGTTATGCCAAGTTACTGCCAGGTTTAAGAAGAACTTTTGGATGCAACATCCACAACTTATGAAAGCCCGGATTTTATTTGTTGCAGTATTTTGTGCCAGATTCATCTAAGATGCAACTGAATAAAATTTATGAAACTTAATATTTACCAACACTAAGTAAATATCATTATAACAGACAGTAGTAAGTGTTGATCACTCAGTAATGACTAATGTGAGATGATGGAAGCTGTTAATTATTGGTTGTAATGAAAGAAGGTGGAGAAGTTTTATTAAATTTGTTTTATAGATGAATAGGTCATATTTGTTATTGGCTGAATATGCATGCAAAATGACAACCGCATGAAATTTCCATTGCTTCTCACCTTGAAAATATTACTGCTGGTCTCTATGATAAATACTTCAGCTTTAAGAATATGCAGGATTAGCCAATCTTTTAGGAGAGATGGAGTGAAAAGTTAAAAGTTAGCACAGGAATTCACCCCATCGATCAAAACTGCTTTCTGGATGGTGCCTCCTCTGCTACCCTGTGTGAGTCCCTGCCTTGCGTCCATCAGGCTGCCAGGTCCAGGGGACAGTCAGACCACACCGGTCCTTTTAAAAAGACAATAAATCTCTTCTGCAGCGTATTTGAGAAGTGTCAATACCTTGATTTTCATAGGCTTATTATTCCCATTGCAGGCAGTTTCTGGAGAAAATCATACCGAAATAAGTGGCTCCATCACAGTGAGGGGATTTGGTCTTTCATTTCCTGAGTTTGGATCTTAAATGTTTTTAGGCACTTACATACCCTGGAGACACTTTTTACACTGTTCTGATGGGCACAGTACAAACACTAAAATCGACAAACAGATTAAAAAGCAGTACTCCTAGTGTGTGTTATTTAAAAAGCTATAAGGATAACAACTTCAATTTGTTCCACGATAAAACTATATTGTTACTAAACCTTTCTTCTTATCAGTGTCATTTATTGCTGGTATGAGTCTGGTGCATTAACATCTCTGTTAAGAAAAAAGCATCATTTTAAGTACAAATTCAGTAGAGACTGTTTCTGATCTAAAGCTCAGCTATAGAGTGTACTTTTTGTAGCAAGAAATCTAAATGTAATAATTAATATTCAGCAATTTCTATGAATAAAGACATCTAACAGTCTTTATATAGCTGGGAACTCTGGGCTACAGGAGGCATTTGGTTTATTCTTGGGAAAGAAAGATGTCAACAAGGTCTTACTTGGTGCATAAGTAAAATCTGATAGACCACCAAATAGCAATAATAGTGGGGAAAAAAAAGAAGTAAATCTTGCAGTTCATACAGGTAGCATGACACAACGAGCATTATCAGAAGCTGATGCATTCAAACGTATTCAAAAATTCAGCCAGACTCTTCCCTCCTACACATAATTCGGATTAACTCTTCAAATTTTGTGTTAACACTCCAATTCAAAAGGACCTTCCTATGCTAGGCTGACCCAGGCAGTCAATCAAACCACTTATGGGTTGGTCTCCATTATGTCCATATCTGCATAAGCAGAAGGGGTCATTTTTTATATCCTGTTGCAAGCTAGGTTGAACAACTGAGAATGGATTGTAAAAAGGTTCTGTTTACAAGAAAACATTCAAAATTTTTGCTCTTCTTTTTTTTAATTTGGAATATATGAGACAGCAAAAATGCACCACACACAGTATTAAATTATGCTACCCTGTTTCCTATTGAAAATTTTCAATTTAAGTTTGATCCGTTCAACTAGTTTCCTATAAGACAGCCATCATTCTCTAGATGCCTGGTGTTAAGCAATAAGAAATAAACTAAAATGTAATATCGTCGAAGGGAATATCTGATCATGTTTTCAGTGGACTGTTCATATTACAAAACCCACATTTTTCACTTTAGCCATAAAATGAGCTACTCCCAGCTCTTTTCCCTGGACATTGCAAAGCAACCATCTAGAACATGCTCTGAGACTGACAACTTTCTTCCATATATGGGTAACATTTTAATTTTCCCTAGACCATATTTGAAGTCTGTTATAAAATGTGTAGGGATCAAAATCCCTCCTTCTGAGCCAAAATGTTAAAAGCCAAGTGTTTTAAAACATAAGATGACCGAATGCCAGGCAGATTACGCACCTAAAGTTCCATGCAGATGTACTCCACAGGCAAAATTTAAACTCTGTTTGGGTATGACTGAGAGGTCAGAAGGAAATCTTTTGCCTGGAAGGAGAAACATGCAGAGTGCACCTACCTTCTGTATATCCATTCATAAGCTCTGTGTCTGAATATGAAGAAATAGGAATATATAAATCAATTATAGAGTCTAGTGGAAAAAAAAAAAAAAAGAACTGCCTAACTTTTGCAAACCAAGGAGAAAAGCTAATATCTCATGTTATTTCCATCTTCTCAATGAAAACTACTGTAGTGTAGACTACATATGTACTGGGACATACTATAGCTTATACGTAGGAGCAGCTGACGACTTCAGCAATTGCACAAATGATTAGAAAAGCAACCTTCCTTTCATAATGACACAGAATAGTATTAATTCACTTCAGGTTAGAGATCTCACATTTAAGTTAAACCAGTCTGTGTGGTGGATGAATATGGCTGTCCTGTATTCATAATTTTCCAGGGGGTGAAAAACACGCCTGATTCAAAATGAATTGCATGATCTATGATGGCTAGACTTCATTCAAAATAGGCATTTGTCAACCACAATTTTTTAGACATCTCCTACACAAGTGTAAAGTACAATAGTCTATGGAAGACTTGTCTTAAATATACTGAACAGCTGCCCTTAATGAGTTAAATGCACACTCATTAAGAACCACAAGGCTGGCATAATATGGTCTCACTGCTTCAGGATAGAAATCATCATGCCTCTACAACCTATACAAGCTGCTAGGGTAGAGAAGCTCATCTAAAGTCTCTGAAAAAAGGGAATTATGATCAGCAAACATCATGGTCACTGGACAGAATACTGTTCCGACTCATCTAGGATGTGTTGAAAGGGACATCAGCATTCTTCACTTGAAAACTTTCAGCTTCAACTTTCTTCACTGAAAGAATGAGTTTCCTCCTATTTTCAGTCCCTACACAATAGCAAGGAAATTTGTTTCAAGATTTAAGAACAGAATCACAGAGACAACTGTTGTGTCACAGCTACTGAGGATGAACAGTAGTTTGGATCCTTCCTGTGCTACTCAAGGTCACAATAGAAACCTGCAAAGTGCATCTCTAAACTACCTTTTGACCAGTACTTTGACCTTTGCTTTGCCAATTACATACCCAGTACTTGATAGATATCAAAAAATCTTCACTAGAAGCTTGTGAGATGAAGAAGAAAGTTGTAATTTCCCAAATGAGAAAAAAATTGGAGAGTCCATAGTACTAATTTCAACATCTAAGCACGATGCCTTAGCAAGCCATACGTTAACTGAAAATGCTATTCATTTCAAAGCAGATTGCTAGGTGAAAGAAGTAAGATGAGAGGTCTGCCATGACTGCTTCAGAAATGTCAGAACATGGGGCCAACCATGATCTCTGTTTTCCTGCTCTTCTGTCTAGGGTGAAATGTGAGTTTCATGCACTTGTCCTGGTTTTAAATGGCTAACTGGTAGCCCTATAGTTATCTGACAGTTCAGATTCCCTGGAAGATGGCAGCTGTAGATGCTCAGGTCAAGTCCACGCATGCAGAGGCAGCGAGGTCAGTACTTCCCAGGTAGGCTGAGCTTACTGGGTGTGCAGCAATATCATTCTGCACCTGTGACACATCAGGAACATATTTGACATATCTTATATGGTCCTGACCTCTATTCAGTAGGTAGACAGTAGGTCCTATGTACCCAGAAGCTTTGGACTCACTGCACACTCACAGCAAATGTATATGTGCACCCATCCAGACTGATATATAGGAATCCAAACTGAGTGAGGCCTCCTAAAGATCTTATCTAATAATGATATAAATAAGTCTTATGCATTGCATTGAAAATCAAACATGTCCTTTTCCTTGGAACCCAAAATGTTGCGTGCTAAGGGATAACGGAAACACCATTAATGTAACAAAAAGATGGCTCTGCCACAAACATGACCATGGCATCTGGTCAAGTAACACAGCTGTTGGGAAGACTGGTTAAAAAGGTAAAAAAAAAAAAAGTCTGTAGCTTCAGGAAACTCTTTTTGAGAAGGCATGTTTTTTATGGAAGACTCTGGAGCTGTCAACTAAAGTAGAATTCAACTTAAAAACAACCTGACAAACAGAAAAGGAAGTTTTCTCTGAGTCACACTGTCCTTATGCAGGAGTTCTCCAAACCTGAGAACTCCAACAAACCTCAAAGAGCTTGGGACAAGGTAGTCATACTACAGTGGACCTTAGGAACGTACCCTACTTTTCATAGACATCTCATAATACTTCATCATGCTCCCATGGACCAAGAGGTCCTGAAGAAGATATGCTGCTGACATTTCTACTCTTACAGAAATCAATAATATGAGATTCCTAAATAGCTTTTACCTTTGTCACTATTTATGAATCAGAACTGTATAGAAACAGTTTGCACTTCTCCACTTCTATTACACAACTATCTATGCAACAATAAATAGTATTCATTTAAGGACTACCATGCTGCATTTAATCTCTCCATTGTGATCATTAGTACAGATTGAGAGAGAGAAGTTTCAAAAACTTACTTGTATAAGTCATTCGTCTCCATCATTTCTTTTCCTGGCTTCCAGTAAGCCATAGCTCTTGATCTTAATGAGCGTGTACTTCTAGATGGTTTAATGTGTGCAACGGTCACCAATAAGCCCATCTTCCCTAATGGTTTAATACTTTTTTGAGCTCTTTTATGCTTTTGACCATTGTAGTGTCATGTGGCATTGAGTCCGACGGCTAATTATACTAATGTGTGAAAAGGACATTTTTGTCTGGTTTAAGATTTTGGCTTCATAAATGGTTCTCCTCTCACAATCCTGCTGGCCTCTGTCATGCCTCTCCATTGCTGTATCTTATACAGAGATACGTAAGCCATTCCATATGGTTGATTCTACCATACTTTGCTGTGCATATCAACAAAACCATTACATTCTGATGTATCCACTTATTTAGTGGTGACTAAAGCCAAAACAAACTTGTTGATTTTCAGATTTCTTCATGAGCTTCCAGGACCAGCAATTAAAAAAGACATCTTTAAACACATGCAATAAGTAGATTCAAGAGAAAACAAATGTGGACATGGTAATGTCATTTTTGCAAAGTATACATTACAGCCCAATTTTAAATGTAGAGTTAGGGATTTATGACAGAATTTTGGAAAGTGCAAAAGCATTTTAGGAGAAAAATTCCCAGTGACTTTCAAGGAATCTATAATCCAAAATCACCCAGACACTTTTGAATAACTCACACATAGGCCCTCAAACTTGTATTGTAAAAACTTTAGGTCCTTGTCAGCTGCAGGAAATTCTTCAACTGTTCTACTAAAAATAGATCTAAATTTGTGCTGGAGGAACTTTGCTCCTATAGACTCTTCTAAAACATATCTAAAATTAACATATATTCACAAGAATGTTCAGAGAATCAAGAGGTCTACTTTATATGTCTTCTGTTATTTGCATATTAGTGTTAACTATTCACGAACATGATATTAATCTCTCTCTTTGTAAGTATATATGTATATATGTGTTATTTATAGTTCATATTCATATTCCATTAAATCTGTAGTGTTTCCATTGTATCAGCATATTCTTCTCAGGGATTTGTGGCCATTGGGAATATAAGCACATCCCTAACATTGTACATCTGTCCCTGTAACAGAGCACAGGCAGAGTGCCAAACACCGCTTTTGGAGCAAAGATTTGCTCTTCTCGATATGTTTCTGGAGAGCCATTGTAACTATGAACTCTCAAAACGAAAACTGCCCTTGAAGCTCCAGGGAGTGGCACAACTGCTGACACACTTCAGATCACCTGAGCACCCTCACTTGAATTTGGCCGAGCAATTTGCTGAGCTGCCCTACTGAGGACAGACGTGAGGATACGTGATGCTAATAGAGAAGCCTCCGGGCTTTCATGAGATGACATGTAAACTCCCTTGTCATCATAGCAGAAGTACTCAAACTAATTTTCACAATTTACTGAATGGCAGCATGAATTCTGGTGACCACTTGCTGCTTTGTGTTCCCATGACAGTTTGCACTAAGGTGGCTGTGCAACACAAGGAGGAACGGGTAATGCCCTGTGTCTCAGCGAAGGCGTAGACTGAAGATGCTACATTGTCATTTGATCTCAAAGAATCCAGACTATTCCAGGAGAGGAGCTCATGAAGGCTCCATGAAATGGGGCCACTATTGCCCAAAATGCTGGATAGCTCTAAACCAGAGCCTCTCTTGTGTCACTGCATTAACACTATCTCTTGAAAACAGCTGTACGCTGTCAGCAATAAGATCTGCTGTGTGTTTCAAATCATAACACTTAACTATCGTGGAAGAGTAAGTTAGCTGCAGACATCTGACTATCAGCTCAGACAAACAAAGCAGCACTTCAGTGGTCTACTGAGCTGTGCTCATTAGTTGCAAATCTTTCTTTTTTTTAACCTTTCAAATCGTTCTTCCACAAACTACTGTGAGCGACTTCCTCTCAAATCATGCTTTCAACACATCACTGGAATGGCATTCACCCACATGAATAAAATTATCTTCTCTGCAATAACTGAGGATATTATGGCTTAAGAAAAGAGAAAAATACGGGAACTAGACAGATACATATGGAACAAAAAGCTCTTACCCGCAGAGCTTTCCAGCAAGAAACAAAGACATTTACTTTGGGTGAAAGCCCACTGGGGATCATCACAGTCCCACAGACCCCTACCCCTGGCTATCTCTACTCTGCAGGAAGGTGCCTCAGTGGCATGNTCCAGATCATTGATAATGAATAAAATTATCTTCTCTGCAATAACTGAGGATATTATGGCTTAAGAAAAGAGAAAAATACGGGAACTAGACAGATACATATGGAACAAAAAGCTCTTACCCGCAGAGCTTTCCAGCAAGAAACAAAGACATTTACTTTGGGTGAAAGCCCACTGGGGATCATCACAGTCCCACAGACCCCTACCCCTGGCTATCTCTACTCTGCAGGAAGGTGCCTCAGTGGCATGAGACACACAACAGCACAACCAGCGGTGCTTACTGCTAAACAGGTTGCTGGGACTGGAATTAAAATCACTGGAGACCAAATTGTCATTCTGTATAATTAATGTGCTCTAGCCTCAATTATCGGTGGAAATGCAATGTAGAAGCTGCAGAGGAAATGGATGGCACATCCTGCAGTATTTTAAAACTAGATCTTTCTGGTAACTGACGCTAAGCAAAATGTGCCCCAAAGAACAAGGGTCTGGGAAACAGTAGCTGGGCACGGTCCTATCCATAAATGGCAACTTCCATCTGCCTGCCTGAAATCCGTATCAGAAATATGTGGTAGATGACCTTTTTTCCATGATTTCAAACATACAGGGTGTTCTGCAAAGATAACAAACACCGGAGGCAAGATTCATCCTAAAAGTATGAGTCCTTATTTCACTGGAGAACCTGAACTAGCTCTAAACTTTCCTGTACAGTACCTCTGAACCTTGAATGGACATGATCCACATACTTCCTATTTAACAAGTCTGCAATTTAAGCATGTTCTTGGCTTTATGCAAGTCAATGGGCTACACAGTTACACCGAATTAGATGTACCTTGTTAATCAGGCTGCTGAGTGGGCTGAAGACACGAATAATAACCAATGTTTCAGAGGCATTTCGGTGCATCAATTGGCTTGAGCACCAGCCGTGGCCCCTGGCTCTATAAGAATATAAGCAGAAACAGTGAACAAGAAATGAGTCCCAGACATGTGGATCAGCAGTGAGCAGTGAAGTTTCAGCTACTATAACGGGGACTTTCATCTTCATTATTGCTGTCATTTCTTGTGATATTAAATTAGATATTAAATTATTTTGGTTTCCTAAACAAATGAGCCATATGTGGTATTGCTGTTTCTCGGCTCCTCCTAACAGCATTTGAACGCAGTAGCCATACAAATTCATCAGAGGGGTTCTCTTCCCCAAGCTTTCCAGTTCCTGAAAGTTTTGTTAAAATAAGCTTCTGAGTAGAAGAGAGAGACCATATTGATCCCACTCACACAACGCAATGTTATCCTCGGCATTTGCTAGACACCAGTGAATCCGCACGGGATCTCAGCCTTCAGCATTAACTCTGCAGGAAACCAGGCTTCATTGCCCCTGCCACTCACACAACTATTTATACTTCAGCTCTTTCGTTCACACGTCGCAATAAACAGTTTTGCCATGACTCCTTCTTTCACATGGCTGTACTTGACCCTGTTCAAACACACGCACGCATAAACACACACACAGTGTGTGTGTAGAGTCCAGATCCCTTTTTCAATAAATAAATAGCTACGCAGATGGATAGATGAAAACAACAAAAGAACTGGCGATACAGGACGTAAGCTGAAGACCTGCATCGTGGATTGGATGCCTCAGCACAGACCTTGAGGTGAACTGTGTTGAAAACTGACTTCTTGCAAGCTCTTCCCACACAAGCTGCTGTGATTTAAATCCCACAGTCTGATATGGCTTACTGTACTCGTGTTTATTTGTGCAGTGAGCAGTCTACAGAGGTGGTATAAAGCGTTGTCAGCTTCACAGAATGCTTTAAGTTGTAGCTCTCTTAAAAAGCACATTCCTACCTGCACCGCCGCCGCAGCCAGCATCCCTGGAGGCCCCTTCTATTGTTGCAGTGTTAGTGTCATCACTCCATTAGGAGCCTGCCCGAGTCTGCGTGCCCAATTCAGAAAGTGCACCTGTACAAGCATAAGAAGAATGATAATTCCTGGCTGTGCTTTGGTGTGAAGTGCTTTTTTGTAAAACAAAACAAACTATTCATGCCACGATGAAAAATAACTTCTGCTGTACCTGTCAAAGGATCAGTGGGTCTTTTCTAGTGAATGAATGAGCAGTGGCTGGTCTTTTTTAAGCCACTGAAAAAAGCAAACAGTTCATGCAAGTAAATATATATCACACAGGGCTATACACTTTGCTGTTCTTATGCCAGTTAAACAGCACTTTACAGAAGATATAATTCATTATCCTTCTATAGTATATTCACAGAGAACATGCTGAGGACACGAAGAAATTGTGTGTGCAGAGAACTGAACGGGCTTTTGCACCCTTTTCATCTCCATGGAACTGGGCTCCTCACAGCTGCTCGGCGTTCAGGGCTTTTGCACCAGCCTTTCATGGCTTAGCCGACACACACATGCCCCACTGCTGCTGTCCTGTAGATAAAAAGCAGCCTGATTAGCAGTCCAAATTGCAGCTCAGTCCCTGTTGTCTCACAGGACAGGGCAGGGCAGCTCCACGTTCCCTTGCAGACTCTGAATGGGAAGGAGATGCTACTGAGAGCAGGGTCCAGGCTAGTGAATCTGTTGGGGCTATCTGTCAATAGGGCTGATAACATTTCCAGTCCTAGTGCCCAGCCAAACGTACAAGGTGATTCAAGTTGTTTGCAGTTAGGAGAAGAAATAGAAAGTAACAAAGCCAGGCATCTCTTTGATGCAATCTTATTTACAGAGATGTTAAATCCTTTCTCTCTGGGCTTTTCTCTTTGTTCTATGTACTTGTGTAGGATAGGCATGGTACTCTCTATATGCCCTCCTCAGCTTCTACTATGGATTTGTCTCGCAAATTCACAAAAATATCCAGTGAAATGCCGTTCACCTGCATATGCACTGCATGAGCCTTTGCTCTGGAAAGTGGGGCGTTACGAACAGAGACTGCTAGCTCAGCAGTGGTAGGGGTCACTATTTCAAGAAAGTGTATCTTTTTTAACCTATCTGCCGCTATGCATTTACCCATAGTTTCAACGAGAATTTGCCCACCAGGTAACAGTTTAGAGCCCTGAGTTAACATTGAGCAGATACTAAAATCTGAGTTTGCTTTTAGATACCATTTCTTATGGGATATCTAGAGTTTTATTTCATTTATTGTGATATATTTCTTATGAAAACAAGATATGCCCTCCTCTAGTAACTAGGATAGCTTGTCTGACACTGTATTTTAGATACAGAGCTATATAATCTCCTTATTTCCATACAGTAGGAAACCAAAGTAAAATGTTGGAATTGTAACCTATGATCGAAGATTGTACAGCAGCTGCTCAAATGGTGCAAATATTTGCCTCGATTATTGTATTTACAATTCCAAAAATATTTCTTCTGTTGAAGGTCTGTGTACAAGACACTACTCCAAACCATTTTTAAGGGAGTTTTGACATAAATGAAACTTTATGCTGGCATGGCAAGTGAAGTACTTGATTAATAAAGAGTTTCACTGTTTTCAAACACATATTCCATGCAGGCTCATTTGAAGAAAACCGCAAGTGGAGAATGCTTTACTGCTTCCAGTCACAAGGGGGTTGTGTATTTCAATCCTGCTTACACAGTTAGCTTACTTTGGAGCTCTGGTAGGAAAGAAACATGACCAGGAGAAATAATGCTACATTCAGTGACCCTGCCCTTAGAATCAATTGGCCTGATGGGAGAACTTTTTTCTCTCTCTTTTGCTACTGTTTTCTTAGTTTTTAACCTTTTAATACTTAATATTTCTTGAAACACCATCTTTAGAGAAATGTCTACGGTCCACAGACTTGAAGTACTGATTGATATGGCCTTCTGACACCATGAATGGGAAATGAGAGCCTTATATCGACAGTTGACATATAAAGCAATGTACATGCTCATAGCCTTTTAGACATGTTTTGGTGAGAGTTAATATTTTCGGGTTTAAATATCAGGTTTTGAGTATATAGCTCAGATTCTTTTATGTTACAAAGGAATTGAACTTCAACCACAGTGACAAGTGAAAGAAGGGGACAATTAGAGCTAATGAAGTCTGCAGAGAATTCCAAAAGAAAGTCTTGAAAAATCTAGAAAATGGAAAAATCCTAGCAAGTTCTAATAGGCTGTGGAGTAGGCACCCGCTCGGCTTGCTTCTTTTGGTTGTAGCCCTATCTCTGGAGTACTTTAAAATCTGATTGAACAAAGCACTAGAAAACATTCTGTGGTGAAAAAGAAATGCAAAGTAGAGATCATCAGTTATTTTCTCTCCATCCCATAAACCCTTATTGGCAGGCAAGAAAGGAAAAAAACTGCTTCAGTCATGGGTGCTGCTCACTGGTCAGCTGGCACATAGACAAGATGGATTAGCCGGTGATGATCACCAACCGTTTGTGAGGCTGCCATTACCTACCCGGTACATTTAAAACAACAGTTTGGGACCAGTGTTTTAAAAAACAGCTTCTAACTTTGTACATACACAGTAGCACTCATAACCATTTGTCCAAACACAAGCATAGAAGAGTAGTTTATTATGGCAAGGTAAGAAACTCGCTGCCTGCCCAAGCTTCGGGTACAAAACCAGTCTGCCCTTACAAATGCTCCTGTTTTTGCTTCAGCCTCCCAGCCACATGCTGACAGCCTGGTCACCTGTGCCCTTTGCTTACAAACATGAAAACAGGACAGATGAACACAATCGTGTCTTATCCTCTCATGCAGACACTTCATTCCACCCTTCTTCCAGCAAGTGCTAAATCTCTCAAGTCAAATTCAAAAAGCACAGAGCCTGTCTCTTTTAAACTAAACAACCAATAGATACATCTAAATCACAGTCGGTATACTGAAGCAAACTGATTACGAGCAATGACTAATTTTTGCTTTCTACTTCCTCCCTTTCTCAGTGTTCTTAAGTATTTACTGCCTCCTGCGGTGATAACTTGTTTCATTAGAAATTAATCATTAGCACTGAATTTGTCTCAAAAGATCATAGCCATAATGCACATTCTTTCCACCTTCAGGTTGTCTTTCTGAACCACAGTGCTCCAGAGACAGCTCCATTTAAAAAAAAAATAAAAAAATAAAATTGATGGGTTTTGTCCCTGAAAATATAAATGTATTTTTACTCTTTCTATGACTCTTAACTTCTAAAATAAAAATGGCTGGCCAAGCGTAGGCTGAATTTTTGCTATTTCAGTTTTGAGGGACTAACTTACCAGAGCTTTAACTGACTGGCTCTTGGGAATGGCTACAGGACTTCTAAGTAATTTGTGTCACTGTAACATCACTTTTGTTTTCAAACACTCTTTCTAACCTTCTCCACATGGTATTACTTCAGAGAACAAGTATTAGCAGCATCATTAAAATATACCAGATAAATGAAAGATTCAGCCCATATCTAGTTTGTCAAATAGCAAAGCAAACCTGTGGTAGGATGCTTCTCTAATCCTATTTTGCTTAAACACGTACCACCACTGTGCCTAATCAGTGTCAGGTGCTTTATATCAATGACAATTTTTTTGCTTTCTTTTTTTTTTCCTACCTGTTACCACTATTGGTTTCACCCTGCTAAAACCCTTTTCACTCAGCACTCATTGGGTTGCATCTGGATGCTGCATGCAGTTTTAGGCCTCCCAATACAAGGCAGAAGTCGATAGCCTGAGAAACATCCAGAAGATGACAGCCACGATGGTGCGCACTTGCCCTGGGAGGAGAGGCTGGGGAGTGGGGCTTGTTCAGCCTGGAGAAGGGGAAGGTTCAGGGGGACCCAATAGCAACCTCTACCAGTGCCTGCAGGCAGGGGTTCAAGGAGATGGAGCTGGGCTTTTTATGGAGGTGTGTGGCTGGAGAACAACAAACAAAGGTCATAAACACAGGTTCAGACTTGATAAAAGGAAAAAGATTTCCACATAAGGGCAGCTAAGCAGTGGAGCAGGTTGCTCAGAGAGACTGTGCAGTCCCTGTCTTGGGAGGTTTTCAAGACCCATCTAATACAGCCCTGAGCAGTCTGCCTGAGCATGAGCTGAGCCTGCTTTGAGCAGGAGGTTGTCCTGGAGACCTGGCCAGTAGAGACCTCACAAGGTCCCTTCCCATCTGCATTATCTTTTGACTGTGAGTCTGATTCAGCCCTGCCAATTTAGCTCTCTGATTTGAGGCTGAATTTCCAGAGTTTTCCACTAAGTTAAACTGAGTACATTAGATGGAGAAAGCATGAGAATACAATAAACATAGAACTTCATAACGCTCTTTTTACTGAGATACTTTTCAGACTACTGCCACTCTTGAAATGTGGACTTTGGAAGATCTGAAGAGTTCTGAAATAATGAGCATGAGGTCATATGTATTTTCATTTAAGGGACAGTTCTTTCTTGGAAGCTTTCCCATGAAAATAATTTTTCATTCCATTGTTTTACATCATTGAAATTCCCTCTCTCTAAGAAACAATATTCCCAAGAGAACAGGAAAAAGTCTATCTTCCTTTTTCTTTCCTTTTGGTGTCATCAAAATACTTCTCAATCACGCTTTCCTCTGAATATTGGGAAAATTAGTCTAAATAAATGTTCTCCAAAAGATTAGGGATCTTAGCATCACAATCAGTTTGTGTGACTTTGCATGGTCTAAGATAGATCATTATGCAGCCACTTTGTTTTGCATGAGTACATTAAAACCAGATGTGAGTTGCTGAGTCAGCTTTGATACAGTTGCAGGATTATGCTTTCCAGGAAACAAATGATCACCATCCATAATTATGTTTTCTAAAACCTAAGATAAGCAGCTGAATCCAGAAAAGGGAAACTGTGGACTTGTGTAGTTTCTGCTGGACGTAAGAGATTAGCCTCATGCCTGATTAAAGAACATAGCTCTCAGCTCAGCGAAGCACTGGCTCTTATAAAAGGTAAAACACCAGCAGAGGTCATATAGACAATACTAACTGTAAAATCTGAAATCATATAAAAGACCTGGAAGAGATTTCAGGAGGCAGTATCAACTATGCCTGTGCCATTTTCTGACAGATGTTTATCTAGCCTTTCAGAAAAACGTTTATTAGTAATAGATATTGTTTCACTTCCTCAGGCAAGCTTTTTCAGTGTTCCAGCCTGGTCTTGAACACTTCCAGGAATGGGGCATCCACAACTTCTCTGGGCAGCCTGTTCCAGTGCCTCACCACCCTCAGAGTGAAAAATTTATTCCTAACATCTAATTTAAATCTACCCTGTTCCAGTTTGAAGCCATTACCCCTTGCCCTATCACTACATGTCCTTGTAGAAAGTCCCTCTCCAGCTTTCTTGTAGGCCCTCTTGAGATTTTGTCAGGGAACCATGGATAAGCACCTTCCCATAACATTTTTGTAATAGATATGTGTTTTCTTAGGTCCCATGGACCTGAAGAGCATACCACGCCACTGTCTTAATATTACACTTTGCTAATCATTTCTGCTGACTACTTGTTCAAACAGAATACGGCCTGTGGGGAATTCCAATGAAGGATGGCAGTGAAAGGGCTTGAGTAAAAAGACATCTTTCTTGAAAATTCATTCAAAGCTACAGTGAAAGGGATAAATAGAGCCATGCAACTGCAAAATAAAAATTCTAGAGTTTGTTATTTTGTTTCTTTTCTGATGTTACAGGAATACTTATGTCATTCTAATTTTCCTCTGATTTGAAGGGAAGTATTTGCTGAGGAATATCATCTGGGAACAAAATTGGACTTCTAGAACCATGATGTGGTAAAACCTGGTGAAAGATTTACAGTGTGGTGTTTTTCTCATTGCAGAGAATAAAGGCATAACTGGTTTCTTGTAGTTTATTCTTGCTAGTCTGAATTTTCATCTGAGAGAAGCATAGGGATGGCAAATTATTTTTTATGTTCAGTGCAAAATAAAAATATACATACATAAATATATATAAAACAGAATGAATAAGAAACTGTGAAATAAAAACTCAGGAGAACAAAATGGGTGAATTGAGAAGGTGTGAGTCTATGGAGAGGATTCCACCACTTAGGACTTCATTGTTTCACAGATCAGGTGTCAACTCATACCAGGACTTAGCCAAAAATAATTTCCAAGCATAAAGCTGCCTCTTCAGAAGCAGAGCCGTGCAAATACCTACTACTGACCATCAACTGCCATTTCAGCTTTTGGAATTAAAACTGAAGTTTTTACTTCAAAAATGAAATACTACATCAATATCCAAATGGATATATAACATTTTTTTTATAGCTTCCTCCTGGCCACCCAGGTATAGCTAGAATGATGAGTAAAGTATGCACAGCTCATAGATGGACAGAAACAACCACCTCAGAATAACCTTTAACTCACAGATTAAGACCGAACTCGGATAGGAATTCTACTTTTAAAATATGGCATTTCAAATAATTGCATAGAAACTTGTTCCTAAGGCATTCATTCTTTCATGGGTGCTACTCACAGGTCCGAGAAGGCAATGCTTTGCTGACCGACTTGGGAGGCAGAGGCTCCTCAGGAAGGAAAACAGCCACCACTCGTGAAGATGTATTTTCCACCGGAAATAGTTTGGTTTCTATAGTCTAAGACAGAACCACCAATACGTCACTTCTTTGAACCTGGAAGACATTATTAAGGAAAGTAAGTATGGCTGCACAAAATAAATCACTTATTTCTCAATTTATGGCAAGATTTAACCTCCAATCATGAAGTAGCAGAGCAATTGCTAGAATGATCATAAGATTTTCCTCATCTTAGAAAAGGAAACCTTTTTAGAAGACCTAATATCTTCTCCAAGCAGACTGTATTTCCTCCTTTCTCTTTCTGATTCTCTGTTAGTAGAAAGATGATGAGTAGAATCAGGGTTTCTGGATGAGCGCAGTTGCACAGCTGGTGAACAAACAAATGCTCTCGATCAAACAGAACATGCTTCTCTAACAACTTGGAAACTACCACTACTGCTTAAACTATGCCACATACAATAAAAATCTCTTAAACCATACATATCTCAAGTATTCAGTAAATATTAAATAGAAAAACAAAAACAAGAGGTCTACCATATGTGGACCATTCAGCATTTATTAGTAAAGAAACTTGTGGCAGGTTTTTAAGGTCATTTATAAAAGCAAGCGCAAAAGTAAAACATTAGGTTGAGGGCAGGGATTTAGACAGAGGAATACTGAGTTTCGTAACAAAGCCTCAAACATGTGGTCACCTAATAGACTCATTCAGACTCCCTCATACAACCCATGTGGAGAACAAAGTGCCTCAGCAGCCCCCAAATTGAGAGGAGCCACTCCTGTGTTGAACTGGGGGGCCGTGGCAAGCAAGGTGAGAGAAAAACTATTAATCCTGGCAGACTACATGCTTAAAATGGACTCTGAGCAGCTCTTGGGTCTCCAATGCGATTGTGTACAAGTCCTTCAGAAATGCAGGAATGGAGGCTCTTTATTAATAGATGTTTCAGGTTCTGTAAAGTAAGAGGGCAGCTGCATGGGGGGGATCTTCATGGGGATGGTACCTGCAAGTTGGATATTAATATTTAAAGAAATTATTAGTCTCCAATGTATGTTGTCTACTAGCTTCACTTGTAATTTTAGTCCTCAATTTATAAATTCTGTGTTCAAGTGTTAATTTTGCACATCTGATTTGAGCTATGAACTGTTATTTTTAGCTGATTGTTTCACATGAGGCATTTGTTTTCCGTGTTTTGTGACTAAGGTATTTAATCATGTACCACAATTCGGTTCCCTGATTGGACATAGCTGTTATAAACTGGTCTGATATAAATGTGTTTAAAATTAAACCCATTCTGTATTCTGTGTCATTCTAAGTGTTCCTTAGGTATGCATATCCTTCCCAATGAACAATGAATTTCACCTAACTTGACTTCTACTGTTGCCCAAAATCTGACTAATGAGCTCAAACAATCTAAATCAAAATCTGGTTTCTGATTCAGCAAGTTAATTGTGAACAGACTTTTATGTGTTCCCACTGGCTCAAATCTTGTTTTGAGACTGAGTTTTAAAAAATAAGATGACTATAGGAGTCTGTAATGTATAAAATAAAACAAAATGAAAAGCTTGCAACTGGGGAAAAAACAGTCAAAAACTCCAGTAACATCATGGGCCCAGGAAGTAATCTTGAGCGTTATTAAAAAGACAACACTGCAACATAATCCAACAGGAAAAAAAAAATAATGAGTGAAAGAAAAACTTATTTAATTTGTTATCACACCAAGATTAGTCCCAGAGCTGGCTGTCAGATTACCCAGAGTGAGAGTCAAGCGCTGTAGCCTAATGTAACTTGAGCTAATCTTATACAGTACTGTGGAATAACCATAAATTACTGAGAGCCTGCGAATGGTCACCTCATGAACTGCAAAGAGGTTTTTTAATTTCGTTTTGGTTTTGTGTCTGAACTTCATTCCTTTCACATCCTGTTTTTCTAATCTGTGTAAAAGGAAAAAGGAGAATTATACCTTGTGTATTTCACAAAGCCCATTACGCCGTCATACCTGGCCTGCAGAACAATAACCCAGCATCACGAGAGGGGCTGCCAGATACAGCAACACTTTGTTGCTGTTTGAAAAGATTATGACAGACCTAATAGATTTAGCCTGAATACTGTATCCTGAAAGCGAGAAGAATGTCACAGAATTATTTTTATCTCAGAAGTAAATTAACCTCATCTATTGTAATACTTGTGACTGAAAAGGACACAGTCTGCACTGCCTGCACACCACTCAGTCCCAATGAATGTGGGTTTTTAGAAGCTTCTCAGATAATTTCATGTGATTTCAGGACATTATGTTGCTTTTATGAACATATTTTGTCTGAAAAGATCTTAAAAAAGTAATTACCTGGTTCCAGTCTCTAAAATGCTGTGTGTGCAGCGCTCTGTGCCTTCTCCCTTCCCTTGCTGAATCTCAGTGTCGATGAGCAGGAGGAGACTGAACATGCCCTCGTCAAGTCTTTGGACACCACCAGATGGAGGGGGGAGCAGGTGACGTGTTCGAGGGTAGTGCTGCTCTTCAGAGGGACCCAGCCAGGCCGGAGGAACAGGCTGATAGGAACTTCATAAAATTCGCCCAGGACAAATGCAAATCCTGTGCTTGGGAGGGACTGGCTACCCTGCACCAGGACAGGCTGGGGACTGCTGATTGATCGGGGAGCAGCTCTGCTAAAACAATCTGGGGGTCCTGGTGGGCAGCAGATATACACGAGCAGCAGTGAAGCCAACAAGATACAGGTCTGTATCAAGAGGGGCACAGCCAGTAGATGGAGGGAAGGCATTACCCCTGCTATGTCAGCATTCGTTAGGTTGGACTTCGATGTTGCTTCCCGTTATGGCTTTCCTAATACAAGAAAGGTATTGAAACCCTGGGATGTGTTCAGGAGAGGACAGACACAATGGTGGGGGGCTGAAGTACTTGACCTGAGAGGAGAGGCCAGGGAGTTGGGGTTGTTCAGCCTGGGGAACCCAACAGCAGCACCCAGTACCTGAGAGGATGGCATCAGGGAGAGGGAGTCAGGGTCTTCATGGAGGCACACAGCCGAGGAACAACAGACAGAGGTCGTAAGCAACGGTGGTCTTAGTCTTTCCTTCCACACACTTTGTATGACTTACTGTCAGAGTCTTCAAGTCTAATCCACTCTCCTTTGTTTTACTAAGCCTGCCCAAGCTCCTGACACTTTCCTGGTCTTTGTGTCCTTTGATCAGATACTGGCTTTTTCTACCGTTAAGCTTTTAGCAGTCATCCCAGCTTCCTCTGGCTAGGTTCCCTTTGGCTAATACCCAAGGTAAATTTCCAAATCACTCTTTGCAACTCATTGGCCACTGGTAATTGCCTGCTAAAGATGTACTTCTCTTCTGCAACATGTGGTGATGTTGCACATGCTTTTGTATTGGATGCTCTCATTTTCCTTAAATGCCACCTCTTCAGAACCATCAAAGGATTTCCCTATAGAGGATAATAAAAAGTCAATCAGCCTTTAAAGTAAGCTTCCTTTCTTTCTCCCAAGATAAATTCCACCTTCGTGTTTTGCTTCTTAGTTACTTAACCTGCTCTCCTTTGACTTTGTTTACCACTTTTACAGCTGTTCCTTTTTATTCCTCAGGCTTTAGCATTTAAGAAAAAATTTCCCAGGGATTTCATTTGCCTTCTACTCAGGTTAGATTTCAGGTTTTCATATTGTGCTTGACACCACTTGGAAACAAGTTGGAAGAAAAAACATAAACTCAATTTCAAAAATTAAAATGATTGCATATTCTTTTAGGCAAAATCTTTCACGTCCTTTTTTTTTTTTTTTTCAATTAAGAGGCATGGATCTAGCCCTGGGTTAAAAATAAAATAGTTCAAGTTGTGATAAAACCAAAAGTGTTATGTGAAATTAGAATGCATTAGTGTGTCCTAAACCATAAAGCTACATCTAATTTTATCTCTGTTTTGAGGAAAGCCACTGAAAGATTTAGACACAAGTGAAAGCAGTGCCACTATTTGTTCAATTTGGATTTAAATCTAAATCTGCTGCTTTTAATAGCAGTAGTCATAAGGGAGAAGGTTAAGCTATTATAAAATATACATCTGGGGATTAAACTACCCACTAACGTCCCCGCATTAATTACACAATAGCTCAATAGAACTCCTTTTGGTCAGGCACATTCAGTGCTCTGGAGGTAAACCACTGTAGGTATTATTACAGCAAGCTTTACAGCCATCATAATGTAATGAAGCTTATTCCCTTCATTAATTTAAGACATGATTTTTTTTTTTCTGGATGATTTACAGGTAAGTGGTGATATCTGTGTGGCTACGCCACAAGAATACGCACTCAAGGAATTAGAAAAAAAATATCACCACTCTCCCCTTGCTAATTTTGCAACTTCCTTTTAAGCTGTTGTACTGAAACCTCATATGAGCATGTGCTCCTTTTTTTGTCCAGTTCAAGTTTCTGTCTGGGTTGTGAGATCTTGGCTGAGTAGAAGAAAGGTGGCCACTTCTGCATGAAAATGAGTGGGTTTCACTGATCACTAAAATGTCGACTTTGCTCAGGAACATGAGAGTTTACATTTCCTAGGTAATGGGCACCAAAATCCCTGAAAACTGGGATAAAATTATATGCAACTTTTACGGTGCAGGCCTATGGAGCCATTTATAAAAATAAGCTGGGTTTTATATGATTGGTAACAAAAATACATAAAAATGTTGTTTGCCCCATATATTGGGAAATATCCTGTCTTGGCACTCTGCAGCTGGTGAGTCATAATTTTACAGTTTTTACTAAAATAAAAATGAAATTAAAAAGTCCACATTTTCAAAGAAGTACAGAAACATAATATTTATAGAAGATCATAAACAAGTACTCTGTTAATAGCTGTTGAACTTTGTTTAAAGAATAACAGACTAACATTTCCAAAGTACTCTTTGCTGAGATTGAACAGGATTTTATTCAAACTGTTGCGGTAACTAATGAAAAACAAATGAGATTTCCAAACAGTTTTGACTGTTAGGGGTGTGATGGCAATATCATTGCTTTTTGCACTTACAGCTGCTGCTTACATTGAAACTACCCATTTAAAACATCGTGTCATTTTATACTTGAACTCTTGATCTGCAATACAGAAGGGCCGGGCATATTTAACCCAGGCTGGAACCAGTCTGATGCAACCCCAGTTTCATCCCTGTGCATGAAGGCTCTTCAGCTTCCAAACTTACTTAAACCTCCGAGGTGGATCACAGACTACTGCCAGCTCTAGAGCTGTTTCTTGCGAAAAAGTATCATGATGCTCTCGAGAGGCCGATGTTCACAGTAATTATAGTGAGAGCGCCTCTTGCGTTTGTCCTACCCTGCTGGTTTGCTTTCCCCATCAGCTGCACCTCTGGATGAGGGCCTGGGGCAGAGACTGTGCAGCTCTCCAAGACTGAAAAGCCATTGGTGGCTCGTGAGAGTCATAGTTCAGCAGAAGAGGCCTGATCCATCAGAGAGAAAAAGACACAAGCAGCTGAACTAAACCTCTTGTAAGGCATTTTGTTAATACACCTGAACAGAAATTGAAACGAAACTGAAACATTCTTTATGGCCAAAATTTTCATTTTGCTACCGAAGTCAGAAATTTCCACGAAATCCCCACATTCTGCCTAATGCTAACTTTTATCCAAACAAATGTTAACATTTTCCACATGTAAATAGTTTCTAGGAAACTCAATATTAAAAAAATACAGATTACCTTTGGGAAGATTAAAGAAATTGAGGTGAAAAAACACCAATAGCTGATGTAATGTGATCTATATTGTAAAAGGTAGAGAGAACAAAATACACATATTGATGAACTGAAAAGCCTGATCTCATCTTGTTATGTCTGTATTATTAAATTCCCAGGTAGTTTTATTTTTAATGCAGATAGATATGCTAAGGGTTCAGATTTTTTTAGTCAAATGGATATGACTGGAAAACGGCTCTCATAAATCATAAACTATTATAATTATTGGCCTCCGTTTCACAGCTCAGACAGCATCCAAATGATTCTGAATCCTGAATCACTTTAGATTTACTGTTCAAAAAGTGGACCAACCACTGCTTTAGAAGAATTAAATTGAAATCAGTAGAAGTTTACCACTCAAATTAATGGAGTCAAATTTCACCTATAACTTTGTTTCCTTTTAAAAAAACAACCAAACAAAAAAAACCGAAAAGAAACAAACAAACAAAAAAAGACAGAAAAAACAAACACCAAACTGAGTTCATCTAAGACACTTTGAAGTTTTTAGCTAAATGTTCAGGAGACAAACATCAAAGGTTGTCAGAAAGACAACGGATCCCTGAGATTAGCAGGGCTGATGCGTTCTGGCTGCGTCCGTCAAAGCTGCAGTAGGAAATTACCAAGCTCATACAATAATTTTCACATATTATTCTGCAAATCAGGGCACATTTAGATTTCATTTGTTCCACTGCAGATGTCACTTGATCCTTCCAGATTTTCAAATCAATCCCTGCTTTGATTTATATTTTCCATAAATATTTTGAAGGAGGACAGATGTGACCACGCAGACTCCCACTACTATTTAGATGG
Organism: Anarhynchus alexandrinus; assembly: GCA_008711295.1. NCBI lineage: Eukaryota > Metazoa > Chordata > Aves > Charadriiformes > Charadriidae > Anarhynchus > Anarhynchus alexandrinus. The sequence continues at coordinate 374,089 of VUYV01000161.1, forward strand.
GGGCTGCATCTACTGCTGGAGACAGATGTGCTCAATAGGAAAATAATCGCAGTCATGTTACAGTACTAAACCTTGACATACTCCAAAGCTTTTTAAAACACCTGTTCTGCATAGCTCTGAGCAAAGCTATATTTAAGAACAACACAAATCACATAGAGGAAGGGCTAAAAAACATAGTAACTTTACTCTTCCTTGGATACTAACAGTGAGGAGAGTGTTTAGCAGAACATGAAGTGTATTCATACCTCAAGTTTTTAAGCATGTTTTTCCTCCTCTAGTGTTGCATCTGAATTTCCATTTAATCGCCCAGAATGAAGGCATGATGATAACTTAGAAGAATTAGAGGACGCAATTAGCCTGTCCTGCTTCAGCCTACTGAATATTTTGATGATACAGTGTTAATACCAATTGAATGGCGTACTTGTATGTGCGGGAGCTAAACTCAAAGTCTAATCCAAATTATAGCTGGGCTTATTACTTGAGTTATACTACTGGGCATGTTGCATACAGAAACGACTCTGTGAAACACCGAAGGCAAAGAAATCCTGCTTTATAGTGCATATAATCGGAAAAGTAAGGAAAGAAAATTTAAACTGTTATTTAAACAACTCTCATTCCAATTACTACTTTCCTCTCTGTCAGGGCCAATTATTCTCACTTTAGACATGACTAGCATTTCTAGAGGCTTTTTTTTTTTTTTTTACAATGTATAGAGTGCCGCACAGTCACTTTGAAATGCCTGAAACATAAATTAAAGTACACAGGAAAAGGAGACTTACTAAATTTAAAGATATCCTCTTATTTTGTCATACTGAGGCACATTAAAATACAGAAGGACTTTACAAGCAGTAAAGTGTTTTGGACACGCATTTACTTTTGCCCCTTAAAGTAACAGTAAGACTAATTTGAAAACCAGAGCATTTCTTCCTTAGCATGTATGCCAGACAAGAAAGCAAGTCCAGGATTTTTTCCGTTCTTGTTCATAAAAAAAAATTAAAATATAAGTATTGGTTATGAAATGAATATGACATGTTAATCATAATGTCAGACTACTGATACTCTAGTTTAGAAGCCTCCATTACCCTTGCCATGAACAGATAGAATGAAAACAAACAAAAAAAGGGAGCGGTCAAAACCTGAGAGTGTAGTTTTGACCTGGTTAAAATGAGAACAGGTTCATTTTTTCTTAACACGACATGATACAATGAGAAATTTGTATTGATTCCAGACTTACCAACTAGAGAATAGGGGTTTGCCTTTTGGAGAGCAGATCAGGAACTGCCCACTGGTTGTCCATAGCTTTCTCATTTGCAGCAGGCACAGTTGCTTGGTACTGATTTTAACCAACTAGAATAGAAAATTTCCAAAACCATAGGTACCTGGAGATCTTGCTTTCTCAAGGGTTTCTCTCACTTGTCTGACTGGGGCAGCCCAGACGTGCATAAATGAACCTGTGTTCCAAAGGACTCCTTCATCGCACTCCATCCTGCAGGCAAGAAACACAGCAGGAAGGCAGATTTACTATATTTTATTTTCATGATTAAAAAGCACAGACTTGATACTTGTTGCTGGAGATTTTTGCCCTGAAGGCCTCCTAAAGCTTTTGATCATATGTTGTAATAGCTTATTAATTTGCATTAGTAATGGAAGCACTGTCAATCAAGAATTGTATGTCTGCCTTTACATCTATCCCCATGGATACAGGAAAGCTGTGCAATTGACAGAATTACATGCAAAATACTGATTTTACTTCTTGAATAGTGTTTTCCTAGATATACCCATCTCCTTTGCTACTTTCTTCAGTATCTGTGTCAATACCTGTCAAGGTGCCAGCGCTGCTGATTAGCTGGTGCAGGCAGAACCTTCCAGTGGGTTTCAGAAAAACTTTGGCTGTAGAAAGCTAACGGCTTGGAGGTGACTTTCCCTGCAAGATGTACCCATGTTCATACACTTCCTCCATAGTATTTTTATTATATTAGCTCAGGGAAATCTTTTACAACTAGGGACAGATATACTTTTTCGGATTAAGTTCACTGCATGCACCTCAGAGTCTTGACTGTAATACTCAACTTAATGCTCTGTACATTTGTTGTCTCAATTTAGCTGCAAGCCCGTTTCCTAATTTCTCATGTGTAACACCAGAACTGATTGCACAGACCTGCATCCATAGATGTAGTCAGAAATACGAAACAAAGTAAAATGCAAACCTAAAAAAAAAATTTAAAAAAAAGTTTGTTTTTCTTCTAAAATTCCTTAACTGAAATTTTAAAAAATTACAGAAACAAATAATATGCAAATGTGGGGTGAGCTAAAGGGATGAGAAGTTAATCTTATGCATAGACATGAAAATTGGCTTATTTAGGAAGCCCAGCTGCCCCATGAGAAAAAGAACTTGTAAGATTATTTGACAAGTGAAGGAAATATGCACTAATTCTGCTACCTTTTACATAAGGCTAATATATTTGACCTCACAGTAACACAGTTCCTTCCTGAGACGGCTGCTTGCCTGTGTACAATTGACCTGAAGTGGTAACTTCATGATTTTGTCTTAAGTTCCCTTCTTCAGCTGATTTCGTCAGTGTATCCAGTTTCATGTAATGGATTCTCACTCGTGGCATGCGATGCTCTTCTTTCTTCACCTGATTTCACAAGCCAGTTCACATACATGAGGTTACCTTTCTCTCCAGCCCAGATTTTGAATGCATTAGCCATTTTCCTCCTCACTTTTTATATATAGAGAGCTCAGACTCCTCTCAGACTCCACACACTGGGGAAGGATTTTGCCCGTTCCCAAGGAATGCTCACAGGAAAGGCTCAGCTCCCTCGGCTCATCCTGGCTGCCGCAGAGCCCAGCAAACTCCATGGTTTGGCATTCTTCCCATTGCTTCATCTGGCAGGTACTGGGATTACAGAGCATCTAAAACTAACCATATGACGACTTTATCTCCAGGACTGAGGCAAAGACAGCAGAGTGTACCACTGCATAGTTTAATCTCTAGAAAGAATTGTGTCAAAATTACAATAAATACAGTTCTGACCATTTTCGTTTAAACATAACACAGAAGACAGCTGTAAGTGCCCTTTGTTAATCTCACAACTATTTTTGGCAGGGAGGATATATGTGTAGAGAAGAAAGGTGTCGCTCTGGGTCTCCTCACCTGGCCAAAACTCACTGAAAACGGGCCACGTAGTTTCTGGCAGTGGCTTCTCAGCTTGTGAAATGCAGCAAACAAACACGAGTGTGTTTTCTTCACATTCAGGATGCTCAACCAGCATGAACCAGCAGGAAAAAATATCCTCTGGGCCACTGTAAGACTGACTATCAATTAAGATTTTCTCTACAGAGATAAGCAAGTGTTTGGTTCTCAGTTTGCGGTCTATTGGGCCACACAGATTATAATTCTGTAGTCACTCCTATCTTTGTCTTTTCCTCGATAGAAAATACATCTGAATAAACATGAAACCAGAATGAAAGTATATATTCTGTTTTCTTGGTACACCGCCCCAAGATGGTCACAAAACTGGGAATAAATAACCAGGAACCATTAAAGAAAAAAATCCATCAGCAACAGCAAAAGGTAGAGATAGGGTAAGCTCAAGGTACGTCCCTCCGGAGAACCTGGCTGTGGTATGATGATGTCGTCTGCAGTGTGCACATACATACGCACACACAACAGTCAGCCAGGTATAATTTATTTATGTAGGACATTGAAGGAAAGAAGAAAAATTAAAAGAGAGCCAGGATCCTTTTTTTGAAAGAAGAAGTATTCGCAGCTGAAGCACAAGACATTCTACCAGGAGTTTCCTTAAACAATAAGAACTTTATTGACATTTTAACAAGGGGACACGTTTCTCTGAATTACAGCCTTATTTAAACATTACACAACAGACATAGTGTAAAGTGGGTAACGGAGTTTCTGTTAGTCCTTATAGGACTATCGAGGTCAAAAGTCAATTAGAGTACTTCTTCTAATTGAAGAGATGAAATTATTTCCTTGCTGCCTTGCATAGTGTGTCCTGCTTTTACAACAAATATTTATAGGATAAATCATTCTGTTAGGAAAAGACATGATTCATTCTACCCTAGGCAGACATTAGTGTAATTGTAAATGTGAAATTCATAGTTTCTAGCACTGGTAAATATTTGCCCAGAACCATTTCCTGTTCCATGACTACAAAAGTCTGGTTTTGCTGAAGACCCAGTTAGCGCTGAAGCCAAAGTTTGCTCACAATAACCACGCTAACATAGCTGCTGGAGTTAGCATGGCAACTTGCATGAATGAGATGAGCAGAACTTGGCTGGTGATCGGCAGAACAAAGCCGTCCTACAACATATCCTCAGTATCCTGTGCTTTGGCTCCACAAGCCAGCAACCCCAGGGCATTCGGACCAAAGGCCAGACATCATACCCTCCATTTAATGGATTCACACACCTACCCATTTCATGGCTTCTTCTATTCTGATTCACCGTCTCCAAGAACGCTGTGCCAGCTGAACATCAATGTAGTTGCTGACCCTTTATTTTTACAATTTTTTATGGAATTATGACAAAATGCCCATATCTATATTTGTCTTTCTGTCAAGTGTGGTATCTGCAGGGCTATATGATTTACAACCAAGGTGACAAACAGACAAAAGCTCAGCGAGAATACTTTTATTTTAAGTACTAACTGATTTGTTCATTCTTGTTTACTTCTTGCTGATGGAACTGACAGCAAGGGATTTGTATTGTTATTTCTTCTCCTGATTGCTGAGAGAACAGACCGACTGTGCCCCAAGTTCTCCCCCAGCTCCCTTTCTGTGTCCTTGTTTCCTGGTAGTTTCTCCAATTTAAGAAACTGAAGGCAGTGGGATTTCTGCCCAAAAGTTCTCCTACATTTTCTGTTGATTTAAGTGGTTTTTTGGTACTGCTGAGTATAATTGTTTAGGGATAGATTCTCAGTGTAAACTGGCAAAGAGCCTCTGAGTGCTGCATAGCCATGCCAATTTACACAGCAGAGAATTTGATACGATCTCAGTGAAGGGAGCACAATGCTACATGCAACAGGCATTCAAAAGTCAGAGAGAGGCAGACTGGCAAAAAGCTCAAGAGAGTGAGAGAAAAAAAAAAAAGAAACGTATCAGAAAATCTATTTTAATAGCTGCGTGAGGGGCCAGCTGCAGGTAGAGAGGGGGAAGGACAGTGAAGCGTAACAGGCTGAGTTAATCTGTCCGTCCCTTTGTGTGCATGCGGGTGGAGAGAGTGCATACGAATCAGCTTCCTTGCTAATGCTGTGAGACGATTAAACAAGGTATCAGTCATTGTCTCACGAACTGTGAATATAACAGCATTCCTGCCAAGCATTTCTGTTATGCCAAGTGTGAGTTTGTTTTACAGTATAACGAGGAAAATAGTGTAATGAAAGGCTCATCATGCCGTGACTACACATAAATTCAGAGGCACCGTGTACCACATTCAGTAACACTTAGATTAGATTAGACAGACCATCACCAACCTGGAGATCGCTTTGGGTCTGGTTTATACCTGCCATGTGTCCACACAGTCTATACTTAAATATTTACAGAGCAAAGCCAGTGCGGCCTTTTCTGTTTTGCTAAATTTCTGTAAGCAAAGCTAATAAAAATGTGGCACGAGATAAAAAAAAAAATAGGAAATTCCCCCTATGGTAGCTGGTCAAGATCACCCAAATGTTTGAAGAAGGGAAAATCCTCATTAACGAGCCACGCATCTCCATCCTCACCATCAAACTTCAGTCTGGAACACCACGGTCTAATTCCAGCAGTTCTTATTTGGAAGTTGTCAGGCGAGCCAAACTATAAGCACAAAGCCTGCCAGCCTTCAGTGATCGGAGGTTGAGGGCATGGAAGAGAAATTGCAATTATTTTGCACAACTGGAAAGCTTGCAACTACAGAAGCTGAGCCAGAAGCAGAGAGAAGACTGTGCCATTCAGGAGAATCTGAGCACCCAGTAATAACCGAACAACTCCTGATCATGCTAACTTGCAGAATGACTCAGGGTCTGGGGAAAAGATGAAGTATTCAAGGCATTTTTAAAACACAGCTTATTATATGCTTCAATGCAAAGCAACATTCAGGTCTTCAGTTTTTGCCTGGATTTACTAAACAAAGAACATCTGGCCAGTCAGTAACCACTGGAGATACAGTTACATGTATAGGGGCAGCTAGAAATGAACCCTCCCTCTGCCCAGGTTCTGCCCTGGCCAGAAATATGACATTTCCATCTATGAAATACCAAGTAGTGATTGCCTGTACAAATGCTATCAGTAACGGCTATTCACTATATTGTGCAGGGCTACCGTAAATTGCCCTGCCCTTCCCTATCATTTCTTTTGTCTGGTATTGTCCACGTCACAAAAATCTGCATTTGTTTGGCTCACCAGTCTTACATTCATGAATACCTTAGAAACGCAGCATAGGATACTTTAATTAATTAGATAAAAATGTGGGAAGAAAGCCAGGCTTAACAGATTTATGTACTTTTGAGAACAGGTCATACAAAGTAATCCTTCAGATACAGACGCAATATAGCAGTCCCACAGTCCCATCTACATTATTTGCACCAGAGTCCATTATCGGTATATATATATTAATGTATGTACAGAGAAATATACAAACCTCAGAATGGAGATTCCATTTTCCACTTTTGAGGAAAGCGTGGTTTCAATAATAGCGTGTTTGATCTCTCTGATAGCTGAGCTATTTACAAAACAAGCATTTAATGCCAAAGGCCACTGAAGTTCCTCCTTAACTTCTAGCAAAGAGAAGCACTAATGTTCCTCATTTTTTAAATGTAGGAAACCATACAAAATGTTGGTTCGTACCACCAGATCTCCCTTCCATGCTCATATGCTGCTTCGTATCAAAAGGGCTTCGGAGCCATAGGCAGGATTACTATGGGATAAACTATACACAGAAAAAAATAAAATTATATTTCTGTTACATTCCGTCATCAGGGCATTTATACCAGCACAAAATGACATTTGAGAAGCTCCTCAATTTAATTTGAAAACCAGAGGTACAAAGGCTTTGGAATTATGTCTGCACATTGGAAAATCCCAAGAACTCATCCCTGTGGCAGTAAGTGAAGCACTGAGACCAGGTTTACACAGTCTACACAATTTCTTTGCTACAACAGTCCATTTTAATTTTAAAGCTAGGAAAATATATTTAAAACAGGTTACAGTGCTGGAGCTACTGTTCAGTGGTTTGCCTCACATCTAGAAACTTTTTAGAATTCAATCAGTAAAGTATCCAAATAACACTCTTAATGGTGACCCTAAGTAGTGGAGTACACATAAAACTTACCTCAACCTGGAGAAATCAGGATACATTTTCCCCTAGATACGTAATCCCTTCTGTTCCCCACTGCAGCCAACCAACCATCTGTCTCCTGACACTGTGGACATCAGAGGCTGGAGGGACGACATCAGACAAGGACTAGCAGATATATCAGTCATGTGGCATTGAAAACTGGTAAAAAATTAATAGTAACATTGCCTGGACAGAGCTCTATCTAGTCTTTTATTAGGAAACATGCTACAGGCTTTTAACTTCTTTCTTTTAATGGGAAATCCCTGCCCAATTTCTTGCAGACATCCTGCAGACATCTTCTGTGCTTATCACCATAAACCCTGGGCTGCTTTAATCAAGAGGAGTGGGGAACAGGCAAGTGGTGAGCAACATGACAAATCTCCATGAAAAGATAAACTCACCTGGAGCTTTGTGTATTTACAGGAAATAAGCTTGAGATTCATTGAATTTCTCTTAGAAAATTGCATAGTTTTAGAGTGAGCACTCTCCTCTGGGTCCCATGCTCTACTGCCGATCAGCATCATGGAACTGCAGAACTTCCTGGGTAATATCTGAAGTTTAAGCATGAGGCAAACCCCCTTGGGGTTGTTGGGGTGGAAAAGGAAGATGCTCAAAAAAAGATAGACGCTTTCCTATATAAAAAAAAAAACAAAGAGTTTTTGTATTTGCATTTTTTGACTTTTCATTGTTTGTTTAAAATACTAAAAATATTTATACAAAAATATAGCAGCTTTTTAAAAAATGTTTAACTTGTAGTATTCAAAAACATTTCATTAAACATAAGTATATTGACAGAATTTTAGTAGAGAACGCTCATTTTAGGAAAACGGTGGGGTGTTTTTTAACTTAGAAATTAAATAAATAGTTCTCACACTTCCAAAATCCATGCCTTTAAGAAACTTCTATCAAGTGAAAAACAAATGGCATTGATCTATCTTCATTTAGTGTGGAAAAACACTACTGTATTTATGTTAGCGTTTCTAGCGTACAATGAAACGTTTAAAAATGAACAGTAGCTTTCTCTTTTGAGCAAGACTTGAAATCAATTGAAGGGAAGAATTTTTGTATTAATAAGTGTCAATGAAGAGTTACTGCTGTAAAACAAAACAAAATGTATACATTTTAAATTATCACCAGTACTGGAATATCAAACACAGTTAAAATGCAGCCTTTATTGCTCTTTAAATTTGCCTAAATAAAAAAACAAATTCCATCCCAAAGATATTCGAGGATTAACTAGAGCTTTCCTGCAAGAAATAGTTTTGTGGGTTTATCTGAAATTATGATGGTTAAAATGCAGGACCTTTATGACCTGCTCAATGGCAGGTTTACATTGAAACTGTTATAAATTATTACAGAGGTGAAGCCAATCTAAACAGTCCAACATAAATATATCTGCAGACATACTGGCTACTACATATTCTAAACACTGTCTGTATATGAATAAACAGAGCTTTCTAAATCATTTAAGAAAATGTATTTATTCATAAAATCAATAATATTTATTTTTGTGTTTTACAAAAAAAGGTCTATTATATCTAACTTATTGGAGCTTGAAAACTTTTTTTACGGATTCTTATGTGGTTTTCCTACATCTGATAATGGTTGAGAATTTTATTTTGAATCATGGGAATGTTTCTAATAGTTTTGTATTTGACTAATCCTTATCTGTTTAAATTGTTATTTTATTAAATTTCACAAGTTAAATATTTGAGTAAACATACTGTACAGGGCTACATTTATTCAGCGCTGTGTCAACTAAAACTTTTATCAGACTATAAAACAGACATAGGTAATATTGGAAAACAAATCCATATTTGTGTGTTTCTACTTTCTTATTCATTTGGAACAGCAATAAAATACATATTTCAGTTCATACTATTATAATAAGCAGCATTTGTGGCAGGAAAGGAAATGTGAGATGTTAACACATGGCCAGACCCTCGGTATTCCATTTATATGCATGAAACCATACAGGAAAAATTGCAGACTCAAATAAAGTTATGTATAATAACACTGTGTTGCTTCCTAATTTCATACAATATTAAAAATACTATATCACATTAAAATTCCTCCTGCTAGCTTCCCAAGAAGGTTCCCAAAGTGCTTTGCAAGAGGTAAACTCTGTGCTACATTAAAGGAAAAAAAAGGTACACAAGATACATATGCAAAAGAGCGTCCTGAAAAAACAGCCATAAAGCTACAGAAAATAGGAAATGGGAAAGGCAGAATCCTAAGATCTGCTGCCCTGGATCTTGCTATTGGGTTAGAGGAACCCGCCAGAAACACAAAGGCAGCTGTGAAACAATAAAAATGCCAATTTCTTCCCCTAATTTCTGTCATTTAAAAATTGAGTTATACCCAGAAGCCTGAAGTTTAATGTATTGTTTGAAACTCCTGGGGTTTTTATTATTGCAATTTTGAGTTGTCTTTCCTTGTTTACTATATAAATACCCTGTAATCCAATCCTCTTGGCTGCAGTGTTTACGTACCGCTTTGCTACTTATCTCCTGCACTTCCTTTAGAAAATTCCCCCTGGTACCTGCTGTACTATACAAAACAAATAAATAAAAAGAAATTGAAGCACCCTTTATATTTTGAAAATTGCACAGCCATTGGTTTCAATCCTGCATGTCCCATATACTTCCAAGTTCCCAGTTAGTACTCATTTACTTTACCATGTAGCGTATATAATAGAGACACAGTTTCATCGTGATGACTCCCTGTGCCAACGGGAACCAGAAGCTCTGTTCTTGCAGATTTCATACATTGCCTTTGGCTGTTCCCATTGGGGAGCTCCCCACTGATGCTGTTGAACATTTGTGGGGAAAAGATTTTGATTCAGTCTCAAAAGCATTAACTTGGGGTTTTTCCATAATTAGCTGCATAGCCAGGAAAGGTCTGAGGAAGGGAACAGCTCTTTTTGGGTCAAAACTGCAATCCCTGAAGAATTGCTGGATGGAGTATGTTTGGGGTCAGATTTTCTTTGATAACATAGAGCAGTTACAGGTAAGCTGTAAGACTGAGGGAGCCGGAAAGAACTGTTTTAAATAGGAAGGGGTCCCTTCCCTCCAGACCCACGCTGCAGAGTCTTGATCCCGATCTGAATGTCCTCCCTCCAGCTGTCTCGTGTTTCTGCCCAGGTCCCTCAGCCGGGGTGGTAAGTCCGGGAGAGCCCCGCGACGCGGACACAGCAGCAGAGCTGGCACCATCACTTCCCAAACTTCCTGCTCTACCTGGAACTGCCGCCTGCAGCCCTTGGAGTCGATAAAACGATTAAATAAAAATGTGATTATAGTGGATTTCTGCCAGCCCACAATCTCTGGGAGCATCAGCGAGCCCGGACAGTCAGCTATTTCACACCGTTAACGGGAGGCAGCTCGTGCTGGCTCCAGACAAAACTTCTGCGGGGCGAAGGGGCGGTTTTACCCACCGGCCGGCAGCGGGGAATGGATGGTCCGGCTTTCAGCAGGTATGATAAGTGGGGTGCTGAGCCATGAGTCACCGCTGGCTTCCCTTGCTACTGTAAGCACGGCTTCTTCGGGAAGCTGCCTTCTGAGATAGCACCGGCCCTAGAATAAACAATCGACAGCGTTCCTGCAGTTCTCACTCACTACTTCATTCCTACTGACGGGAAAAGAAATTGCAACCGGCGCTGGTAGGGAAATAAAGATGATTCATTTTAATCCAGGCTAACACAACGAAAGAGTGAAGAAGGTGGAAGATGGAAAATAAAAAGATAAAACGAATAAGGAGCTGCTCGTATTTGAAGACGTTAAAATGAAATGAAAAAGGCAGACTGATGTTTCATTAAAGGACAGAAAAATAATCAAAATGAATTGAAATAAAAAGAAAGTAATCTTAAAGGAATTATATTTCCAAGTAAGAATATTCTCCAATTATTTAATGAGTTCATATTGTGGATACAAAATACAAAAATGTCCCCTCAAGAGAGGAAAAAATTCTTTTACAAAAGATAAATAGCAATAGCAAGAATAGCACACAAAAAGAGGTAAAATAAAGAGAGGTCAGAGGGAATATATAATCTTTTGTAAAGCAAGAAGAGGTAAACAAACAAGGAAACTTTAAGGAAAAAATAAAACTCTGTCTTTCCCTACTCTCTAAGGTTTTAAAAAGAGTACATTGCAAATTGCATTTGTTCTTAAATTATCCATGATGCTAATTTAGCGGTTAGCTCCCAGCTCCTGGGCCACACATACCATGTGAGTGTGCTCTCCATCCCGTGGCAAAAATCTATGGTATTCCCACAGCCGGACAGCTGTAATTCTAACAATCAGATTTCCAAGAACCAATTATGTATGTAATATACCCGGACCCTGTCTGTGTTGAATTATGCAAATTGTAAGATAGGCAGGAAACCATAGGTATTTTAAGTTGATAAACCCACTTTTGTTCAAATTTCTGTAGCTGCCGTGCTCGTTGGTACTTCTTCCCTTCCGCTGACTTTTAACCTCAGCTCAGAAATCAGCTGTTGACTACAGCGGCGTGCTGACAAACTGCAAACCTGTGTCCACGACTCCAGTGACAGGATTTAAACAAGATGCACTTTTCACCTCCTGAAAAAGCAGAATTTTTCCTCCAGATAAGCGTTGCACAATTTAAACCTTCTCTTAAAGGGAAAAAATAAAATTGTCCAAAAAATAAGTCTGAATGTGAGCCAAGTGTAGGCTGGCAGAGAACCGTCTGACAGTGTAAATGCTCGTTTGTCATCTCAGGGGAGTGGTAACTCCAGCACCTGGTTACAGCAATTTAGATGTCATCAAGGTAATTCTGTCATGGCTGATTTAAGGCTAATTAAAATAAATTGTTAATTATTTTAAGTTTCATTTTGCACTGGAAATTTCCCAAAATACAGATTTTTCTCCAAGATTAAGTTGCCATGGGATTTTCGGTTGAATGTTTTTGTAAAATAAAACACTTCCAAGTTTTGGTTGCTATTTTGTTATTTCTGGGTTTTCCTCCCTTTCTTTTCACATTATCTATCACATTCCCTGCAACGATCAATGTGCTTTTTTTTTAGATCACCACTACAGAGATCAAAACCAGATCACTCCAGATCACAGAGTGAGTTGATTTTGATTTAACAGGAGCGCAAAGAGAAATCTAGAGCACTATTTCTTCACAGGCTTTTTTCTTAATGTGGTCCAGAGTACAAATTATGCTTTAATGAAGGGAAATTCTAGTGATAAAGTACCAGGAACAATAATTTTATTTTTGCAATAGTATCCAGCAGTAAGATTAGTTGAAGGTGAAAGGAAGAGTATTTCTTGACACCTTGAATATTAGCAGGCACGATCTATTTATACAGATCACGACTGTATTTCAGTTACCTACTGGTGTTGAATGCACATCCCTTTCTCCTCCACACATCCGACTCAATAATATTTAATGACTCTACACAAATAGAAGTTAGATTATTTCTAAACGAAAACTCTGCCAGCTCCATCAGCGAGCAGACCTCCTCCCCCCAACACTTGAGCAGGTTATTTCAAAGGCCCTTAAGACTGCATTTCCAATGAAAAGGTAAATACTGACACAGCAAACCATCAGCATTACCTAATGTTATCCACCCTTCCTTGCAGCAAGTCATCTCTGTATCAGTTGATACTTACAGATGATGCTTCGGTGACTTTAGACCAGCTTGCCTGATTGCAGTTTAGGTGCATCATTAGGACCCTGAAAGCAGAATAAAACGTGGACATCCAAGAATTATCGCACTTTCTTTTTCTTATTCTTTGTTGGGAGGAGAAACCAAGTAGGTGGCCCCAGCAAGACGGGATAGATCTCTGCTTTCCTTGGCTAGAAAATTTGGCAATTTGAAGTATACGATATCTAATTTGCTTTATGGGTAAACAACGTTTTAGTTCTTCTGGAATGAGTGAGATTATACTGGCTCTGGGCTTTCCCATTTTATTTTTTGTTTCTGTATCCAGGAGCAACAGACGTCAGGGCACCTGCACATTCCCATCAAGTGCACATTCCCATCAAGGGCCAATAAAATCTTATATTCTTTACAGTCAATCTGTGGACCTCATTTCCAGTTTCACTTTTCCAAATCAGAACATTAGTTTACCTAATTTGCTCCCCGCGGCCATGCGGTTAAAAATATAAATGAAAGATGGGAGAGACCAACCAGTCTACACTTCTAGAAGTGTTCCTGAGATATTAGTCCTACTACATCAAATGAAGTATGAAAACTTTACCCTCAGTTTTCTATATAATATTACTATTAATTTTTAGCCTGTAGTTGGAGTCAGAACTGATCATGCTGAAAAAAAAAATCAGAAACCTTGATTTTGTCTTTTCAGAATGACCTGAAAATCAGCAGAATTAGCCTTCACATGCTCTTCAGTTATCTTTGATCCTGTCTGAAGTCCTGTAGTCTAGTTAAAGATGAGTTCTAAATATCACAGTCTGAATGGTTGAGAGGTTCATCTAATCGAGCTAACTAAATAGCATTGAGTCGCTGTGTATTCATCTGAACATAAGTCTAGTTTTGCAAAGGTTCTCCCTTAACTGAGTTGGTCAAAATATTGCCTCAGGTTTCTAACGTAAAGTGTGAATACTCAGTGTTGCATGGAAATAAATCTGACATCATCATGCAAGTTTCTGTTGCATCATATACCAATAAAACATTTTGTCAAATTCAGTATTAATCTGTACCAATAAATTAATGATGAAGAAGATACAGGATGCACCACTATGTTTAACAGAGAAGGGATTGACACAGATTTCTACATACATTAATAAAAAGCAATATTTTTCTTTTATGAAGAGAGGGCAAAGAAAATAGGTAGAAAGAATTTAGAAAGCTCATCTGTAATCAAACCGTATGACACTCAGAAAGCAATCTTTAAACCACGAGCATGAGTATTTGCAGACAGTGTCATGAAGGCAGATGCTGATGTGGAAAATACTACATTTTTCCATAATTAGGCATCTGCAGACTATAATTATCATCCAAAGGAGTGGTCTGGTTCTGAGAAGTAAATGACACCTAGCTAGACAACCCTGTCTAGAATTTCTGATTAATTAATAAAAAAATATATTAAAAAAGTAAGTCTATTCACATATGCATGCACACACATAAACACACACACAGAGGCTGGCACTGAATTAAAGGTGAGACAGACTTTTTCCAAATGAAAATGCATAAAAACAAACTTTTCAGCTGAAATCTAGATAACTATTAAAAAAAAAAAATTATTTATGTAAAAGAACTGACAGGAACCAAAAATCACTAGAGAGTATGCTAACACGTCAGTAATAAACTAGCCTGGAAAACAGTAAAAGAACCTATATTTTCAGCAAGAGATTTAGTCAGATGTTCTGAACACAGCTCTTATCACTCAGCCAGTCTTTTCAAGGCCATGTAGAGGTATCACAGTGACATGAAAGGACCGTAAGAGCCCCCATTGCCAGCTGAGGATCAATTCTTTCAACAAGATGATGGCAAAGGATGACTGCAAATTTGCTTAAACCCTGCGTAGGAACCCTCCAAGAAAGGAAGATTTGAAAGTTTGCTTGGCCTACAAGCCTCACAGGAGACCAGTCTGTAGGGACACCCCAGCCAGGGCTGCAAACTGTGCCCAGTCAAAGAAACATCTAAGTGGGTTTTGTTTCGAACCTTGGATCAGGCAAGAGAAAATGGGAGGCTGTGACTGTGGGCTCTACGCTCTGCTTCTCTAGCAGCTCCGGGCAGAGTTTTAGGGCTCAGCTTTAGGGTTCAAACCTCCAACTAGAGGGTCTGGCTTCTACTCTGTCCATGTGTGGAGCTGAGGATAAAGGGACCATACTATAGCTATAACTATCTAATTAATGGCTCTTCTTTGCTTTTTCCTTATCATGTTGGATCACAGCAATTTTCACGCAGTACCTGACAATACAGTTTGCCCACAGAACCTTCTAAAATAGTGGAAGGGCTCAGTCCTACAAAATGCTGAGCACTTTTTCTGACAGAGCAAAACAGCAAAACACACATAAGCCCAAGCTGGCCCCCAAACAGGCCGAGTCCCATTTATTCAAGTACTACTTTTCCTGAAATATCAATATGTACTTAAATACTTTGCTGACCTGTGTGAAAGAGCTAAACCTTATCCAAGAGGATATCCAAATCTAAAAGGAACAAGTTTCATGACAGCTATCTTTATGCACAACCCCAAATGCTCAGCGTTATGCAAGAATTTTAGCACATGCAATGAGAAGAGTAAAGCATAATGGGAACCATACAGCCAAACCGCTTGCCATTGTTCCAACATACTACTTATTTATTTCAAGACTTCTAAATCTTCCATCTCTGAAGCAGCTAAGTTGTATTTACCATGGCCCCAGTCATAGTTTCATTGTTCGCTTTTGCTAATCTCATAGACACCTGTGGAAAAATCACAAATTCAAAAACTACATTATTCGTAAACAAAGGACATTTCCTTCCTATGAAGCATATGTTTTCATGATGACTGTATGTAATATACATTCTTTTCAAGATGTATAGGGTGTCAGAGATAGTCCAAGTGTGTCATATTGAAATGTGTTCTTGGTAGTCTTTAACAGAGGAAGTTATGTGCAATGCTTGGGATCCGTAGGAAGTGTTTAAGTAACTATGGCAGGCTTAATCCAGTGTTTTCATCGGAGTTTATGCTGCTGCTTAACTAATTAGTTTTTGCACTTTCTCTTTGATAGACCAGGTAGTATTTACATGGACATTACATCACCTTGCCTGAACACTATAAAGTTTTCTCTGCATGTACATCTGAGGAGAAAAGGTCTAATGCGTGTGCAGTAAGCATTATACACTGAAATTACCGATACATCTTTAGTTTTGATATTTTAGTGCTGTTTTCTTGGACCTGTGGTGAAAACCCTACAGATTTGTTGGAGAATTTCATTCACACCATCTGGGAAATTTTGAGCGTCACCCAGCAGCTCTTATTGATGTGGCCAGCTCTTTAATTTAGTAGAACTGTTTAGAAGAGGAAACATAAAGCCTATGAAAGATGGCTCATATTTGGTCCTCTAAAAGCTTGTACAGGACCCAATTTAGGCAGATTAGTTTATAAAGAGTTTTGGGATTGATTCCTCTCATTTTCCCGTAATATTGCAGTTCTACTTCTTTAGGACTTTATTGTGGAAGGGAGAGAACAGAGAAAAACAGACTATAAGGGTCACGAGATCACTGAAGAGCAGAATTTTTTTTCCTTCTATTTCAAAGTTATAAGCATATATAATTATGCCACAATACTATAAATGGGGGGGGGGGGGGGGNGGGGAATACACAGAAAAAGAAAACCATCTTCAAACCAGACATGCACTTCCAGTGGAATGGATATTTTCAGGGAAGACTGAGGATTGCCCAATATCCAGCCCCACACTGAAACTGCTGCTTTACACATCTTCCTTAGATGTGTAAATAGATACCCTAAACTACCCTTTAACTTCAGCATCAGTTCAACCAGCATTTTAGAAAGGCCTCCTCTGGCTCATTTCCACCACCACAGCAGTACTAAAATGGCATTTAAATCTGGTCCCCTATTTTAGGCACTTTACTGAGTCTATGCGCAATTACTCCTGAGATGCGTTTCTATATGATCTGCAGCTCCAGACCGACTGTGTTTCTGGTTTCAATCTCTATTATCACAAAGCATCTTGCAAATTTGTTCTGAAGCTCTAAGCAAACTATTGTACCAGCATAGCAATATTTCCATTTTATTCTATAATCAAGGATATTCAGACACATTAAAACAGTAATTTAGAGCAGTATAGTGTTTGGCTTTAGCAATGTTTTTTTGGGTGTTATATAGACAGATCAGTAAACAATGCAGGTTTGTATACAGACCTGATAGTCAATGGTGGTTTTCAGAGATAACTCTTTTGTTTAAGGTAATACTGCATTTTGGACTACTTTCAAAAATTCATTTTTCTACCAAACCTACAAAGCTTTCGGGATGGTCAAAATATGTGCATATTTGGAGCAGAAACAATTGTCAGGTTTATATTGGTTAAAAGTCTGACCAATATCCCAAAATGACATTCTGGGAAATATGCAAATGATTTTTCAAGTTATTTTAGAAATAATGGTATTCGACTCAGGAAGTTTATATTAAATACAATCTACAGTGGAGTTACAGTGAGAACTTCACTTTGGCTGATGGATGATAAGATTAAAGTCCTCCCCAGATGAATTGAGCCTTGTGTATATATCCACAAGTTATGCTCAGACAGCTTATTTCACATAAAATTCCTACATAATGCATGGTTTCATCTAACACTGATCCCAATCCAGTTGGATCCTAGATTATCAGGTTGGATTTTTCAGCTGAAAAAATACAGCGGTAATATTTACAAATATTGACTTCGGTTCAGGCTCTTGGAACTTAAACATGTGACATGATACCCAGAGATAACTTGGGAAGTAGAGCTTCTTTCTCAACAGTTCAGAGCTTTCTGTTTTTGCAGAATACTTGATATTTTTTAAAAGCTAGACTGTGGCAGAATGGGCGAGTGTTGTTCATAAACTGAACATTAATATTTATGAAATGGAGAACATCTAAAAAGATATCCTCCAGAGTGGCAAAAACCAAAGGTGGTGGTGCCAAAGTTAAAGTATTTCACTCCAGGTCTCAAAGCACTCCTGAGTGAGCGACTTTTCACCCAAAAAATTGTTTCAAATTGTCAAAATACTTCTTATATGTATTTTAACCATTTCAAGCAAATAAATTGTGAAGCTATTGTGAAAACTGACCCAAAGACATACAAAGTTAAGACATATAGAAAGAGTAGTAAAAGTTTAAAATATTTTTGAATGAGATGCTTGTTTTGAGCTTTTTCATCACAAGAATATGACTGGCTTTTCTCAGCCGCACTGTAATATAAGTGATAAAAATACTAAGTTAAACTGTCCTTTTCCTGTGTTATAAATCCATGTATACTCTTCCATTCAGTTCTGTATATTTTTCTATTGAACCCTTGCTCACTATTGTATCAAACAGAATTTATGTCTTCACTTTCAAAGGCTTTCACAGCTTTTCTTTCTATACAATTTTTCAAAGGTACCTGTTTGTTAAATTTTCCAGCAAAAACATTCACACTCTGTCTTATGGTCTAAGACATTTTTTTAAAGTCTTTTCCATAAATATAAATACAGCTATTGCACTACTTCTTCAGTCTGTTTTACTGCATGAAGCTTGAAAGAACTTGCCAATGATCTGATTTTCGTGCACTGAAACTGCAGTGATGCTGACCAGTATTGTCTCAGCGTTTTCTTACACATTTTCCTACTTCCACCAGTCTCTGTCTTTTCCCTTGGACAATGTTAACAGACTGGACAGTGCTTAATGCATTCTCTCATATTTCATTGGCATAGTCCTGACCCACCATTCTGAGTATAAAATAATTACTTAATGCTGGCAACAATTTGAAGACCTATGATTCAAGCTATTAAAATTAATATTCTTTTATTTTGCTGGAATACTCTATTTGTTTTTTTCTGATTAATCTATCCATGTTATTAATTTCCCAAACTATGTTTTTAAAGTACAGTATAAATTAATTAGGATGTTTTCTGTAAGATAATGCTGCTGCCTCATACAATTCACAGAGGATAAATTTTTCTCAATGGAGATACATTTAAAAATAAAATCTCGATAGAGTTTTAGTTCTAACAAGTTTTTTTTCATTGCATACTTATAATTTTTAACTACAAACATATATACATTCATATTCAGTAACTCTAAAGGGATATCTTTGTTTCATTGTTGATTTTTTATGTTTACCAACAAAAATCAATGCTTCTTTATGAGAAAAAGTTAAGGCAATGGATGCTTTCGTGGATCTATTTTTCTCCAGTACCATTGTGCTGGCAGGTACAGGTAGACAAAAAAAAATAGCACAAAGTATTGGAAAAGCAACTGCAGACCATTTCTTGTTCTTCTCAAAGCACAGAATTGCTAAAATTCAAATTGTGGCAGCTCAAAAATGGGCTTAGATCCTCCAAAATATCACTTCACATCATATGAATACCTGTGGTCTTTTGCTGGTTTCTCAACTTTGTAGTCAGCCAGAAAAATGACTGGCAGAGTGAGGGGAAGTGTAAGCAGGAAGGTTCACTTGGGATAAACCCCGAAAAAATACTGCTTTAAAATTTTAAGTAAACTGAAAGTTAAAAATTTTGCCATGTTTGAATGAACACAGAGTTTTATCTACATTTGCTGCTCGGTTTCTGGAGGCAGCTGTTGGGGCCCCACACGCATCTTCCCACTCCTAGGGTTTGGCTGTGGGGCCAGCTGTGACCTCCAGTGAGGAAAAGCCACTCCTGCCTCTCTCTTTCACTGGGGCCATGGGACAGGGCTTGCTTGGCTCCTGGATTCATCAAAAAATAAAATGCATTTTCACTTCTTTCTGTTGAGAGGTGAAAACACTAACTTTTTAGACTTCTATAAAAAAATTATTTTCAGCTTTCCTCCAAACCGCCCTCCTGACATAAACATGTCCTTTATGGCCATGGGCTCACAAAAGTGTTTTTCTGGCATAATACCAGTTAGAACAAGTCCTTTTCCCCATGCGCCATTTTTGTTCGCTGCCTCATTTGAGACAGCATAACCGTTTGCATGGTGATGCAGTGAATATAATTGAGCTGGGTTGTAAGTCTCCAAAATAAAATTCCCCCAAGCCAATGACTCAGTCAGAATGGCCACATAGACCATCTACACCAGCCCAAGGATAGTGGTGATGTGGAGACTGAGTACCAGCCACTTCCAACACCAGTGGAATCTATTTTCTGATGGTCAGGTCATTTCTAAATTTGGGGCATTCCTTTAGACACAGAAATAAGAACTTAAACCTTTTAATTTGAGGCATGTTTTTTGAAAAATTGGCCATAATGCAAATTCAGTGGATGAATAGAATAATTTAGAGTAATGCCGAACCACTACTTTTCTAGAACAATTTAATTAAACAATAGAGCCAAGAGGGAACTCAAGAGTATTTCTTGTAAGACACTTTATATTTGAATTAATTCTGTGTGTGGGATAGTGCTTAATATATTCATTTATTATATCTGTTAGCAGCTATGTGTTGTCTTAAAAAACAAACTGTGGCATAGGATTTCAAAAGCACTGGCTGCAGTTGGAATTTCTATGTAGTGGTTCTGAGCTGTTGAGTGTAATTTTAAAAGGATTAGTTCTACCAAAATATTTTGTTAAAGGGGACCATTATGCAAAAGGATTTACCTGTGAAAGAGCCCTAGGAAGACAGCTACCAGGCTTGCCGCTCAACCGATCAGCTTTATACGTTGGCTGAGAGAGGTGGAAGACTACGAGTCATCCATGCGTGCTTCACAGAAGTGGGGCTTTTATAATAGGGGTTGCCTTTCTGACTAACACATCTGGGCCTAAAGATGACGGATGTTTGTCCCTGCTGGAACAGACCTTAAACAGTTGTTTTCTCCCAGCTCAGTTTAGGAGGTCGGCTTAGCTGAACTCTAAGATGCACATTTCCTTTTGCCATGAGGCCTGAGGGCTGTGATCTAGTGGGGTTTGCTCAATTTATCAGTAGGCAGTGAAATTTGTTCATTAAAACAAACATAAGGAACTCTTCTCCGATTTATGAGCACATAATGGAACTTGTGAATGACTCTCTTGCCACTTAGTAAATGGAATATGTGGCACAAAGATAGCCTTCATTCCTCCCATCTCTACAGTGTTTACTTAGAGTTGGCTGAGAACAGAAAAAGTCATTTAGAATTTGTTTCTTATTCTTTTTATTTTTCTGTTTATTTTTAATGTTTCTATTTATTCTATTTTTTAAAAACATTATGCCTACTTACTGCTCAAAGTATGCAATAGCATGCATTTTGTAAGAAAACAGAGAATTTTCTTGATTAAAAAAAAAGATTAGCTCATATCTCTGTGAGTACCTCCGTACAGAGCAGCTGTTTCTGAGTTTCTATAGCAGGGAGGGCAGCTAAACTGAAAGAACTACAGAGATGCGATATGATGACATGGAATGGAGGGATGTTATTCCTCTTCTTGCCTGTATGGGTGAATTGTGTACGGTGTTGTTAGGCAATGATAGAGCGCATGGAGTTATTAAATGTGTATGCACATGTCGTTGCCCCACCCTTGCCCTTTTCACAAATCTGTTTAGCTCGTTTTCTCTGTACACTGGATGCTATTTTCCATCACCTCCCATGCCTTCCATGTTGGCCTATCACCTTTCCTTACCTTCAACAACATTTCCTGCATTGGAAAAGTCAGTCATGGTCTGAGTCCAGAAACAGTCTCTCCAGCATGGTGGCTGTAAATACTCTGTGAAGGTTCAAGGAAGGTTAAGAACTGGGAAACAAGAAAGTTCAAAGGCTTGGGAACGCTTCCATTTCACGAGAAAAAAAAATCACCAGGATAAAAAGAGAGAGTCTGACAAAGCAGAACACTGAGTGGGGCACAGAAACTGCATGGGCAACTGCTGTTCATCTTTTTTGCCAACTTAAATGCAGAATGGCAGTTGAAGAAAATGGAACAAACCACAAAGAATAAGGGAAATTCTTTTTCAAGAAATCCACAATTGTATAATTTGATTGCCAGAAAATATCACTGAGGACATTGGCTTACCAAGATTAAAAAGATATGAATAATAAGAATATTAAATTATAGTGTTCAAGTGGAAAAAAGAAGAAATATCCATTGAGACCTCCGCAGAAATTTCCTGCAGAAAATAATAATACTAAGTGCCTTCTTTCCAAAATTTTCTATTTTTCACAAGAAAATTTAAAACTTCCAAACTGAAAAAAGATTAATAGATATTTTCAGTAACTTTTTTATTTATTTATTTTAACAGAAGTGGAAATTTTCTTTATAGAAAGCACACTCCATCTGCGTAATATCAATTTTCTCATTGTAAAGCAGAAGTCAGCCACTATGTGACTGGGTTAAGAATAACCAGGCCAGATTTTATGTCTGTCTGTTACAACCTTCTCCCTAGCAGCTGAACACTATCAGAAATAAGACTATGTGGACCACTGAGCTGCTTCGGTACCGTAGTTCCCATGCTCTGTATTTAGAAAATCTCTTATGATTTAAACATGCTCTGTCTTCTATGCAAAAAGTACAATATATTGCACATATTGTTCTAACATACACATTTTGTTTTACAATCAAACAAGTTTTAACTCTACCTAAATATCTGTCTTATGTTACCATTTACAGGAACAGACGTTCACTTCCACCAGTATGTACATAAATGAAGCTGAAAAATCCTATACAGCGTTTGTGAAATGTTATAACTGTTTTCTTCATTGCTCATCCTTCCTTTTATATATTTCCAAAACGGTGCGTAAGAATAGGATTTTTTCTTAGTTTAGTGAACAAAACAGTTCACACATTTAAAGCAATAATTTGTTAGAAAAAGTTAGTTACTTTTTCTGTAAAAATGTAAATTTATAAGGTTTTACAGCTGAGCTTACTATGCTCATGAGGGTTAGAACATATTTTTATACAAGAGAAAACTACCTAAGGTTTGGGGAGAGCAACATTTTCCATATTATTGGGTACAGTGGGACTAGCAAAATCAGGAAATTCATGTTTTATGAGTTTAAACAAAAATCAAAGTTACATAGTCACGCTAAACATCACCCTCTGTTTAGTAGGGTACTTCTGGTAAAAGGGTCTAAAATGTTTAACAACTGTAACTTTGAACTTTTGGTTTCTTCTAAACTGTTATAAACTAAGCACCTGATTCAGGGAGAATAACTGGTTACAGCTTTGTGCCAACCTCTCTAAATTGCTTTTCCTTGGGACTCTTTATAGCCAAGCACTTTATATATTGGGAGAAAAACATTGTATGTCCTACGTGCTTATTGGTTGTTCCACACACTAAAATCTCAAAGGAGTGTCAAAACCATAAATTATGTTTCAGTGAATGAGGGAAAAATTTATTAATTTTAAGATTCTTTGCTCTGCAAAACAAAAATAGATCTTTAAGCCATGAAACTTTCAAATGACGACTTAAGGGACTTACACAGGTTTCACTTATGTAAATTCTTCGAGGATTTCTCAAGTGGAGCATGACTCAAAGCTTCTAAAGTTGTCAAAGAAGTCCTCCTTTCTATTGAAGTCCCAAGTTCTAATATTTCAGATTCCTTAGAAAAAGAAAACTTTAATCTGTTCTTAAAAATCTCTGACCTGACATAGGTATTTACTCCAGAAGAAATGTGTTTTGTCCTGAATATACTTTCTTGGATCATTTACAGTTCAGAATGCACACGAGGTGTAATTTGTTATGTTTTGGCGGCAATCAATTCTGTCACTCTTTGAATGATAGTGAAACCTTAATAACACATAGTGTACCTTAGCAGTGTACGAAAATAGTAGCTTCAACTAGTAGTGGCGTGAGAGAACGTAAGAGAATTTAAGAACTAATTCCTGTATAATTGGAATGTAGTTCTGATAATTTTTTACATTGCTACAAATCAGAACTGTCAATGTGTAGCTGGTATAGTACTTTCTTATGTATAATACTTATGAAAACTTTAGAAAAAAATCCCTACTTGATCTTTAAGAGTTAGGATATGCTTGTTCATTTATTTGTTTATACTCCATTTAAAATTTACATTTGGATCTTAAGAAACATCTATTAAAGTAAAACCAACTACTTTCATAAACAAATTAACAATTCAGAAGCCACAAACAACACTGGTAGAGTTTTAGCAACTATTTTGATGTCACTTAAAATAGTAAAGGAGAAAAATATTTCTTTTTGCCTACAAAGAAAAATAAAAGTGATCTATAGCAATAAATGTCTTAAAATATCATAATAATGCAAAGTTTCTGAGGGAAAAAGTGTATTGCAGACCGAAATACAACTCCACTGAAGTTACCAGAAACAGGTTTGTCTAGTGACTTTAGGCTAAATATATTAGGGCACCAATTTTATTTGAGCTTAAAAAATATGAAGTGTGTGTGTCCCTGTATTCCTTTAAATCCTGTAGAACAGCTGGTCTCAAGATGAGCTAACCTAACCATTTAGAAACGAAATATTGTGACACTTAGGCATAAATGGAAAAACAGCACAATCTGTTTGGGGCTGGGAAGCAGACACAGACTTCATATGAACATCCTCATTCAAATAGGCCCAAAGTGGTTATCAACTTTAGCTCCAGAGCAAAACTCCACGGGAGAAGGATGTATACTCTCCCCCTTCTATCGATCAATTATTACATACGCATAAGTAAAGCATCGTGTCCATTAAGATAAAAGTTTTAATTTACTCTGCCTGTATTTCTCTAGCTGTTTAACATGAACTTTTTTATTATGACATAGCACATGCTAGAGGGCACAAGAGACCGTTTTGATTGTGCAGTTAAAGGAACCTATTAGAAATATGAAATCATTATTTCTGGAGGATTCGGGACATTTTTTTATTTTCCTGTGGACAGCTGTTGGCTATAGAACTGAGGCAAATTTAATTCAGGAAAATATCCTAAGTAATGGAGCCAGAGAGGCTAAATCGGAGTGGTAAATATTGCTAAGCCATCATTACTTGCTAAATAGCTATTAGTCATCTCTATTTTTTTACTGCATGCTTAAAGTTCTAAAGAGCCATTTCTTGCGATACCTTCTTAAACAAAACAGAAAAATCTGTCCTCTAAAGCCACAGAAGTCTGCCAAGGTAGTCTTGAGGGTCTAGTTTAAACCCCTGAAGTAAAGAATTCCACATTTCAAGGATTTAAGTGAAAATAAAATACAATCCAGGCTCAGATTTCCTCCAAGAGAACAGTGGTGAAGAAACAGATAAATATGAAGAGAGAGGGAAGGGCTCACTGTAGAAGAGAGAGCATGAGAAAAAGAATTACAAGCAGTGTGTAAAAGAAAATAATAATAAAATACAAACATCCAGTCATAAATGCTTCATGATTGAGGACTTTGTATGCCTTGTAGAGTTTATATCTATGTAGGATTTAGTCCGGGGCACGGCTATCTGTCTGTACATGTCTTGCTGCAGATGGAATATTGTAACTCTCATACTTTATATTGGTCTTTTTTTTTTCCAGAGAGAGAGAGACCATAGTCTTGTTTGAAATATTTGTCCCTAGAGAAATGCAATTTGATTAAAATGACCCAGGAATAAATAGAACAATTCTGGTAATTAACCTTATGTAGACAATAAATGCTTAAAATGTGATTAAAGGAAAACTAGTTGATGTCCCATATACTTAACTAGTTTGTATCTCTTGTATTTATAGTCTGAGAGAGGAACCCATCACACCCAGAAGCCAGGAGTGTTTTTTGGGCAGAAATAAGTTTGCTGTGGGTTGGGTAGAACACTGAGACAGAGGTCTAAGAATGACGTTTTCCATCAAAAGGGGTCTCAGACTGCAACGCTTGGAGAGGAACTACAGATACCTGACCAGCACGTGATGAAGGAAAAACCGCCCTTTTACCAAACTACTGACTTCTGGCAGACAACAAGGAGCACGTTAAGTTCAGATGTCTCTTTACCATTAATTATAGCACAGTGCATGCCTCTTTCCACTTCATTATGCAGCCACGGGTGTAAAGCAGCAAAGCTGCATGGCAGAACAAGGCACAGTGGCAAGGATGAGCCTCAAATACAAAGTAGCTTCAAATGCAAATCAGCCAAAAATAATAACTGGGCAGGTCAGATTTCTGCTTATCCCAAGTCCATCTCAAATGGGACCGAGAGACTGCTAATCGGGAAGCCAAACTGAAGATGCATTCCAGGGATTCATAAAGTCTGACTAAACACCAGTTATTCAAAATGAGGGGTAAGGAATAGATCGTGCCTCTTAAAAAGTTTATTCAGGTACAACAAAAGGCAGGCAAAGCACAGTTCTCCCTGTAATTATGGCAAGTAACAATCAAAGATTTGTCTGCCGTAAGTTCTGAAAAAATCCAGATGATACATAGAGCATGCTGCAAACTACAAAATGACTTCTCAAAAAAAGACTAGGAGCAAAAATGATTTCATCATACTCGCTGAAGTATGAGCTAGAGAGTATAATGAGCATGCTGAATAGGTGTTAAAAACATGTTTTCTTCCATACATCTGTAGAGTAATAATAGCAGAAGTTCTGGAAATTTGGTGGAGTTACTTACAAGTACTGATGAGTTTTAACACTGTTTAGTATTTCAGATCCAGTTCAGAATACATATATGTATTAAAGAAATGCTGGTTAACAGAGCACTTGTATGGTTTTCTCTACCTAAAACTGAATGATGCTGGTAAATCTACAAAACTTTAAATGCTATAATTCTGGGAATTTACCCTGCATAGTGGTTTTTTTGGGTGCAAGTTTTTTCATCTTAAAGAAAGCACAGATCTAAACACATGCTAACACATGCATTATTGTACCTGGTCAGCAAGTGCTCAAAAAAGAACACCGGGATGGCCTTGATGACTCAGATGTGGACGTCTCTGCTATTTAAAGTTAGGAGAGGTGAATCACAGAAATTTTCCAAGTAAGAGAGTTTTTAAGGCAGTTAACCCACTTAGAGAGATGAGAATCCAGGCTGCAAGCTCATAACCGATCCGACATATTGTGGAAATCCAGTAATACAGAAACAATGTGTTGTAATGACCTATTTACTTAGAGTTCATTATTCAGCTGCCAGACCTCCCTGCACTGTCTTGATAGAGCTCCAGATGGAATGTGTATCCCAGCCAAGAGGCAAACTGAGCTGTGACTTCAGCTGTTAATGGGACGGCTTTGTTTGTGGAGGAATTGTTTTTCTCTGTCATTAAAAGGCACCTAAACAAGAGGCTGTGATTCCGTAAGTGGTGATGTAATGTGGTGTGAGAAATACTTCTGTGACATAGTGACTTTTCTGATTATAATGATACGCTTAACTGCAACTTCACCATCTTTTGTCTTCAAGCAACGCACAGCTGCGCTGCAAAGAAATAGGAATAAAAAAATAAAAAGCCTTTTTTTTTTTAACAACATGTTTGGAAAAGAAAGGTGCCATCATAAAAATTCTTCGGTGTATGCCAGGAGTAAAGAAGATGAAGGATTTGTGTTAGATACCAATCACAGAAAAATTACTTTCTAGAAAACCAATTAGATGATTGTGCTGTGCTTTGGTATCTTTTAAGCATGGAATGGCTACTTCTTGTCAGTGTGGCCTGAAATCAGTACATTCAATAAGAGCTCAGGCAAATTCAGACTCTGTCATCATTCTGGGATGACTATAAAACAGCACTCTGAAGTTACAATTGCTATGGTACCTCTAAGAAGTGCAGAATGCACATTCAAATTGTATCTGATCACACAGAAGACAGCTGAGGTGACACAACACTCAAAGGCAATTGAAAACCAAATGAACAATCAAGAGTCTGCAACAACATTTGAGAGAATCATTAAAAAATTGCAACCCATGAAAGAAAGAAACAGAACAAACCGACAGAGTCACCAGAGCAAAGTAACAGGTGGTCATCCATGGATGAATGTCTTGCTACAAACACAAGCATTTCGCAATAACCTGGCCAAACACAGATGGATAGCTTTTTTAAAGAGAAAAAACAAAAAGTCTTTCTCCAGTTTATTTATTCCCTAAATGCATCTGAAAGGACACCCCCTTCCCATTTCTTTCTCTTGCAACCCATTTCTAAACAAGGAACATAGGCCACCCCTCTGCCTCTGCCCTTAGAGCAGGCAATCTACACCAGTGCACTGCGATTAACTGATATTCCTAGGCCATGGGATGTAAACACCAAAGCAGCTGAAGAACTATTTGAAATAAATAGAGGCCCAAGACAAAATGAATTAGCCCGCTCATTCAGGCTGGGAATTAAAAGAGGAGGATCTGGACCAACCTTGCAATACAGACAGCATTTGCAGTAAAAACTTCTCTTTTTAAGATGTTTAACCAATTCTGGAGTCGGATTTTTATGGTTACCTAGCATATAGGGGGCTGGATGCTTGATATCCATGCCAGTCTTCTGTTACAAAGGTCTGTGTTCCTATGTTGTACTTAACATTTTTTCCTCGGCCTTGGAATTGTTTTTCTCTTAAAGATGGAAATATCCAGCAGAACTCTCATAACATTTATAATGAGCTGCTATGTATCAAAAGGTCTGGAAATCCTAAACGGACCTAAACTGGAAATCTAGCTTGAAATAAAATGCGGCTCAAATTTGTTACCCAAGATACTAATTTACTCATTTGAAGTAATGTATGATTCTCAACCAAGCAAAGTTTGGGCATCTCTCTTTTAAAGGTCAGAAGAAGGTTACATGGTCTCTTCAAAGAGCTCCCTTATTAACACTGATGGCTTGACATTGAGGAAAACCATGTACTCTACGTATTTGTATTCTTTATTTATCTATTTAGACTTTTTTCCCTACTGGTGCCTTTCAGATTCTCTGGGCGTATTAAACCCATTAAGAGTACAAGTTTTAAACAAAACACATCAAAAGGATCATAAAAAAGACAGGCCTCTTAAAAAAATCTCCTAAAATACATGAGACATTGTAAAAAGTGTGCAAGAAAATCATGTGAGGCCAGGAAAAATATTTTATTTCCCTGGGAAAGCGAAATCTTGGATTACCTGTTGCTTATGTTGCTGAAGCACTGAACATTAATCTGAATTTTAATTATTATAATTAACATTATTATGCACTCACATTGATCTTACCTGCTTTACCAGGTGTCTAATACTACTGATTATGCTTATGGCAAATTTCCAGGTGACTTCAGTGGGACCAGGATAAAACTCCATGATCGCTGCTACCTCCTTGGTTTGTGTACAAACGTCTGGAAAATTGTAATTTTCTGATGTGAACCTGGCATGAAAGCATAGAACCCCACATCTAATAACCAAATTCAGTAGTTCAGTATCACAAGTAGGAATGGATGCGTGCGTGTGTGCGTGTGTGTGTGTGTTTGCATTTTTTGAGGGAGCACTTAACTATCGTAATGCTCAATGCAAATTAAACTAGCCGAATTTCAACCCAGACGTTTCAGCCAGGTCCCTCATGTCTAACAATACCTTTTTGACAGGTTGATATTAGTGGAAATTCAGGGAAGAATTAGTTCCAACAATCTAAAAACAGAGTAAGAAACACACAAGAAGAGTTTGTTAAGTAAAACCCAAGTGGAAAATGAGTCTGGACTTTATAGCCACAAATGGGAAGACATACCAAATATAATATGAAAGTCATATTTGAATATCACGTTTAAAAATCCCAGACTGGACTGTCTTTCAGTTACCAACCCTGTGGGGAAATATACAGTTACATTTCATTACAACGCTAGTCAGCAGGGCTATGTCTCCAAAAAAGAATGAAGTCCCCTCTCCCTCTCACACACAGATTCGTGGCCGATGAACACAGAAACTGAGCCATTACAAGATCTTACTCTTATTCTGTGAAACATACTGCAGTGGCCTAGCTACCTCAAGACCTTCCTGTTTTTTTCTGTTCATGGTAATGAGGGAAATTCTTAACCCAATAAAGAGCACAGAATTTTTTCTTCACTGAGGCCGTGTTTCACCCACAGATACTGATACTCGCAATGTTTTTACATACAGCTCTGACCATCCCGTTCCTTTCCCCAAGGCAAAACAAGTCCAGACTTTGCCAGCTTAAGAGTAAAATGTAAAACATTCCTTTTTACAAAAACCTTCCCATCTAAGGAATATTCCCAGAAGAAAAAGAAAGGGACTTCTGAAAATTTTGTTGTGGAAACCACCATCGCAAGGGAACTAGAAATGTGAAAACTGCAGACATATTGATGTTTATGCTTGGTAGAAACACTACGCAATAAGGAAAAAAGTCACTCAGAATAGTGTATACTTGAACAAACACATCTATATTACTAGAAGTGGAAGGAGATGCAGGTTTTGTCATTAACATTCGATTTTTAAGTACATAAATTAGGACAGGGGCTCCAGACAACAGTTTAAAAATAGTTTGAATTAAATTCTTCAGAGCAAATCAGTGTCTGATGGACTACAGAAATAAGAGTTTGGGTTGGTGCTGCTGAAACTGAAAAAACATGCTTATTCCTCACCGTCCTTGTCAGTTTTCCTTGCGTATTCTAACATCTAAAATCTTTAAGATTGAACTAAAGCAAAATCCTTCCTCAAGATGCAACAACTGTGTAGCTACTGTATAATTAAATCTTCCTCCTTCCCCTTTTGATGCTCTGATTTCCTTGTAAATGATAGTCTGCTTTTCTTACTTAAGCAATAAAGGAATTCTGCATAGTTAATGCATTCTGTGAAACCTCCCATGTGGATCTGTGTTTTTGTGGGTATATGATGAAAAGGTAGCCCGGAATGTATTATGAATTTATCAGAAACCCAGAGGGGTAGTATGAAAACAAAAGGGAGGAATCCAAGGCAGGTGCAAATGCAGTGAACGCTGGTTTGCTTTTGAGAGCATTACTTGTTCTTTGTTTAAAAATACAGAACTTGGAAAGGAGTCAAACAAAATCGGGAGATTATCAAGGAAATCTGAAAATAGTCTTCACTTCAGTTTGCTTTTTAATCATCAGCAAGAAATTAGATCTTCTCCTTATTTTGCCTTCATTTGTAATGATCTTTTCTTAAAACCACACCAAGTATTTCTCTAGAACATACTGTACCCATTATAAAACCATGGACAACTACAAATGTTTCCATAAAGCAAATTAACACTGAACAGGACTACTGGTAATAAGTACTCAATGAGAGAGAGAATAAACACTTTTAGTCAGTCATTTGACTTTGTTTGAGCTGTGATTCTGGATGTGATCAGAAGGGCAAATGTCGCCTTTCTAGCGGTGCGGGATGACACAGGAGAGACGGGCTCTGAATTCATCCCCATCTTACTGCCTAAACAGAAAAAACCCCTTGCATAGGATAAACCTGCTTACTGCCCGATCACCAAAAAGCCATTTCACTCCAAGTTTGTCCTTCTGTCTGCTCCTGGCCATGCCTGCCCTTTCTCAGGCACATTGAAGTGGTGTTCAGCACACTAATAAATAGGAAGCATACTGATTTCAAATTCCCATGCTTGTCAGGTGTACTTACATGTCAGAAGAGCCTGAACAACAACATATAGACACACACAAAACAAGACCATCAACAGGACCATTTGCTGTCACTGTAGCATTGTCTATACGGACAGGTTTGCTAGTTAAGACCCAAATCCAGTTTGTGTCATTACAAACTAATTTGTATCATTGCATTCTACCACAGCTAGACCACAACAATAAATTCTACAGGTAAATTACACAAAACATCTGATTTAATTTATTCCTTTAAATTATATTCTTTTTTTTTTTTGAACCTAACATGTAAGACTACTATATGATAATGTCTATTTCTTGTATTGTGAGAGCACTCTGGCAGTATTCTCAATTGACATTGTCTTTGTCAGCAATCATTCAGTCACCTCTTTTCTAGGCTGAGGGGTCCTAGTCTACTTAATTGCTCTTCACATGGAAGCAATCCCTTGCTTTTCATCATGCTTGTTGTCATTCCCACTATCTTTGGCATTCCTTCTACACTCTCATCGAGAAGGGGAGACCAGGGATGCACATGGCCAAAAGGAGAGTTCCTCTTTGCTTCTCTACCTTTTTCTTACTAATTCCTCATATTTTTATTTACCTTTCCTATCACTGCTGAGCATGGAGCTGATTTTTCATACCTTTATATATGTTTTTCTTCTTTTCAGCACTTAGTTCAAATCCTGCCATTATGAATGTAGAATGGAGGCTGTTTCCTCACATGCAACTCTTCACATTTGCCAGTGTTAACTTCCATTCCAAGTTTATTACAATAGTACTGAGTATCAAGAGAGCTTCTCTCACCCCAAGGTCAACTTTTGTTTTTACTTCGTACTTTTAGTTCCATCAGCAAACTTTGCCATATCCCTCCTCAAACGCTGCTCACTAGCTTTTTAACTCACCCTTACATCTGAAGACGATGGTGGAATCTCTGTTTCAGCCGTAAATCCTCAAACCGTAACTATATCCTGAGGGGAAGGAAAACTGAAGAGGAAGACCCTAAGAACCATCACGGATAAGAGTGAAAGAATTTAATATATCAAGGCTGGGAAAGGAAGGAGATGGGAGTCAGCCAAAGCATTTGGGAAAGAGTAACACCTGGTCACTGACAGTAACTAGGAACTAACAAGCTGCTAAATGCAACAACATTTTAACTTCAGGCTTCATTGTATAAAAAGAACAAATGATTTATAAATGAAGCAACTGATCCTCAGAGGAATTCTCCTTTCACCTATCAAATGGTGACAATTTCTTTTAAGTTTACAATCGCCTTAAAATTCTTCTCTTACAACACTGATTTTGTTACTATTAAAACTGTAGCACTGAAGTTTAATTGCTTTTCTTATGCAAACAGCTTTTGAAATACAGGCAGAGATGTAAAACTTAAATGCTTTCTTATAAAAGTGTTGAAATGTATTTTAAATTTGCCTTCTGATACTACATTAATGTAAGCGTTATGAAGAAAAAAACAGACTGTTACTTTGGAAACCGACACAGACTTATCACTGGGTGTTCAATTCAATACCTATTAATGCTTATACATATGGTATTAATTCTGCATTAATTCTGTCAAAAGTGATATCATACTCCGAACATCCAAATTATGACATCACTAAAACAACTTTGCTCTTCGTGGGTTTGGAGCATGACTGTGCCAGAGTTGACTAGAATTTATTCATGCAGCCGATTCTGACAGGTTCGGTTTAATTAGTTCATGCCCTCATAATGAACAAGAGACTGTGTTTTTGAAGATTTGCCAGAATAGTTTCTATTCTCTTCGACTTAAGTGCCAAATGCGTGCACTTCTTTATACTATTTATACCTTTGCCTATAATTACTGTTCCCTAAGGTGTGATTGTCCTATTTCATAAGAGTTTGTGCAGCTGCCAACATGAAGATGTAAATAAATTGTAATACCGTTGCTATGAGGTGTAAAAATCCCACAGCTCATATCCAGACCCTTGTATAATAAACTCAAGTAAACATTCCATTTCCTGTAAGCGATTGTGGTTTGTGACTAGATTTAAAAAGCAGTGCAGTAAGTCATCACTTTTTTAATGATTTGCTGAAAACAAAGCCACGTAAGCATGAGACAAAAAACAGCTATGTACAAACATTTATTTTTATGAAGGAGAAATACCTGCATGCAAAGTTGCATTGTTCACTGTTATTTGATAGTTTGGAAGCTGGTCGCATTTCCATTTGCTGAGGAAAATCTTGAGGTGCAGCTGATATGCCAGAAGCAGAGACCAAAGGCTTCTACATAAAGGTGGTTTGAAGGTCATCTCTGCGCTATTTTGAACTTACTGCAACCTTTGCAAAGATGCTCTCAACTCTTTATATTTATATATATTATATTTATATATTAAGATGCTGTAGCTTTGTGTATTACGAGTTTAACACTGCAGCCAGAGGTGAACACAGCAAAGATCAATTCGGATCTGTCTTTCCAAAGCAGTGGAAGGGTGGAGAGCTGGAGGCCTTTCTTTCAGTACCAATCACACCTATCATATGTACAGGATGCCCTCATAGGCCAGGCAACCTGTTGCCTCCCTTGCTTTTATGAGGAAAACACCCATGCTTTACTGAAGAATACAATTTCTTAGTTTTTCATCAACTGACAGTCGGTAAACAATCATTTTAATCCTCTTTTCTTGTCATGGGAGGTGTTCTGCTGTCTGCCCTCTCAACCAACTCGCACCTACAGTGTAAACGTATCATTTGGTATGAGAATGATTTAAATCAAAAGCAGACACGTTTCAGTAGGAGGCACTAGTTCAATACTGGTGACAGGCACACTGTGAAGGTTAACTGCAAAAATGTATCAGCACTCACATTTTTTCAATAGAGAGGTTTTGCACACGTTAAGAGAGTAGATAAATGAAGTGTTGGGTGCCGGTGGGAATAAGATGAGCACACAAGTCATGTATGTCTGACTTCATGAGTTAAGCTGACCATGGAGCAGCAATAAAATCTTCAGGCCACTTTACATCAGCAGGTGTTTTACATCATGACACAAATAAGCTCGTTTACACATATTGCAGGATTTTTAAGCTGTTTGCTGGAGTCACTTTTCTCAGTGCCTATAAAGCCATATTGCCTAAAGACCGCAAATTCACATGCCCCAGCTTCAACTGGAAAATGAAAAGTTAAAACTAATAATTTTAGCTGGGGAGCTGGTGCTTCCATGAGGCTGGGACAGTAGGTCAGGAGCTGAAACACAGCATTTAACGGCAGCGCGGCACTAACTGTTTCTGCAGGACTACAGTTAACTCATGTCACCAACTTGTCCTCCCTTTTCCCATTTCGTTCTTTTGAATGTAAAGTGCCAGCGGTGAGGGGTGTCTGTGACCGTGCATTTCTGCCGCAGCTTTTGACTGGGGCTTCAGTTGCAGCTGTAGGCAACAGCCCAATACAAAATATTTTAAAACATTAACCATCACCTGCATAACTTGGACTTTTAAACTCTGATATTTCATATTCTACCAAACCTAGCAGAAGAAAAAAAGGCTGTATCCTGTTGGAAAAGAGGGAATCCCATCTCTACCGTGGTATAATCTATTTCTGGTCCTAACGAACTGTGGGTTATTGAAACTTAAACCAGTCATTAGCCCAGGGCTGAACATTACATGGCCTGGGAATCAGTCCAATGTAATTTGGGGGTGGGAGGGTGGCTCAGAATTCCACGTTTGTGAGGAAAGCAAGAAATATTTTCCTGGCAGGTTTCTTTAAACAAAATGGCAGCTGTTTTTAACTGCTGGGAGGGTCAGATTGTTAAAAACAGTCCCAGTGGGAATGGATTAGTGCATGGGAGGACGTGAAGGTGCAAGATAAATGGAATTTAGTCCCTGGTCCGACGATTCGTTATCTGGATAGGAGCGCCACGAACTGCATGTATGTACGTGCAAAACGCCCGACATCATGTATTGGTGTAAAGGCATTATTGTTGATATGACTTTGGAGTGACAGCATTATTCATGAAAAGCAAAGCTATAACCGAGTGAGTTATGCAAGTTACACAAACTGAGTGCGAGTAAGCCCTTTCCATCAACACCACCAAATGCATGTTTCCTTTAGGACATTATATTTTTCAGGAAAATGATTCTAGAAATGTGTAAGTCATTGAAAATGGCCATGTGCTTTCTCTCTGGTTTTTTTTTTCCTCTCTCTGTAAAGTCAGATTGTCTCTCGAACTGTAACATGAATCTGTATCCTTCAGAAGGGAGAATGAAATAAGACTCATTCTGATAGATTTGTTATCTCAAAAATCGGTCTACAAAATACAGGGCTTGATTATTATTCACACTGGAACATCATTATATCCTTCCATCAGACACTCTTCAATTAATGTTCTTTTCAGTATCAGACTTGTTTAAGGACGCCTTGGTCTAAGTCATATCCAATCCTTTAACCATGAACTCAGATCCCAGTACCAGTTCAGTTGAAACAGGCCGGGCTACTGCAGTGCAGAAGTCCAACTGAGGGGCCGGGCTGTATATGTTTAGAAACAGGAACGTTATTTGCATAATGTAACCAAGGTTTGAAGTGAAATAACATGAGAAAATACTATGACACACTCATTTTTTTGTTTCGGCTTATGCATAAGAAGCATCAGGTACAATTGGAGGAGGTGTCTCTGTCAGACACGGATAGTTCTGTTTAAACAGTGAATGCTACCAGGAGGCGAACAGATGTGACCAGCGTAATGTCTGGGTTTGGAGCCAAAAACAGAGCCTGCAGGTAAGCTCTGCATGCAAGTCAATGCTAAATCACTCACCGACTTAGCTGGGGGTGAGGGAAAAGGGCAGATCTTCAGCCTGATGCTGTGAGACACATTCTTCATCCACCACCAGGCACCAGCTCCTGCCTCTTTGCCAGTTTCTGCTCCATTTCTTCCCTGTGTCCATGCCATGCCAGTCCTTAGCCAGGGGCTTCTTCGTTTCCCCAGCAGCCTCTCATGAGAGGTTTGTTTCAGCTTCTAGAAAGGTAAAAAATTACTTAACCAACTCTCTTTTTTCATTTTTCCTACTTATTATTCCAATGAATTAGGCTGCTTACAGTCACCTGTAACTTTCAAAGTGATTCTCATACTTTTTAATCATTTGCTGCTGTTCCATATTTCAGCTTAGAATCACAGTTCACATGAAACTACTTTCCTACTAACAGTTTGGCCACCCCCTTTTTCCATCTGAGTTCTTGGAAGGCCTTGTGAACTGGTGCTTTCAAATTTATCAGTTTATTGTATTGACAATTAATTCCTTTGATTGAAATCTTTTTGCAGATATGTGGGCCACATCTGAAAAGTGTCCTAATACATTAGTTTAAATTTTCCTCTAGTAACTGTATAATCCATAACTTTTCAAGGATGAAAAAATTAATCAGCCTGTTTTCTCACAAAATTCCCAATTGAGGCACATATAAACATATTGTTAACATTTTTGGTTTTATTTATGACAGCTCCTCATCTTATATACCTTACCTTTTACCTCTCTAATTCGCATATTCCATAATACCTTCTCCCTTGCTTCACTTGGACTAGATTACTATTTGCTGAAAGCTACCATTTTGTCTTAAATAACATCTTGAACCTTGCAATCTAACTATACCAGCTTTTAATTGGTTTTTTATTTTCTTTTTTGTTAAGGTGCATTCATTCCTCTGTGACTCCTGGGATGCCTAAGAAGCCTCCATGCTGAGTGTAAGGATTTTAATTTCCTCACTTTTGACTTCAGGGTTTTCTAACGAACTTTCCCCTTGAAAAAATTTCATTATCAAAAGTTTAGTGTCACAGTCCCACATTTGGTTCAATCACTCCCTTGAGAATGTTGAACTTAATTATGCTGTGGTCACCATTAATTAGTGGGTCAGCAATAGTTACTTCTTGAACCAACACTTGTATATTACATAGGACAGAGTAACTTTTTCTCATGTGTGCTGTAGAACCAACTGCTATAAAAATATAGTCTGAGAGGTCAAGAAGTTCTTTCTCTAAACCGTCCATTGCAAAGGATGAATTTCTATGCAGATACTTGAAACGCCCTGTTATGACCATTTATTAGTCTTGGTTGCCCTAAAAAGGGCAACAAAGCCTGCTGACACTTCACACTTGAATATTAACAGTATGTTTTTGCATGATAGGAAATTCTGTCATAGATTATTAAAACTGTAGCATGTGCTTTCATACTGGATTTAGTTCCAATATCAAAAGTCTCTGCAGGGGAAAACCTTTGAAAATGTTGGAAAAAAAATGTAATGTTGGTGTGAAGTTCTCAAACAGCATTTCTCAACATTATTTTAACAATTTGATTGTCAGTAGCTTACGAGCTACACTAGTGTTCTTATAAACAGGAATCTTTTCCTGCATATATTCCATTCATTCTCCCTGTGTTGACTTCTAAATTCACTGAATTCCTCTGCATTATTATGATATAATGTTGTTTCTTCATAGTTGTAAGACATTGTGTTCCCTACAGTTGACAGATACCCTAGTACTCTGTAAGTACTTGTCATACTACTACAAAAAGAAACATCATTCACAGATGTTCAAAATACAGACATCTTATACTAAGCCTTGCAGACAGTCTTTTTAATTTCATATTCTATTTATTGAAAACATGTCTACTTTTTCTAAGTTTTATCTCACAATTAGGTCTTAGCAAGCAAGCAAAAAAAAAAACCAAACCAAACCCTATTAGTTTTTCACTGTACACTTGAAACATAATTGTTATTACATTTTTAACTGCTTTCCTGGACTTAAGCGATTGAATTGTTCAGAATTATTTCTGTACTGAAGTATTTCTCTATTGAAGTACTATTCTGAAGCATCTGATTTCAGTGGGATTAAACACTTGCATATCTTTGAGGGTCTGGCCCTTGTCCCACTAGACAGCACCCAGATGTTCACAAATAGCAGCAAAGATACCATTTTCAAAAGAGATGGCTGAAAGATCAAATGCTTAGAGGAGCTAGACTTCAACCAAACAGGTCCAATGCTGTCATTTGTAATTTACAGGGCTCCATTGATTCTGACAGGGGGTAACTTTCCTGTAGAATTCAGCTCTGTGACTTCACATGGCCCAGCAGATGGGCTAAATCAAGGTGTTTCACTCCTCTGATATAATTAACATATTCTACAGCCTGGTGCAATCTGTTTAAATAGAATAAATGAGGGCGGTGTGAAGACAATGGCTCCGATGATGTCCTTATACATAATGGTCTATAGTGCTTTGTGTGGTTCACTTTTCTGTTTTGTCTAAAATTTTCCACATTTGACAAGTCATATATGTTAAATAACTAGCCTAAAGCCTTAGAGTGAGATTAAAATGCAGGAATTTGTCTCTTTACAGCTACAGTTAGATGCTTAGTCAGTGAAAAAGTACAGCGCTGAATTCTAGATTCTGACAACAAATGCCTTGTTTTGGGGATGTTTATATCCTAAAGGTTCATTCAGCCAGGATATAGATAGGTAAGATTTAAAATTCGGACTGTGAAATTCCTCTCCAGACTAAAATATACACACACACCCCAAAATGAAAAAGAAAACAAAAAGCAAAATAATAATTACAAAAAAAAAAATAGCAAGCAGAGGGTTGGATATTAACTTTTGATTTTTACAAGATAGTTTCCAAAGACAGAAAAGGGAAAAAAGCCCAGTGATGGTGGAAATTCCAATGTCTCAGGTGAAAAAATGCTAATACAGCTTTTGGATACGGTTTTAAGCTTTGCCAAGGAGGAAATGGAAAATTAAGAGGTTCTTGGAAAACGAAGAGGTTTTGACTGAAGATCAAGACACTGACTCAAGAGAGCCTGAAATTCTACAAAGGCTATTGCCAGCTTGCGTCAGTGAGAACAAGTGGAAACAAACCAAAGAAATTTATCAAGTTACATTGGCAGCTGAACCTAAAAGAGAAAGAAAAATGTGTTTATTCTTAAATTCTGTAATTACGCCTCTGCAGCTTTTCTCCCTCACTGTGGCCCTGATTCTCAGTTCCCCTAAAATATTTTTATTCTCTTTTTATTTTCTTTCCCATCGCTTCTGCATTATCCAAAAAGTCTCTTTGTTTTATTTTATGTAACAAAGGGGTTAATATTCCTGATGTTTTCTCTGCTGGGATGCCAAACAGGGTCACCAGATGTGATTCATAAGTTGTTCTTGCATGCTGCTTAGCAAAAGCACAGCTGTGGTTACACACTGGGGGTGGAGGGAAAGGGGAAGAGATCCTGACCCCATTGGAGTCAACGAGAGTTTTACTATTTACTTCCACGAGGCCAGAATTTCACCCCAAGTATCTACGTGGGTCTTGTTGTTTGTTTTCCTTTGTTCAAAAGGATCCTCACTGTCACCATTGCTAGATTTCATAGAGATTAGATTTGAATCAATAATGTATTTAATTATTATTATAACCACCAATCTGCAATATTGGATGACAAGTAATACAGGACTAAAAGCTTTAACTCATGATGAAACCTTATTTTGTTAGAGAAAATGGGGGTTTCATCCCTTTTTTCCTCAAACTATTTAATTTTCTGAAAAAATATTGGCATCTAAATGTTAGCATTTGGAGAGAAATATTTTATTCTAGTTTAAGTCTCCACAG
The DNA here is from genome assembly GCA_008711295.1 of Anarhynchus alexandrinus. Lineage (NCBI taxonomy): Eukaryota > Metazoa > Chordata > Aves > Charadriiformes > Charadriidae > Anarhynchus > Anarhynchus alexandrinus. The sequence goes on from VUYV01000161.1 coordinate 414,041, forward strand.
ACCCCCAACCACCCTGTTTTCTGCTTCACAATTTTATAATGTTTTGAAAAAATAATCTAACTTTTTGACAGGCAGGAGCAAAGATTGTTGCTTCTAACACTGTCTGTAGAACTTTCACTGAACTTGGTTCTCAGTATCATTTCTGTTTCTGGAATATGAAAGACCATAAACTTAACACAATCACAGATTTAAAAGAATCTTCTGTTTTATCAGTGCATTCCCTCCAAGTTGATTCTAAGTACATTCTTATTAGCTCAGCATGCAAAACCTGAATTTAGCTAGAACTATGGCTAAAGTAGCTTCAGAAAATATTATTATAACTACATGGGTATAAAAGGAACATAATTTCAGATGAGGAAATCACAGCTAAGATTATGTTAAGAAGGATCTTATATTTTGCTCAGAATGGGATCTTTCTTACATCACATTCCACCGCTTTCTGCTTATGTGAAAAGCAATCTATGATGATAATTTTCAACGGTCTTACCTCCTCTTACTCTTCTGTCTACAACAGGTAAGACTATGGGACAAGATCATCTAATTCCTTTGTGGAAATGGGTGCTCCATGATCTCTGTATTAGACAGGCACACGTGTGAGACTGGAAATGTAATTGCATAGGGACGTACTCAGTTGGGCTTTACTAATATTCTTCTTTTATTCAGTTCAGCTCTGAGATGGTTGACTGTAAAGCAGCTTCTTGGAATACTTTCATAAAGCAAATGTTAGTACATGTCAATATCTTTTATATATTTAGTAATTTACTCGCTGTACATGCAACCATCAGTGCACTGCTTTCACCTCAGAACTTGAGACTGCCTTCCTTTCAAGCACGCACACAAATGCCATCAACCCTCATTAGACAAATACTGAAGTAAAGTCAGACAAATTCTGTTTCCCAACCCTATCCCAGGTAATGGCAGTGACCTGAAGGCAGGTGCTTGTTGGCTCACCAGAGTGTGAAAATTGCAATATCTGATTCCAAGGTTTGGTTTGCAAGCAGCATTGAAGAAATATGCACGTTTTTATAGGGATTATGTCTACACTAGAATATTAAACATGCATGGAGCTGCTCTGAGTCCATTCTACTAAACTTTCTAGAAGTGACCAAATGCAACCTCCCTGCTAGTCATGGACCTTTGCTAAATCCCAGGTAAACCCAGGAACTGCTTGGGAAAGTGCTCTCTGACCAGGGCCAAAACCATCAGGGACTGTTGTAGCAATTTAGCAGTACAGATGTCTGAGTTCCAGTATCCAGGAAGTCGCTTGGCTCTGTTAAATTTCATAATAGAGGTGTAACTGGCATTTGCTTATGTACACGCACCTTTTCTGTGACATAATAGTGTATCAGTTTCAATATTTCAGTAATACTCTGCAGTATACTGAACATCAGACCCAATCCAAACAGCCCTTCTCCCCAAACTACATAAAAATTACTTCACGATGACCCAAAATTAAGCCACTACTTAAACAGACAAGGCATTTTCAATGTTCTGAAGTTCAGTGAATAAAATAATCTTTGGCACTTACATAGGACCATTCATCCAAGCATTTCAAGGAACTTTGGAGGCACTAAATAAGGAAAAAGTTTCCTTTGGGAGCAGCTGGAAGACTGTAAAAAGAAAGCGGTTCAAATCATTATAAAAGTTATTAACAACAAGAACAAAACCTGCTTCCAACAGAACTGTTGGGCTCTGATGTGCTCTATTCTTGTTACTTCACCTCTTTTGCTTGGAAATAACAATTTGCACTTCCTTCCTTGTAATATGTATTTTGTCACCATACAGGGAAATACAATACCTTAGCTGTTCCTTTGCACTCTGAAAACTTATTGAACAATTAGGAGGGGACAGCGTAAAAGGTTTTGAGACACTGTCCATCAGTCTGGTATCTGAGCTCACCGTGGAGACTTGGAGTGCAGAAGGAGGAAATACTTCACCGTCCACTCGTCTGGGGTAGATGAATCTGTTACAGTGCCCAGAGGAGGGATTTTGAATGGTATTTATATATGTTCTGATGGAAGATTTTATTGCTAAAACGTTTTATTCTAGCTCTGGACACTGTCTGCCTCCAGTTCAGTCTGATCTTTTGTGGCAGGAAGGACCATGTTAAGACCCTGTCCGGGAAGGTCAAGTTTCCAATGCCTGGTCATTGGCATCTGGGTCCGGCTCGATGCGTCACCCCCGTGGGCGTTATTGCCTGGGGTGTGGTGGAGGAGCAGGTAATCTCGGAGGACGGGAGGGAAGGCAGCAAGTAAGAAGCAGCGATGCATTGCATCGACCCAGGAAGACTTTCAACTCCGCTCCCGGTGAGGTCACACCGGCGGATCAGTGGAAGGAGCCTCAGCCCAGACAGCAGAAGCCAGATTTTATTTTCCGTTGAAGCTTTTACCTCACAAATCCAGAGCAAATCATCTCCTCATCAGGAGTTTTTCCAAGGAGAGGACCAGAGGACTGGTTCTCAGTTTAACAAATGCATGTGTCTGAACAACTCCAGGCACATTTATTCCTGTTTGAGCGGTATATTTTCTGGTTTTTTTCCCTCCTGCCGTTCTATAGCAATGTCACTTTTCTCGCCAGTGTGTGCGCACACACACGTATTACGTACAAAATCTCTGTTTTGTAGGCAGTGTCCGTCTTTTCAGCAGTTGCCCAAAGCCAGAAGCATGTAGGCAGTCACTGCGTGGGCAGGGTTATCTACAGCACCACGAGATGCTCCAGTCCAGCCTTGGACAAGGCAGATCGGGCACTGGAAGCAGCGTATGTATTCTGGCCTGACAGTCAGACAGAAAGCTCAAATAAATTCCAAACAGGCAATCACATAAAACCTAGCTAAAATTCTTGCAGTTATTACATTTCAAGGAATTATGTTTTACTGGATTCCAACATTTTCTCTTTCCATCTTGAATGGCTGCATAATGCTACTTAATGCTATTCGAAAGGCAGCTGGTTTCTACCTTTCAAATGACAGAATTCAATAAGTCCACCAGTGCAGCTTATAGCCCACTCTAAAAGTTTGTTAGTTTGGACAGTTTCTTAAAAAAAAAAAGTTCTGCAAAAGGCCCTTTATGGTTAACAGTATATTATTCATGACAAATTAAAAAGGAAAAAGCATTAAAAAAATGTAGTCTATGATTTGAAGTTTCACTTGACTTTTACCAAAAAGCATGTTCCCTGTTCTAATCCTCTTTTTGTCACTTATTATTCCTTGAAATGTATAACACTGTTAATAATTGTTGGTAAAGACTACAGAGTGATTTCCATTTTTATCTCACGGTTTTACCTGTTTGTACAATTCTAGAAACTACTTACTGCAGCATGTGTTTCCCAGGCTTGTTTTGTGCCTGAATGTTACAATAATTTTTACAGCGACTGCCCAGCCATTTTTTGTAAGATAAGAACAAAATGCAGTCAGACTAGATGATCATTGTAAATCCCTTCCAACTGAACTATTCTATTCTATTCTATTCTATTCCGTTCTATTCTATTCCGTTGTATTCTAAAATAGATGAACATTACAATGAGTACTGCAATACACAAATTAAAGCACTGCCAGCAACTCATTAGGCATCAAGTTTCACATAGCAAAGAACTAAACAGCGGAAGTTTTGAACACAGGGCACTGTGAAGGCCAGAGATTAAAAAGGAGGTAAAGGACTAAGACAATCTGCCTGAGGATCTTTTCCTCGGGTAATCACCAGCTGACAGAATCTAGACTGGATCAATTCATATTCACTTCTTCCCCTATGGATTTGCTTGTGGCTACTGTCAGCATCATTATACTTTTGATTTAAAGGACTTTTGGGGAACTGCAGTGTTCGAGGTGGCATGAAAATAGCCATCATTTGGTAATATATAAGATAACTTCCACAGCTAAAAATAGATGCTCTTGAGAGAGCAATTACAAAATATGATGAATAAGGGCAGGGTAATGGAAGATATAAATTCTAGAATAGACTTCAAATGTCGTAAGTGAAGGATAAGATTTAACAGGATAACATTTTAAAGCAACTAACAAACCTTTAAATGGCCTAAATACTTATGAGTCATTTAAATCAGCTGTGGCCAAGCACGAGGGTTCATTTTTAGGCTCTGAAATATCTCTGTGAGTAATTTTCTATGAAATTTCCTAATCTATAAGTACACTTGCTAAGTCCAACATGTATGTGCTCGGTACTGTGGTTTTTCCATTATGCACTTCAGGAAGCCATGTCTATATCAATCCAGATGGCTTACAAACTGACCTGGGCAGGCTCAGATTAAAAAGAGAATCCTGGGTGAGGCCTACCAAGGTGAGGCCTACCAAATTATTGTTAGGAGGTGTGACAACTCACACCCCTCTCCTAGGATGACCAAGGATTCCCCTTCGGTTCCCTGTGACCGTGTTGGGGGTTTGCCCCATAGGACTCCCCCATGGTGGCAGGAAGTATTAATATACCCTGGGTGAGACAGAAGTGCTCATGGATGGCATTTTGAGGGGGCTGCCATCAGAGATGCTGTGATAGGAGAGGACAGGTGTTTGTACTGCTGCACCTCATTTTCCAGCCTATCCCTCGAGTTTATTCAACCCGAGTGGCCTCACCAAAGGGTTTTCAAATCTAGTTTGGGATAGCAACTGTCTAAAATTGACCTCTGCTTACTTAAGGAATCCTGTCATCTTTACAGATCTTTTTGTTGGGAAAGATGCAAAAAAGAAAGCAAGTTTCCATAAAATAACAAGGTCAGCCTCAAATCGGGCTACTAAGTGAGGAAAATCTAGGACTTCAATTAGAAGATAAAAATAAAAATACCTGCCAATAGCTGGGAAAAGAAAACACGCACCTTCCGTGTCTTGCTTTATTGTTTGTCATGCTGGAAGCAGTATATTCATTCTGGTATGGCGCTCAGGCAGAAGCTTAGGTGCGACAAATCACTTCCAAATACATGATCACACAGCACGTACCCAAAATAGTCCCAGTTATCGCTGTCACCTATTACTCTCTGTTACCTTGGGGAGGGGGACAATAGTTCTTATTAGACTTGTGAATCCTAAAAGTAATATGAAAATGGATCAAAATATAACCGCTTGAGCTATGCAAAAAGTAGCAGCATAGAGTAGGAGCAAAAGTGTTAATTTTCATTCACTCAAAGTTACAAAATCAATAAATAACCTCTATCACATGCAATACACGTAGGAAATAGTCGTAGTATAAATATACAGTTTAAATCTGAATGGAAAAAGTTCCTTGACCTAAGAAACCTTCAAAGAATTAAAAAACGTTCCCATTCTATCTTTAAAATATTGTATAAAAATGTGATTGTCATTATTTTTTTTTTCTGTGAAAGCATAAAAAGAGCTGTCCAATCTTATAGCAATATCATTTAACTTCAGGCAGGTATGTGAACATAAGTATACTTGAATGTAAAAGTCTTGCATTCGAGTCACTACTTTTAGCTAGTTTTTTGGTGGGTTGCTCTCAGTGGCTCTTGCTGGAGCTATTTCCACTTAAAAGAAAACTAAATAACCCCTGCATTGGGGAACTGAACCTTGCTTTGTACCTTCCTATGTGAGTACAAGTTGGTTATTTTTCTACGGCTGGTGAGTCTCTGTCTGATCTTGACACAAACATAATCAAAACTGAAAACATATCAAAGTTTGTTAGTTTTGCCTCCTCTTTTTTTCTTAGAGAAAAAAAAAATATTTAAAGAATATTTTTAAAATAGTCCCAGCAAATTCTAACCAACATGGCTCTCAAAATGAGTGGATATATTTTAGTGGAACTGAACCACAGTCCCTGATGGAAAAGGCAATGTCAATACATTAACTGGTCTTGCAAATAATACAATTGTTAAAGGAAATAATCTTCCAAGAATCCTGGGTAAGATGGAAAAAATAGCAAGAAGTAAGAAATAGTAAGTAGGAGGAGAAGGGAATGGTGACCTACATGAAACTGAGGAAACATTTGCTATGTTGTATGAAATAAGGTGAGAAAAAAAGTAGGGAGTTTCCTACTTACATCTTAAGTGAATGCAATAATATAGTATTGCAAGGCTGAGGCTGAGAACTTCATTTTCACTTCAGGTATAGAGGAGAGTTACTTTGGAGTGTTGTTATTCCCAAATCTCTCAGGAGGACTGTGGCAGACATGACTGGGCCCACAATCTTGAATGCCATTATTTGAATCTGTCTTTTCTGTGTCACACTAGTTTGAGCGTATATAGTATATTACCTTTAATTAATTGAGTGTTTATGTGTTAAAAAGTTATTCACTTGTGCACAGAGTGATTTGCCGGGATTTATGATGGGAACATTTTATAACAGCAGCATGTGTTTCCCTACAATTTGTATAGGTTCATTCATTATAATTTTTCCTGATGTTTTGCCTACCATATTATTAACTTCCCCAAAGCAATGAAATAGCAGCTTGTCTTCTCACAGCAGAGAAACGAGAGGAATAATTATGAATGTGGAAATCCCAGTGAAAACATGCTTCTATTGAAAGGGCCTAGTGGTCCAAATAGAAGCCTGCTGGATTTATGAAGTCTATAAAAAAAGCAAACATACAGAAAAACAGATGCTTTTTTTTCTTCCAAAAGTCTTGGAACTCCTACACTTAGGAAAAAAGGCGGGGGGGGGGGGGGNGGATGTTACAGTTATGCCACTATTAACAAAAATTTATATTTTACTATAGGTTGTGGAGTCTGAATAAATCATCAAAGTTTCAAGTCCTTGCCATGCATAACTATTTAATCATTTGGAAGTGTTCTTTTCAAAATGTAAGAGTTTGTGAGCATAGTGTTTGATTTGTTACTCCTTCAGTAGCAAAATCACCTTTGCTTCAAAGGGATAGCTCTTTAGGACTCTTTGCATGTAAGAATTTTCAATAATGGGAAAATGAATAGCATTCACCGACGGTGGTAGGGGAATTTTTTTTTCCAGGCTGTCAGTGAGGAGGTAGGGGGAAAGCCTGTGAAATCAATTCCAGAAAGTGTTGTGGATCACTGGTTATTTTACAAAGATCCAAAGCTGACAGGACCACCACAGTCATTTGTGTTTATTGTTCAAGAGGGAGCTTTTTTGGACCATCCCTAGCAAAACCAACCTCGTTTAAGAAAAAAAGAAAAGGGGGGGCAGGGGGGGACCAAAAAGGAAGCAGGAGGCAGTGTAAGCAATGAGCCTGCTCCGAGCCCTGCTCTAGGATAGCCTTCCCCACCACTGCCCCGGTCCTACCCCTCTCTTAGGCACTTTGTATTATTACATGTGCACTCTTCATTGTTATTTCTCACAACAACCCGGTCTGCTTCTGCACTCTGTCGTCCGGGTGGCCACTCATAAAAAATGTGATTTACATTCTTGTTTCACTCTTGCCACGTTTTCACTTCCTGTTGCTTCTGCAGCCCATGCTTTGCTTGCCTTTTCTGTTCTTTTAATTTGTAAGCTGAATTTATGTACATTTTATGTTTATTATTATTATTACATGTTTATGCATGCAGCAGAGAAAAAAAACAGACCACTGACTTCAGAATTGTCCTAGATTTCTTTTAAAATGAATGTACATATAATAAATTCTTCACAATAATTTAAAGAAATCTGAATTTGATGGAGGTGGCAAAGTAATTCCAAAATACAAGCAAAGAATTTTATCTCAGTTGCTTTTCCTCACATCCCAAATTTTTTTACACATAAAAATAATTACATCAAAACCATTATTATCCTTAGGCTGCAATAGCATCCATTAGAATGGGTGGAAACTCCTTTCAATGTCAAAGAAAAGCTGAGAAAAACACTACAAGAAAGCTAAAAATTGGAGGGGCCACATGGGGACAGTGGCTTTCATAGATGAAGTCATGGAGCCCGAAAGCTTGTGCCCACTTTTTGCTGGGATCAAACCTCAAACGGCTGAACTCAAGTCCTTTGAAAGAGTTAAGACAATTTACCCCTACTGAGGAGCTGCCCCTGTGAATATAAATCCATGCTACGGCAGAATAAAAGGGTCATTTTGTGCTAATTCAGTTCCACTCAGCAGCAAAGGCTGAGCAGAAAGATCTGTCATCAAGTAGAAGCCCTCTGACTGGCTATACTTTTTTTGCTGTAAATCTCACGGATTCTCATAAAAGGAGGCCCATCCTGAGTTCTCGCTGGAGACCAGAAGTAGCCCTTAGCTTTTGTAGAAAGAGCCAGCAGCTATGGCTGTTTGTTCTTTATTCCCCTGCCTGCCTTAAATTCAGATATTTTTTTTTCTCTATTATGGGTAAGGAAAGAAAAGGGATTAACTGGAAGAACATATGAACAAGTGAATAAATTCAGAGCTCAAGTATGCACCCAAGGTTTGGCTGCTCCCTTGAAATTTACCTAAATTTATCTCATTTGTTTCCAGATCTAATGAATGATACATCATGCCCACAATCTGCCAACAGGTAGAGCGACCCTCTTGTGTTCCCCACTCCCCGGAGGCAGTCTGCTCTCTTACCTTACCATTTCTTTTTAAGGCATAAACAGGTCCAACACCATCAGTCTTCCAGGCGCACACCTTTTAACTGCACTGTGCTTTCCATCTAACCTCAGTACCAGCAGAAAGGGAGGAGAGCGCCCGCAGCCCCAGGTGTCTGACAAGATGCAGAAAGGTGCTGACGTCAGACCTGCTCCACACGAACCCTACAAAATGTTTCAGTATTCTCACCTCACCATCACTTCTCTGCAAGATGATGAAAAAGTATACACCTATTTAAGTACACAGCATCAACTAACTTTACCATAGGAGCTACGCCATGAGCTCAGGGCTGGCAGCCAGCAACTTCTGGCTTCTCATCCCAGTTCTGCCACTGATGTACAAAACGCCACTGAAGTACTAAATTAAACCCCCTCTGCCTCATTTTCCCCAGTGTAAGACAGAGTTCCTTATTTCTCACAACCATTTTGAGAATTAGTTACTTCTGTGGGAGGGAAGGGGAGAATTATATAGGTGATAACAGTTATTCCTTTCTAATAGGAAGAAATGGAGAAAAGTGCTACAAATCCAGGAATAACAAACTTCAAATATTTTTAGTATCTCAACAACAATAATAGCATTCACGTGACTTAAAAAACGTCAAGGCAATTAAAAGATATTTTTTAATCTGGTCTCATGCTTACTTTGCGAAATAGTGTCTGTAAAGATTCTTGCTTAAACCTATATCATAAATTGCTAAAATGAAGTCATTAAATTCACTCCCATGCAGCATGGCTAATATAATGACCATGTTCATTTACATGACATCAGATGATTTGGTGGACACTAGCTTCTACTTTATTTGAGATGCAAAGAGACCATAAAGAAATATAGGTGAAGAAAAAGAACCAACATTCTAACAGTCTGTCTGTGGAAACTAAGACAAGGGAAGACAAAGAGATTTAAGTGTGCCCAGACAGAGTACATGACAGAGTTTTAAATCAAGCTCAGGTTTCCCCACCTCCTGCCCAACTTTCTGAACTCCAGAACAACCTTGGTACAAAATGTTAGTACTGCTAAACTACTAGGTTTAAGCTTTAGCTAGTATATTTGTGTTATGTTACACTTCTGAAGAACAGTGAGTGTCATTTAAAGGACTTTCTGCTGCAAGTCAAGGCACAGCAAGTACGTACGCTTACATCCATAAGCCAGGGAACAAGGGCTTTCACTCACGGTTAATGGCTCTGGTCATTGGGCTGCAAGGCAGAGAAAAGTAAGTGAAGTCTTCACAAAGATACTAAAAGACTTATAAAATCATGTAGGAAAGAAAGGAAAAACATTCAGAATCTCTCCACGGAGAAAAAGAAAAAAAGAAAAATAAGCAGAAGCAGCAAGTTGAGTGGTTATCAGGACTAAAATGAACTTTTTCTTCTCTGCTTTGAAAACCCTTCAAATACAACAAGTATTCCTCAGACTGAAACCTCTTTGATTTTAAATGTTTCCCCGTGTCTTTCTTAAGTGTTTTGTTTTAAATGATGAAGTCTTAATAAATAGTGGACACATAATAAGCTTCTGTGGGATTTGGACTTTATCCCACAAGTGAGAGGAAGACCTCATAACTCAAAGAGTGATGAAGCCGCAAGAGACTTATGAAGGTTTTTCCGCACTAGTGGGATTAATTCCATATTCCACAGATGCCCATTATATAGAGGTTCTCTGTTTATACTGCAAGGAGGTAAAAAGCTTTTTTTTTTTTATTAGATTAAAATGTCAGGGTTGAATATAAATGTCTTAGTCAGAAGAGTAAAGAACAGCTGCTTTGTGGTGTCACAAAACATCCTGAAAACAGTGGCTGAGTTAGTGGAGAGACATGCATTGAAAGCATTTTGTGTAGCAAGCAAGCGTCGCTACTGATCGCTTGCTCCCTGTAACAATATTCTCACCTTCTGCAATAGGGAAAGAAACTCTTATCTTTTGAAGAACATCTGTCAATTGGTTTTCTTCATCACTTTCAGCATTCCAGACATACAACGGGCCCTCTTTCTACTGCTCTCAGGCTTTGCTGCTTCGTAATGTTGGAGTAGGTCTCCCCAACACACTAAGGCCGCTAACAAAGGAGAAGGTGAAAGCAAAATAAGATTTCCCAATTAGAAACAAAAAGAACCTCCAGTCCAACACTCTGCAACCCAAGATGACCACGGAAACTCAGCCAGCCATCTCCCAGCAGAGAGGAGTGTATTTCCATATGAACCAGGGACACATTTGCTCAGCAAACCCCCAAACACTGCCTGCTCTTATGTTAGGCTCCTGCTTTGCTGTTATATGCCATTATTTATATCTGGCAGTTCTCCTCTCTGTCCCCACACCTCTCAAAACTGGATGTAACCCTCAGCGTAAGACAAAATCAAGCTCACACATTTATGTATTCTGTCTTCATGGAGATATTTGCCCTTTTAATTAAACACTTTTTATCTTCAGAACAAGAAGGGTCCAAAATACAAATTGTAAAAATAGATCTGGGCTTTGGTCTTAAGACCATAAACTTTCCTTAAAAGACTGAGTTCTTTGCAAATTAAAATCCAAGTCGTACACTCTTATTGAAGAATCCTCTGTATTTACCATGATATTAGGCAGGAAATTTTGATTTACATAGGGCATAAGCATGCAAAGTGTTTTCTGGCCGTATCTATATATTTACAGATATACATTGCAATGTGGAAGCCCTGCAGCAACGGACCTCTGAGTTTCATTCAGCATGGAGCAAGCCGCCTGCAAACACTGTATTATTCTGCTCAGCTGTTAAATACGTGGGAAAAATCTTTCCTCGTTTCTTAGACCCAGTTGCTGCTTATGAGTTCGACTGAAACTTGCAGCTTGAAATATCCAAATAAGAGGGCCATGCCTGAATTTCAAAAACCAAGCAGCTATTTCAGGATGAAGTCTTGCCATAACCACAGAGCACAGACCTGCAATGAAGACTGGAGTATCAAAACGCTGCCATCTGGCACGGGGCAGCAGAAATCCAGATCACCCTGCCGGTTAGTGTTGATAGTGCTGGGCAGCTGTGAGAACACACCCTGCTTTAATATTCTGTCTGATGCTCCTTTCAGAGGAACAGGGACCTCCGCCTGCTGAGGTGCCCAAGCTGTGGTCTGGTTCCTGTTGCTCCATGGAGAACTGGTGAGCCACACGGGGCTGGCTCCTGCCCTGCTGTGAAAAAAAAAAAAAAAAAAAAAAAAACAGAAGAGCTGAAAGGGAGTAAATAAAATCACAAGAACGAGCTGATGGTAGAATTAGTGCTTTTCAAAAGGGGAACATGCTTCCATGTGGGTAAAATTGTACCCATTTTGCTAACATTGTGCAAAAACACAGTTCCTGCGATGGCCACAACATGTGTAAGAGGCAGTATTCACAACAGCATCTCCTCTGCACTGTCTGTGACCCATAAGATTGCCTTTCTGAACTCTACTATCTCATTAAGAACAGATAGGAAACCCCCATGCCACTCTAAGACCTACAACATCCTTGCCAAGAGGACAAGAAACCTGAAAAATACCTGGCCCTTCCTGTGATGTCAACTGAGGTGGCAGCTCAGTCTAGATCTGCCTTAACCACAAGTCTGTAAATCTGAGGTTCTGCTCTGGGTAGGATGCAAGGAAAAGATCCCTTTAAAGGTCCTTTTACCCTCTGTTTCTGATGTATCAGTATTTTGAGGTCAAGTATTTTTAAATATTTATTTTTAGTGCTTGAGCATATCTGCTTGCCTACTTAAAATAACTTAAGAAGTATTTTGGGCACAAAAACACAAACAGTCACATCTTTAATGAAGCTCTGGAGTTACCTCCCCATCAATTGCAGCAGTGTGGAGAGGTGCTACAAGCAGACTTTAGCAGTAGGTTTCTTACAATGTCCTGTTACCCTCCATGTCAGAAAGAAGAAAGAAAAAATTAGCAGAAATAGAAGGTGAGAAGGTGAGCAGAAATAGAAGGAGAGAAAGGAAGACAACTGTTACGATGGTTCATGGACTATCACGTTAGCAAATTCCTTCCATTTCTCTGTAAACATTTTATCTCTGCTTTTAAGACTAAGTTTTACTGTTCTGTCTCAAGAAAGCTAACACTGAGGTTGGTCTGAGAGATCATCCTTAACAGATACAGCAGAAGTGCAGTGAGATGGAGAAAAAAGATTAGGAACCAAATCGGAAATTAGAAATTGGATTGTGTTCTATTAATCGTATTTAATAAATCACCTTTCACACGCTGGACCCAGTCTCTTCTGGCATACATTATTCACATGAGGGTAATTCCACAGACTTCCTTATGGAATTGTTTCCTATTTATACTAAGTCTGTGGAAGCCTCTACTAATATTTCTGCATGTATTCCTACTGGGAGGAGGCAGGCAGTGGGAAGTTAGGTGCAAAGAGATCCACCACAATGAAATCATCCCTCCTCAATATGGAAAGATTTCTTCACCTAACTCATGCTGACCCTATCCATTTTATCCCACACAGAATGTCACTACTTGCTGTATATCTTGGGAGCAGCCGGCAGTTGGGATCTGGATGGTTGATTCATCAGGTTACCCGTGCTGGGAGCAAGGACTTGAGAGGAATGAACAGTGATCAGCAGCAGCTTGCAGTGTGTCCTAAGGGGAGAAAGAACAAAGATCAAGAAGGCATGACACCTTTTCTTAAATAATTCAACAAATGGATTCGACAAATGAGCCACTCAGTGGATAAAGAACTGGCTGGACGGTCGCACTCAAAGAGTTGCGGTCAACGGCTCAATGTCCAAGTGGAGACCAGTGATGAGTGGCATTCCTCAGGGGTCAGTACTGGGGCCTGTACTGTTCAACATCTTTGTC